>JACEFZ010011952.1:0-27686 GCA_014155875.1 Cepaea nemoralis | reverse complement strand
TCAGGCATGTGCTTGTCTGATTGGTTGCCCCCATCAGAACTGTTCCAGGCACGACGGATATTCGGGAAATCTACCTAGTCGAGCTGTTCCGAACAAGAGCGGCGTTCGGAAACTAGGTAGTCAGAGCTGTAACCCTCTCTCGCTCTCTCTCCTCCTCTCTCACTCCCTCTCTCTCGCTCTCTCTCCCTCTCTCACTCCCCCTCGCGCTCTCTCTCCCTCTCTTGATCTCTCTCTTGCCCTCCCCCTCTCTCGCTCTCACCCTCCCTCACTATCTCCCTCTCTCTCTCCCTCTCTCTCCCCCTCTCTCCCTCCCTCTCTCTCCCCCTCTCTCTCCCTCTCTCTCTTCCTCTCCCCCTCTCTCTCTCCCTTTCTCTCTATCTCTCTCTCTCTCTCCCTCTCCCTCTCTCTCTCCCCCTCTCTCTTCTCCCTCTCTCTCCCTCTCTCTCCCCCTCTCTCCCCCCTTTCGCGCTCTCTCTCTCACTCTCTCTCTCCCTCTCTCTCTCTCCTCTTACATCTGGCTTCTCTGTGCATACCTTCTTCACGTGCATTGCCAGTGGTTGGATCTTACACAACCCCAACAACTCTAGGACTGGGCGAGGGGCTCCTGAAGCGCGTTGTATGACCAGCAACCATACTGACTATTTCGTAGGTTACAATATACCCCATGTGGTAGGTCGCAGGCACTTTTCCTCTCTCTGTCTCTCTCTGTCTCTCTCTGTCTGTCTCTCTCTCTCGCTCTCCTCTCTCTCTCTCTCTCTCTCTCTCTCTCTCTCTCTCTCTCTCTCTCTCTCTCTCTCTTCTTGCATGGACTGTACATATGTCCACATACACTAGCAGTTTGTCTGTTGAAGTGTGTCTATGTATGTACGCGTGTTCATACACACCAGTCCACCCAGACCAACAACACAATGGGGTCGTGGTCAATTTTACACGCCTCCTACCCCGCCCCCTTCTTTCTATGTGCTCACTGAACCGTAACATCCAGCACCGTTATACAAATACACCCGAGATTTCCGTAGTCATTTACAGGTCCGTACGTGAGGTGAGTATGCAGTTTTTTTTCTCTATAAACAGTTTTTCTATTAAACATTTTCTTCGACTAACATTCTTTTCAATTAACATTTTGTCAATTCTCATTTTCTCTTCATTGCTTCCATTTTTCCATGCATTTGTTCCTCTCGTCCTGTCATCACCTTCTAATGTAGTCACAGGAGTTCTCCTTGACTGTATGTTGTGTTTGTGAATGTGTTTGTTTGCTGATGAAGGCTAACCGCCGCAACGTTCTGTATGTGTCGTAACTCTGTTATGTAAAGCTGCACTACTTTGTGTCATTTTATATTGTTTAAACTTTCACAGCTTTACCTCAGTTCCACCAAATTTTATGCAGAGCTGTTCCTAGCACAAAAGAGTTCACTCGGACGTTTTTTGCGTTGTGCCTGATTTATTTGCACCCGTAGGCCAGCACATCCGACTTCAGCAGGCATTTTTACGGGTTAGCCTTCCTGGGGTTTCGAGAGACGTTAGACTGTTTGTGCTGTGGTATCGCCCGCATCTCAGCTGGTCAAAGTAGAACGGTCAACGACATCACGGTAAACCCTCAAGGGAAGGCAGGGGCAGACCATGGGCTATGGGCTATTCCCCTGCTATCCAAGGAGGCTTCCATAATTGCAGAGCCGGCACATATGGCTCTGAGACTGGGCTCACCCGAGGAGTTGCCACGTCCTGCTCATGGCTGCTTTAATTCCTCACTTCCATGTGTTGAGCATTTCGCTTGCCACTGGTCGCTCAAGCACACACCAGGAACGGTCAGTCTGCGGGGGATATCCACTAGGTAAGCTTTCACTTTGGACTTCGAGCCACGCAATGGATTCACTAGCCGTGCGTTCCATTTCGTGTTATTGAGACGTTTTTCCACCTTTGTCTAGACTCTCTACGAGGTAGATACAGACAGTTTTCGTAACCATTTTGACTGGGGCTCTTCTTCTACCTTTTTGTACTCGCTCACGAGGTAAGCTACATGTGCTGTCGGCTCAGCACCTTACCTCCGTGCAGAAGTGAGCGAGAAACGGCCAGGCCCTCTCATCCAGGGATCCCTCTCATCCAGAGATCCCTCATATCCCGCAGCTGAGAGACTTCGGACAAGTATCTGGACTGGGCATGTAGAGTGCTCAGAATCTCACCTCCATTTTTCGGTAGGTGGGTATTGACCAGGCACTCACATCCAAGGGTTTATGGCTTAGAGGCGTTCAGCCACAACCCTCGAAAGAGAGCCTTATAGTACGTGTTCGGACCAAGAACTTCTGTCTTCGTGCGCCTGATTTAAACTTTTGATTGCTATCCTCAGTCTACCTGCAGAGCAGCAGGTTTTGTCTCGCTTAGTCTGGTCACTATCCCATAAGCTGTCCGATGTGTTGTTTTCATCCTTCGACACAGCACATGGGGTCAGTGAGACACGCAAGCTCCCCCACCACGGCAAGGTGGAGACACATCGGGGGAGCAACAAAAGACCAATAAGCATTAAAACACATGAAAAATAATCAATAACAAATGACTCACCGAGGCAATGTTTAACATGGGCATTATAAATACCTAAGGAAGTGGTAACGTGCCATACATATGGCAATGTTTTTTGGCTAGTTGTCGTGTGAGATAATTTACCATTATTATTGTCTTTTTGTTTATGGAGGAATGTAGTCTGTACTGAGGTAGTGTTCAAACAGGTTGCGAATATATGTATAATGATTGGTGGTGTCTTTGATTTCTTGTGGAAGATTGTTCTACAATTGAGTCGCAGAGTATGCTAAGCTTGTTTTATATAAGTCTATCCTAGGTTTAGGGACATGAAGTATATTTAGTCGTTCTCTATGTCTTGCGTTATATTTAAACAATGGCCAAAGGTAGCTTGGAGCATTTTGAAATGGGATTTTGTGAATTAGTTTAGCCTTATTAAAAAGTAGAGTGAGGGGAAAAAATGTATATTCTGGCGAAATAGTAATTTTATGAGAGATGGAGAGAGAGAGAGACACACACACACACACACACACAGAGAGAGAGAGAGAGAGAGAGAGACAGAGAGAGAGAGGCAGACATAAAGAGAGAGAATGACAGACAGACAGAGAGACAAAGAGATGAATGAATAGATCAATGGATCTGCGGACGGACAGACAGACAGACAGACAGACAGACAGACCGAATCACCGACCCACCGACCGATCGACCGACCTTTACCTATCGATCTGTCGGTCAATCGGTCGGTCGGTCGGTTTGGGTGGGTGGATCGGTCGGTCAGTCGGTCGGTCGATCGTGTGGGTGGATGGGTGGGTCTGTCGGTCGGTCGGTCGGTCTGTGTAACTGTCTGTCTGTGTAACTGTCTGTCTGTGTAACTGTCTGTCTGTCTTACTGTCATCGTCGTGAGTGTTTGGCTCTCTTGAATATGAATAATTATAAATATCTACACCATTTACCTTACGCCTGTCTGTCTTTATTTGTCTGTCTTACTGTCTGTCTGTCTTACTGTATGTGTTATTGTCTGTCTGTCTTACTGTATGTGTTATTGTCTGTCTGTCTTACTGTCTGTCTTACTGTCTGTCTTACTGGCTGTCTTTCTGTCTGTCTGCCTTACTTAATGTCTTATTGTCTCTCTAGGATAACCCATATCCTTTCTACACTGGCACTTAGAAATAAAAAAAAGGTAAAAACGATTTACATGTGATAGAAAACAGGTAACTATAAATGATTTCTTCTTTGGTTGTATTTCTTTCGTGTGGGTACGTCACACCTTGAAATGCAACTCAGAGGTAAGCGTGTCCGACGTCGGCGTGCATTTCTGTCAGGTTTGCTTCCTACAGACCAGTGGTTCTCAACCTTTTTTGGCCCATGCACCCCTTCACCATATGTTCAGAATGTCACCCCCCCCCCTTTTTTCGTATTTCCTCCCTATAAACCCCCCTCCCCCGTCTCTAAACAGTATATGTAAGAATAGAAGCTAAATTTAATAAAACAATTAGGACAAGTCTAGACGTCTACATAAATCGTGAGTTTGCGGGTCTACTCACGTTATAAAAATGAATTCAGAAGGGTGAGAAGTACAGAACCGTATAGTATGAGTGACAAGCAATATCAAGTAATCAGGTCTTGTATTAACGCGATCTTGAAATACTTTTAAATTTCCCCCACCGATTGAGACCACTGCTCTAGATCGGGAGTCACCAAACTGTTTTCACAGTGGACCAGATAACTGATAAAATGACGAGCGCGGGCCGCATAATCATTCTGTACAATACTTGCAAGCCAGAACGAAAGCTCTGGGAAAAAAGACGAAAAACTAAGTTTAGCATTCCATGTTAATCATAAAACAATATAAAATGACACAAAGTAGTCATGTTAATCATAGGTGAGTGCGCGCAATGCACAAAAAACAAAGACAACCAACATATTTCTGTACTAATAAAACAGTTATCAAAGAAGGCGACGTTAGCAAAAAGATAGTTACATCAGACCTAGTGTGCACATATCCGAGTCTCACAAACTAAACAGCAAAAAAGGTTAGTTAGATGTTTTATAATGACCTTTGGCTTTCAAGATCAAATGTTCATCAGTCAATCTCGTTCGAATGGTTGACTTCACATACTGCATTTTTTGAAAATGTTTGCTCACAGACATAAGTTGTTTCAAACACTGATGCCACACCAGAGGCAAATTTTTCAGTTTCGAAAACTCAACATCAGGTAAGCAGCGGTAAAATTCAACAAGTTTTCCATCTCTGTGCTTCTCTTTCAACAAGTCATTTGCTTGCAAATCAATGAGCTCCAACTGTAGTTCAACTGGCACATCATTGGTTACAATCAACCGGATTCTATAACGAACAGAAGAATGTCACTCTCAATTCTGTCAAGATCTAAAAATCTCTCCTAAAAAAAATTTGTCATCAAGACAGAAATATTTTCCCCCCCGGAAAATCGAGGTTGATATCTTCGGCGATTGTAGTGCAAAACTCTTTGAAACAGTGAACATGAGAAAAGTTTTCTCCTTCCAGTTGTGCTTAAAACAACGACAGCTGTATCCGAAATCCTTTGAGGATTCTGTAGAGATCACATAGATTCTGTAGAGATCACTGTAGAGATCACAGGGGGTACGGGGTGTCAGGCATTGGTAGCACCTTTGGTAAGGATGACTCTCATGTCCTTTTCAGGACCCATCCCCCACTGGTCCAAGCCTGACACCCAGCTCGCGCCTGTGGCTCCTAGTAGCTGTCAGCATGCGACAGCGGCCACCCCCCGGGCAACAGCTGTGAGAGGCTGGCTAAACCCGGCGTGTGTAGCCGATTTGGTGTCAAACCAAGCGGTAAACTTGGGTATGTCTACCCAGCATGTGAAGACAGGATTCAGCAGACTGCGCGGAAGAAATCATTCAAGGGGCAAGACGGCGTTTACCTGCAAAGCGTTGTGGAACATAATGAGCACGGCAAGACACGTATAGCGCCCTGGTCATCCACTGCACCTGTATTCGTCTCCAGTCGTCTCGACTTGTCTTGCCATTGGACTCAGATGGACTCAGGAGAGAGTGAGGTCGACGAATTGCGCAACTCTTCCTCACTTTAATCCAAGTCATCGCGCAAGTCATTCTTCATCCAACATCATATATCACCTTCAAGCCCTGTGGCGATGGGCGAGCGGCGAAGCGGCAGGCGTGGGTACGCTGGCAGCCGTAGTCGCAGACCTTGCACACAGGCGGCTCAGGCCATATGGTCGTCTTCTACTGACCGCAGCAGCAGTGGGATTCGGCAGCCCCCTGAGCGACTGAGCAGCCCTCTATAGGAACACACTGCTCACCTCCATAGCATGAGGAAGGGGCTAGAAAAGGTGCTCTAAATATTGTCTGCTCCATCACTACCTAACCAGCTAGCCGCGGTTGGTGGGTACCCTAAATGCGGTCGACATACAAACAAAGATAAAACAAGTAAAGCTAAAAGAGGAAACCATATTCCCTTAACAATTGGAACTTGGAATGTACGCACCCTACTTGACAGAGACGGCGCGTCGGGTCCAGAGAGACGAACAGCATTGATTGAGAGAGAGCTGGGCAGGTACAACATCGACATTGCAGCCTTGAGCGAGACACGACATGCAGAAGAAGGCCAAATCTGTGAAATAGATGCCGGCTACACATTTTTCTGGAGTGGAAGGAAAAGCGAGGAAAGACGCCAATCCGGTGTGGGATTTGCCATTAAGTCGGCCCTGGTCGGCAAATTAACTGGATTTAAAAAGGCTATAAATGACAAGCTCATGACCATTAAGTTGCCCCTGCTGAATGGAAGGAAGCATGCAACCATTGTGAGTGTCTACGCACCAACTATGACCAGCGAAGATGATGTCAAGAACAAATTCAATGAGGACCTGCACAATGTATTAACATCTGTTCCAAAAGGAGACAAACTTATACTCCTTGGGGATTTCAATGCCAGAGTAGGCACGGACACTACCTCTTGGAGTGGCATTATTGGAAAGCACGGAGTCGGAAATTGTAACAGCAATGGACTCCTCCTCCTTCAGACATGTGCCGAACACGATCTCCTGATTACCAACACAATTTTCCGTCTCCCCATGAGAAATAGGGCATCGTGGATGCACCCTCGCTCGAAAAACTGGCACCTCATTGACTATGTCATCGTCAGGAGAAGTGACAGACAAGACGTTCGGGTAAAAAAATCCATGTGTGGTGCCGAATGTTGGACAGACCATCGTCTCATTGTCTCAAAGATAAACATTCACATCAGGCCGCCACGGCGTCCTCAAGGGGTAAAAATTCAAAAAAAAAACACAAAAAAACTAAATGTCACCCGCCTAAACAGCAAGAAAATGCAGCAGTCGTTTAAAAATATGCTGGAAGACCGCCTCAAGCCCAATGCTGCTGCTAAACAGAATACAGAAACAGAGTGGAGAGCCCTAAAGGACATAATTTACAAACACTGCTATGGAAATCCCTGGGTCCAGCCCCCCGAAAAGCATAAAGATTGGTTTGATGAAAATTCCGAAGACATCAACCAATTGCTGGCCGAGAAACATCTTCTCCTCAAGGCACACTTGAATGACCCGAAAGTCAACATAAAAAAGATGCCTTCAAGAACATTCAGAGAGTAGTGCAGCAGAAACTTCGGCACATGCGGGACTCCTGGCTGAGCGGCAAAGCTGATGAAATTCAAGGCTTTGCTGACAGACATGATATGAAAAACTTCTACGACTCACTGAAAGTGGTCTATGGTCCTACATCACCAGGCATAGCTCCCCTCCTCAGTGCAGATGGGGGAACATTGGTCACCGATAAGAAAGAAATCCTTCAACGCTGGGCAGAGCATTTCAGCAACATCTTAAATGCAACTTCCTTCTTCGATGATGAAACCATCAACTGCCTTCCTCAAGTTTCTACCAATGAGACACTTGATGACCTGCCAACCATAGTGGAAGTAAACAAAGCCATCCAGCAACTCTCCAGCGGCAAGGCACCTGGTCCTGACTCCATCCCAGCAGCGATATACAAGGCAGGTGGGCCGGTCCTAACAGAGCAGCTTCACCAAGTCTTTACAAACATATGAGGTGAACGAGACCATGCCACAAGATTTCAAGGACGCGGTCAATAGTCCACCTTTACAAACGTAAAGGAAACCGCCAATCCTGTGACAACCACCGAGGCATCTCCTTGCTTTCAATTGCAGGGAAGATACTCGCCAGAATTCTTCTCAATCGCCTCACGCCCATCTCGATCAAGGTCTTCTTCCTGAGAGTCAATGTGGCTTCAGAAAGAACGTGGAACTGTTGACATGATTTTCGCTGCAAGGCAGCTGCAAGACAAATGTCAGGAACAGAACTGCGAAATGTTCTCCACTTTCATTGACCTTACCAAGGCTTTTGATACAGTCAGCAGAGAAGGACTGTGGAAGATCATGGCAAAATATGGCTGTCCACGAAAGTTTGTCCAAATAGTGCGGCTATGTCATGATGGTATGCAGGCAAGAGTACAGGAAAATGGTGAACTGTCTTTCCTGTCACCAATGGAGTGAAGCAAGGATGTGTCCTGGCACCAACACTGTTCAGCCTCATGTTTTCAGCCATTTTGATGAATGCCTTCGAGAACGACGACATTGGAATAGACATCAACTACCGTATGGATGGAAAGTTATTCAATCTCAGAAGGCTGAAAGCTAAAACCAAAATTAACAGCGACACCGTCAGAGAGCTCCTGTTTGCTGATGATTGCGCTCTATACGCCAACTCAGAGGCGGACATGCAACATAATGTTACAGCTTTCTCACATGTCTGTGCCAACTTTGGGCTCAGTATCAACTTGGAGAAGACTGTAATTATGTACCAGCCAGCTCCAGGGAATAATCACACTGTGCTGAATATCAAAGTGAATGGTTATAGACTAAGTGTTGTGGACAAATTCACCTATCTTGGCAGCACTGTGTCACAAGCTGCCACAATTGATGACGAAGTGAATGCAAGAATCTCCAAGGCCAGTGTGGCCTTTGGCAGACTGTACAAGAATGTATGGGACAGAACTGGAATAAGCCTGCAAACAAAGCTAAAAGTCTACAAAGCAGTTGTATTATCCACACTGCTATATGCTTGTGAAACCTGGACTGTTTATCAGCGACACGCTAGGAAATTAAACCACTTCCACACAGTCTGCCTAAGGAAGCTACTGAAGATTAAATGGCAAGACAAGATCCCAGACACTGAAGTCCTAGAAAGAGCGTCCATGCCCAGTATCCACACTCTACTGATGAAGAATCAGATTCGCTGGGCTGGTCACTTGACTCGCATGCCAGATCACAGGCTCCCTAAACGAATTTTTTACAGCGAACTGCGTTGTGGTAAACGCTCCCAAGGTGGCCAGAGGAAACGATTTAAACTCTGAAAATCTCTCTGAATGCTTTGGGAATTCATCATGACACCTGGGAGACTGCAGCCAGAGACCGAAATTCGTGGCGTGCATCATTACACAAGGGTGCAGTCATGTGTGAGGCAAACAGGACTGCAAGAGCTGTAAAGAAAAGGCAGGACAGAAAAACCACTGCAGGAAATCCTCCTCCAGAAACGTCAAGCATTCTTTGTCCATATTGTCAAAGAACATTTCGAGCCAAACTAGGCCTTACCAGCCATCTTAGAACTCACATCTCCATACCTTCAACCCCACTTGATGGACAAACAACAGAGATCACAGGTGATGTTGTCATTTCCCTGAAGTTTCAAGTTCAGTTAATTCAGGTGGGATGTGATGTCGACCAAAAGTGACAACTTTGACATCCACGTAGAATCTGACAGCTATGGATCAGCTCTATCTTTTTCAGTGAGGAAAACATCTATTTCGTTTCGGAGCTTGTAATAACGAAACATGACTTTACCGCAACTGAGCCACCTCACTGATGTTTGATAAGGCAACATAATTTAGAATCAATTTCTTCACACACACAAAAGCCTGGAACTGACGGTGATTGAGTGCATGTTCTCGAATGAAGGTCACAGCAGAAACGACTGGTTTCAGTAAACTAGAAATATCCAAGTCTTTTTTTTTAAAATTATTATTATTATTATTACTATTATTATTAATGTATGTTGCAGGAATTTGCAAATCTTCCAACTGAGTCTGATCTGCCCCATCAGACCCTCCCTCACTTCAGCCCCTCCCCCCCCCCCCCCCCCATCAACTGTAACACCTGGAAGCTGATTCCACTGAAGGTTATCTCTTCTTCTTCTTCTTCAGCCTTCCGAGCCATTGAGGTTCTTTGCTGCAAATACAATCCGTCTCCATTCGTCTCTCTGGTGGACATTCTCTTGCCAGTCGTTGATTCCAAGTGCTTGTAGGTCTGTACATGTATTATCTCTCCACCGTCTTCTTGGTCTACCTCGGGGTCTACGGTCATTTATTTCCTGAGTGTAAGCGAGTTTTGTTTCCCTATTATCTTCCATTCTTTCTATATGCCCCAGCCATTGTAGTCTATTAGCCTTCATGATACCAGTGATTAGCGGGGACTTAAACAGATCATAAATGTATTTGTTACTTCTTCTTTTCCACTCTCCACTTTGTGTATCCCTAATGGGTCCAAAGATGCGTCTTAAAATTTTGTTCTCAAAGGTTTGTAACAAGGCTTCGTCTCCTTTCGTTGTACTCCAGGTTTCAGAGCCATACAGCACAACTGGTCTGATCAGTGTTTTGTAGTGAAGGTTATAGTCTTGCAAAATATCTTTTGCACTTCCACAAACATGTATTTTCCAGTTGCTGTTCCATGCAAGCTGCGAAAGGATGCCAACTCTTCCGTTATCTGAAACTCCAAACTGACACCACGAATGAACGCGAGAAGTTGTGACGTACTCGATAGATCAGTAGACTCATCCGACGCCAGCAGAGAATACCACAACAAGTTCGTAGTTTTCTCGCGTATCTGTAGCACTATGTTCTATCCAAGTTCTTATGTTCTCCGCACAACTGAACTTGCCGAAAGTCTGATAGTTCCAAACAAATCGGCTTTCCCAGGACACAAGCCATTTCCTGCTTCCATCATACACTCTTTGATGAAGTTGTCATCAGTAAACGGTTTTCCTTGTTCTGCCATCTTATGCACTATTTTGTAACTTGTACGAGTGACAGATTCATTTTCAGTAAACTTTCTCGTGAGGAGATTTCTTTGTGTTTCTAAACCATGTTTCATAGACTCATATTTCTCAGAGCGTAACTTTCCAGAAAACTGTGAATATGTTGATAGATGTTTTGTTTCATAGTGACGCTGGAAGATTATATTCTTTCAAAACGGCAACACTTTCGATGCATATTACGCGACTGGTTTTCTGGTTCTTTGTTTCCGCAAAGAAGTACTTTACTCCCCACTCTTCATTGAAAAAGAGACAGTCGGCGTCCACTTTTCTTTCCTTAGTAGCCACAATGAAGGCTGAAGTAAACGGATAAATAAATGAAAAAGACATTGAATTAGAAACATAATTAAAATCCTATTGAAACATAAGAAAAGCAGAGGACCAAGGGTCACTGATGAAGCTGCGGCTCGCCAAAGATACATATAACGTTTATAGGTAACATTGGTAATAGAATGTATCACATAATAAGGTTTGCAAAATATATAAATAGGGCCGGCCTAAATAAAAAGCCTGGAGCAGTATTTTTTAACCGAGGTTTCGCGAGTGGCAACCAGGGGTTCCAACGAAACAGACCGAAATCATCTAAGCGCAAAATTTCTACCCATCTGGTTTATTACATAAAGTAACACAGACACTTCGATCATCGCACAGAGTTTCTTGAGCAACGTAAACATTTGCGTAAGGATCTGCCCCAGAGAAAGGTTGAAAGACACTGATCTAGAGACCAGCTTGATTAACACCTTGACCAGGGAATTTTTCTGAGCTGGAGATAATATTTTCGTAATAACACGAGGCTTCTATATCATTTTTCTGCTATTTTTGCTACTTTATTGCCTATATCCACACCTGTAGCTCACTTACCTATCACTGTCAAACAAAGAAATCCTTGTTACATACCTATAAAATGGATGAAAGGCAAAAAGAAGTAAATATTTCTGGAACGTCGGACCTGTGTTGACAGCTGGGCGTATCTACGGGCGGGAAAGATGCGTGCTTGTGTGTGTTGCCATGGAAAATATGGTAACGCCAGAGCGCAGGCGGGGAACTGCCACGAGCCTGGGAAGGAATTGGGATGGCGCGAAATAAGCAAACATTACTATAAACAAGAATATCTAGATACAATAATTTAAAATTTAAAATAGTAAATTTAAGGCACATAGATGCCAGGAGGTCTCCGCACGTGTGAAGATCTCCTAGTATTTTTAACATAATATTTAAATATAAACTGTATCACGATGTCTCGTGTTCCATTCGTTTTATCAAGCAAATTCGAGTACTGTCGGCGGGCCTGATAAACTGACGTCGGGGGCTGGATCCGGCCTGCGAGCCTTAGTTTGGAGGCCCCTGCTTTATACAGATCCCCTCCACGGTAATGCGCTGCTGTATTTACTCGTGGGTAGGTTAACTTTCCTTACAGTGTTGTCGGGGCAGCGGTTTTAAGGCCTACTCTGCAATTTCCATTTTCGATGCTATTTTTTAATGTGCACAACTTGCACATAGAACCTTCTGTTTTTCGCCCTTATCCCAGATTGTTAGGTATCTGATCTCACTACCAAATAGGTCAAGATGACTTGTAATATATTTTTTTTTGCGTTCGCATGCTTTGAACTCAAGCGTAGTCCATATACATGCTACTACTTCTTGTACACTGGACCGATTTTTGCATGTGGATCAGCTTTCCCTATTACCAGTGTCCCTCGCCACTCCGACTTCAGAGGTACTTGTGAATTACGTCCCCCAAGTCAAGGACGAGAAGTCAACATTTTTCTTCAACTAACCGGTGTAGGAGTCTAACCAACTACCTCGGCATCACAAACCGGAAGTTAGCGAGCGCTGTGATCCATTCTGCCATGCTGACTTCCAACCTGGGATACATATTACATGCCATGGGCGCTTGTAAGCATCCTCAGCCCTTTGCTGAGTTCCAGCCCGATACCTTCTGATCGTGAGTCGGCCAGCGCTACCTCTCAGCCACGGCTCGCCCTAACTACAAATATGAAAATATTGTCGCCTCGCCAGTGAAGACTTGCATCTGAGTACAAATCCAGAAAAGACAAAGAAGACCCTTGAGTAATAAAAAGAAGAAACAAAAACACCCTGATATGACGTCGGCGAGAAAACAGCACACCGCCCTTCCCCGCCCCTCCGCCATCAAAGCTGTTTAATGAACAAACCAGGCCAGGGTTAAATGAGATTTCATAAAAAGATGTCTGCCCTGGCCAGGGGCCACATCCAAAGAGCTCAAGTGAAAAGACATTGTTCATTTCGAGTGAAGAGCTTTCAATGGGTTCTCGACAGGAAAGCTCGTTCTGTGTAAAGCTCCTAGGATCATCTCGCTTGATGTCGC
This sequence comes from Cepaea nemoralis, assembly GCA_014155875.1. Taxonomy (NCBI): domain Eukaryota; kingdom Metazoa; phylum Mollusca; class Gastropoda; order Stylommatophora; family Helicidae; genus Cepaea; species Cepaea nemoralis. The sequence goes on along the minus strand of JACEFZ010011952.1, from coordinate 14,690 downwards.
CTGTTAGCCTCTCTTTGTGACCTGTGCACCTCGTCTGCATAACGGTCCGTTGTAGCGTGCACGGGGCACAGTTTTATCATTAGATTACTGCCGTTCTCGTCGCTGGCAGTTTCGTTACTGTTATTGGTTATAACGTTATTTTTATTCGGTATAACATTATTGTTATCCGTTGTAACATTAATGTTGTTCATTATAACGTTATTGTTATTCGTTAAAACATTATTGTTATTAGTTGTAACGTTATTGTTATTCGTTATAACGTTAACGTTATTCTTTATAATGTCATTGTTATTATTTATAAGATTTTTGTTATTTGGGCTCGCTCGCTCTGAACTCAAGCGTAGTCCATACAATTTACTTCTAGTACAAACTACTGAGCGTAATCTTGCCAAGAGATCAACATACAGCTGAAAGATGCTGGTGTTGACAGCTAAGTCCTGTAAAGGATATGCTAAAAAAAAAAGGTTTTATATTTATAATATGCATATAATCAGATTGCAACTGGTACTGTTGGTGTTGGAAATCTTCGCTGGCTGCTGAGGATGGGGACGGAGCACTTATGGGAATGCCCCGAATGCTGTGATGTCGGTTCCTAGATCAATCAATCAATCAATCTAGTAGTGTTGGACTGAATTTTGCGCGTGGCTTAGCTTTCCCTATTAACAGTGTCCCTCGCCATCAGGCGAACCCTCTCCCACTTCAGTGGTACTTGTAATGTACATCTCAAAGTCAAGGACGATAGGTCAACATTTTAGTCCAACTGTTTGGTGTAGGGTTTTAACCCCTTACCTCGGCACCAGCACACCGGATGTTTAAGAACATGCGTTCTTATTCTTTCGGTCGTGGTGACCTACTTTAAAAGATTATTGTTATTATTTATAACGTCATTGTTATTGGTTATTTCGTTGTTGCTATTGGTTATAACATTTACGTTAACATCTTGTATCATCATAACTAGCCAACTACGCAGGAAACCAAAGAAGACTAATAAGCCAACACAGAACTGGTGTCATTAGCCGCTACACGCGGCTAAAAAAAAAAAAAAAATTAGAGTGTTCTTATCCTTTCGGTCACGCCGACTGCTTTGAAAATAACATAATAAATAATAATAATAATAATAATAATAATAATAATAATAATAATAATAATAATAGTAATAATAATAATAAATCTTGAAGTAGCAACTTGCAATGGGTCACTAATGTGATAGGACCATTATATGTTGCAGGTCGTAAAGCATGAAGGAATATGTGGTCGGTCTTTTCCTCTCTTAGCGGAAGAAGAAAGTAGGCGTCAAACCCTTGTCCCACCACGCTCATGACAATATCAGCGAGCCTAGAAATATGTCTGATGTTTATGTTACAGTGGGAATGTTGGTGAAGTGGTTTGGATGTTACGGTGAAAATGGCGTGAGCGCGGTTGGAAGAGGGTTCGATTCTAGCTCCGTACGTTCCCTGCGGTAGAGACAGACTGGTCATCTAACCCCCTATGTACCCAGGCATACAAAAATGGACTTGGTATTTGGTTTGGTTTAAGTTTCTTGCTTCTTCTACTTCTTATTTTCTTGCTTATCGTCGTCGTCCTGGTCATTGTCGTGGTCGCTGCCGTGGTCATTGACGTGGTTATTGTCGTGGTCGCTGCCGTGGTCATTGTCGTGGTTATTGTCGAGGTCGCTGTGTGGTCATTGTCGTGGTTATTGTCGTAGTCATTGTCGTGGTTATTGTCGTGGTCGCTGCCGTGGTCATTGTCGTGGTTATTGTCGTGATCGTTGTCATAGTCATTGTCGTTGTCGTGGTCAATGTCGTGGCAGAAGCACACCAAGTGAAATGATCCTGGATGGACTGAGACGGTGGCATGGATGAGTATCATTAACAGGGTTGATACAGAACATTAAAGACAGAAATGCGCGGAGATATGAATTTCTATGCCAGCTGGCAGGACGCATAATGATGATGATATTCCATGCATTGCGGCATATTACGAGGGGACTTCAAATGAAAACCTTAAAAGTGTGTGGTTAGGACAAATGAGGAAACGCGGAAGCAACGGAGATGTGCTTTTAAAGAAGAATGATGAGAACACCTTGGACGTATTAAAATAAAATACAAGAAATGAAGATATCTGGAATGAAATTAACTCAGAACGCGAACTGAATCATTTTACATTGTTGGGACAGTTCATGGACTGGCGAGAGCTGGAGTACGTCGTGACACGGCAAGTTGGAGGGAAGGGGAGGCGGGAGGGAGGGAGAGTGAACTAACAGAGAAGATGCTGGACAGTCTGACACCATAGCATTGAGGAACATCAGTATTAGAAATGTGTGGCTGTACAAGAGACAGGAGGCTGGGGACAGACAGCATTGCAGTCGACCCTGTCGACTTTGAAGCCTTATTTGTGCGTTGACTATGGAAAGCCTTTGTGAAATTTCTTCTTTCTTGGACATCCACACACACACAATTTATTGAGAACAATAAGAGTTATAGCAGCGGCCAAGCGCTGACTACGTTCTCTCCAAGACAAACTTCATTGACTGAGTACAATGTTTAACCTTGAATGAAATGTGTTTTCTATAAAGCTATTGATTAAAAGCTGCTCTCACCTGTCCAGTACCCTGCAGACAGACGGTCACCATTTCTTGCACCTGTGTTCCAGACTTCAATATTTCCATATCCAGTTACCTGAGTTGTGATGTGGAAGATATTGTAATTCTTCATTGACAGTTACTTGAACAATGGCGTCTTTGCCTTTAGCAGAGCAGAGTATTTATAAAAGAGCAGGTTAACTCCCTTACCAGAAGCATACTTATACCAGGGGGTTTCAAATGAAAACCTAGAAAGTGTGATACAAATTACAATAACCATGGCATTGTCTTGTCAATATTGTTGTTAAGGCTGTTTTAAGATGAGCGCCCCACTTTTAACATGCACCAAAGTGGAGCAGCGTTCTGTTATCTGTTTGTTTTTATCATCCCTATGGCAATTCATCGGGAAATGAAGGTGCAGTATGGTGATATATGCCTGTCAGTCCAGCAAATGTACGAGTCGAGCAGGAAGTTTCAAAACGGCGTGACTTCTGTGACAGGCCGGGTCAGGCACACCGAGTAGTGACCCCAGAGAATATTTGTCTACAGGAATTCATGCACTTTATCGGCGCTGGAGGACTTGCATTGAACGCAGTGGTGACTACATCGAAAAATGATACAGTTGTTCTTTACTTTTTTTAGAATATATTCACACACAGACACACACACACACACACACACACACACACACACACACACACATCACACACACACACACATCACACACACACACGAACACACACACACGTCACACACACACACACACACGACGCACACACGCACGTAGTACACACGCAATCACGCGCGCACACACCCATACATATACACTCCACACACAACACCCATCCACCCACCTACGCACCAATCCAAACCCAATATTCCAAATCAAAAAGTCAATAATCGCCATTGGTGGGGCTTCAAACGCTGACCACTAGGCAGGTAGGCATACGTACTAGTTACTTCGCTGCCGTCGCTCTCTAAACTGGAAAGCATAAGTCACGTAAAACACATTAGTCACGTAAAACACATAAGTTACGTAAAACACATAAGTCACGTAAAACACACAAGTCTCGTAAAACACGTAAGTCATGTAAAACACATAAGTCACGTAAAACACGTAAGTCACGTAAAACACAAAAGTCACGTAAAACACGTAAGTCACGTAAAAAACATGCCACGAAGTGTATTGGATATATACGATGCTAGTGCCATATTTGTATAGACCATTCAGCGCTCGATGGGCCATGTGATTAATACAACACCTTCCGCCTTTACTTCAAATGCTATGTCTTGGTACCTACTTTACCCAGGGGCTACCCGACAGGCTAGGTCAGTTGAAATCATCAGTCTTGATGGCGGTTCGGACACACAACCGCAGGATCGGCAGTCCAGCTACTGCGCTACCACGCCACTGCGCTCCCACAGCACTGAGATATGGAACGCCTACTCACCACAAGCACTTGTCAATCACAGCCAGAACAATAAATGCTGTAACAGACAAGAGGACCGACTTCATAGCATCAAATGGCTCGGTCTTTTCCCGCAGACCGGCCTGTCGATAGCTTCGCACAAAGCACGAACTCCGCGTCTCCAGCGACGATCCCCGGGAGTCTCCAAAAACATTGCCCTCGTGAACAGAACGACGTAGCCCGTAATCGAACTCAAGACTTTCGGAGCGCGAGGAAGTTGCTCCACTTCGCCGCGGAAACTGCCAGCGAGAAAGACGAGTATTAAACTGCTATACGTAACCTAAACTGTTATACTGTTGTGAAATATGGACATTAATAGAGGAGAAAATACACAACTAATGGCAGCAAACCTTGGTTTCTGAGGAAAATGTCAAGAAAACCACGGATGGACAGACACATGAATGAGACAGTCCTAACTAGCGGCAGACAGGTCAATGTGGTTTTGGGTGCGTTAAAAGAAGTTCTCACTTGTTAATGAGAAGAAGTAATCTTTAAAACCTAACAACTGGGAAATTTGATAAGAAAAGACAAAATGATGAATACACGGGTAGCTGGACAAGATGGCGGACTTGACACGGGACTGTTGATCGTGTGGGATGGCGAACCATCACCGCCCACATGTGTCGAAATGGCACATAATGAAGAAGATGATGATAATGAGACAGAGTCATCTATAGTCTAGACCGCGTTGATGATAATCAGAATCATATCGAACTAAACTTCTATTTATCAGTTTTAAACAAACCACACTATCCTGAAACTATATACACTAGTAAGAAAGAGCCAAACAGCTCTCTCTGGTCATGTGATGAGAAAAGAAGCATTTGAAAACATCGTGACAACTGGAAAGATCAAGGAGAACATAGGCAGAAGTCGACCAAGAGAAACGATGCTGGATGGATTGAGTCGGTGGCATGGAGGAATATCATCAGCAGAGTTGATCCAGATGATGATGATGATGATGATGATGATGATGATGATGATGATGATCCCGAGTCTAAGGTTCGAAATAAGCCTTGGGCGATTTGGCAGTAGATCGTTGCGTTGATTTCGATGGTGTGAGGTGTTAGCCGTTCAGAAAGCAATTACAAACTACTGACAATAATACTTTCCTGAGTGAGTAAGATGGTTGACGTGCACACATGTCCAAAACAAGGCAGCTCTTCACTAATGATGACTAGCATTAATATACAGAGTTTGTAAAGTGTCACTACACTTTGTATGTAGAACAAATTTGAGAAATGAAGTACATGATGTCATCAAGAAATGTGCTCCACAGTCCATCGTGAAGCAATATGCAGCGAATGGCTGTCATCTGTTGGAGTAATTCTTTGCACTCTAAGCAGAGTGATGTTATCAATGGAAGAAATAATTTCTTTGGGGGGGGGGGGGGGGGGGGGGGTGTTGAACAAGTGTTTGGAAATGTAGTTAGGTTTTACCAACACCCAGTATATAATTTCATGAAGAACATATAAAATATGTGTTTCTGAGATGTGCGATGGGAAAACATTCCCCACCAATTAAGATTTTCACGGTTGTTGGGCTGATGCATGATTCTCTGTTCTTGAGCTCATCCGAGGAATAATCACATCCTGCACATGACTGTTTGTCCCACTTCTGTATCAGGGTCATCATCATCATCAACTTCATCTGTCTTGCATCTCCCAATGGGGCACAAGGAACTCAATCACCTCACACCCGGGAAGGTTAACCTGGTCAACAAATACCCGCAGAAGTCGGACGTGTCGGCCTAACGGCGCAAGAACGCAGCTCTGCTGTAAACAGGCACAACGCAATCACGTCCCAAAAAAACTCTTCGGATGAACGCAGCAGAAGAAGAAGAAGAAGAAGAAGAAGAAGAAGAAGAAGATTTCATGAAGATGTTTTTTCCTGTAGTTGAATCAGTGTGTGTTTCTTGTTTGTGTGCTGTTTGTTGCTTTAGCCGCAACGTTCACTCGTGATTCTGTTCTAGTAAAGCTTGCCAATTCTATTTCTTGTGTTCGTTGATTTACTTATTGCTAGCAAATCTGAAGCAGTCAATCAATGCTGGTGTTTACTGTAACGCACTCTAACGGACATGCAATCTACTTCACTCAAACAACTCCTACCCGCTCCGTGGCGAAGAGGTTACGAATACAATTCGTAATCCCGCATACCGCGTTCCACACACAGCTGCGAGCGATTTAGAAGCAGGCCGCCTTGCGTAGTTCCTATACAAAGGTATGATTGACGCTAGTTCAGAAAGAAATGACAAACTACTGAACGTACATTGCCAAAAATTCACAAACAGCCAAAGAATTAACCCCCCCCCCCCCCCCCCCCCCCCCCCCCCCCCCCCCCCCCCCCCCCCCCCCCCCCCCCCCCCCCCCCCCCCCCCCCCCCCCCCCCCCCCCCCCCCCCCCCCTCACACACCCAAACACACACACACACAGTTTTTTTCTTTTTTTCTTTTTTTTCTTTTTTTTTTTTTCTGTTTTACATCAAGATTAGGACCCATACCGTTACACTGAGATGACCGTTCGCTGCAGATGTCGCCACCACGTCGATCCCATGACCGGATAAAAAGCATCAGGGCTTTTGTTAGAAAGCGTCTTATCCGGCGATTGTCATGCCACATTTGCTGCTAATTAACAGCCTTTAATAACCTTAGACAAGCAGTGGCCTCCCTTGCCACACCAACAGCCAATGGCAAGCGTTTGTGACGTCAGGCGCTTCATTTGTCAGTCCCGGGTGAGCAAACACATGCTTTCATTTTCGTTTGCATTTCTTTCTTTTCAGTCGTTGTTCTTGCCTCTTGTTTTCCTTACGATGTTTCTTCTATCCTTCTTCCCTCGCTCCCTCCCTTCTTTCTTTCTTTCTTTCTTTCTTTCTTTCTTTCTTTCTTTCTTTCTTTCTTTCTTTCTTCCTTCCTTTCTTTCTTTCTTTCTCAGATTTATTTTTCTGAATCGGCGACTCATTAGCTGATTGACTGACTGACTGACTGACTGACTGTCTGACTGACTGACTGACTGACTGACTGACTGACTGACTGACTGACTGGCTCACTCACTCACTCACTCACTGACTCACTCACTCATCAATGCTCCCTAACTAATTCATTCATTCACCCACTCTCTAACACACTAAATCTTACACCCACTATCTAACACACCCACTCACACACTCTGACAATAACTTACTCACTCACTCGATTTTTTAACTCACCCACTCACTCAATCATTCTCCCACTAACTCACTAACTTACTCACCCACCCACTTACTCACTGTCTCACTAACTCTTTAACACACTCATTCACTCATTCACCCACTATCTAACAAACTCACTCACTCATCCACTCTCAAACACACCCAATTACTCACTCTTCTCCCACTCACTCACTCACTCACTCACTCACTTACTCACTCACTCACTCACTCACCCACCCACCCACCCACCCACCCACCCAACCACCCGCCCGCTCACTCACTCACTCACTCATCCAATCACCCACACTCACTCACTTACTCACTAATCAATGCTCCCCCATTCATTCCTTCATTCATTCATTCATTCATTCACCCTCTCTCTAACACACTCACTCACTCTCTCATTTTCAAACACACTCCCTCATTCACACATTCTGACATTCACTTACTCACTCACTCAATTTTTTTCACTCACTCACTCACTCACTCACTCACTCACCCACCCACCCACCCACTCACTCACTCACTCACTCTCCCACAAACTCACCCACTTACTCACTGTCTCACTCACTATCTAACGCACTCACTCACTCACTCACACACACACTCACTCATTCCCCTACTCTTTCACACACTAACAACCCACACATTTTCTGTATGGTCGCTATCAACACATTTTACGGTTCCATGTGATTTCTGGCCTTGAATTGCCTGCTGCACGATTGTTCTCCGACAGCGACTCAATCCCGTAGACGCCCTGTAGCTTAAACATAAACCAGCAGAACATATAGAACACACAGAATATATAGAACATGACATGGCGACTGACAAAGGAAGATGGAAAACTACCTAAGCCTGGTATAGACCTGCTAGTTAGTTAGTCGTTAGTCGAAGTTCCAACATCACGGCAACAGGTCACCACATAATGCTCCGTTCCAGCGTCAGTGAATATAACACGAAATGCTCCTGACTGCCGCATGTAAAAAGTGGAACAGATAGCAATCCGGAATAACCAACAGCACGCACACGCATACATGCATAAGGCCGCTGTCAGAATACCAATACAACTGACGGCTACTAAAATTACCGTTCATCGTTGATGGAACTGAGTAAGTGATTGAGCTGCATACGCAGGCTCAACAGGAAAGAAGTCACGGGAGAAGAAGAAGAATAAAAAGAGGAAGAATTAGAAGCAGAAGGGTGAGGTGGTGAATGATGATGAGGAGGAGAAGAAACAGGAAGAAGCGAAAGCAGGGGTTGATTGAGGAGGAGGAGGAGGAGGAGGAGGAGGAGGAGGAGTAGGAGGGGGAGGAGGAGGGGAGGACGATGACGAGGAGGAGAAGGAGGAGAAACAGAAGATGAAAGAAGAAGATGATTATGAGGAAGAAAAAGAAGAGATTTCATGAGCAGTGTCACGAAAAACACCGTGAGTAACCAGTGATGACAATAAAAGGCGTTCGGATTACCGACAGGTTCGAGGCCACATGTTGTTTCAACAAATACAGAAAAAACAGTCTGGGTTGCAGCTGCACGTGTTTACATCTGGTGGGCGAAATAGAAACATTCGGTGGTGAGTGAGATGAATCTATACACCACTTTGACAGTTCATAAATAGTCAGATCCGAGTAGAGTTGGCCAGCTCGGGACATGAAACAGTCCCGTCTATCAATTAGAATTTCCTTACATCACACGAAATGGCGGCTGTGATTGTCACCACTCGACAGAAGATTGGCGGCTTGTTGTGGTAGTCCGTTGTTGGGAGCATACAGGAACTCGCTAGCTTGTTTTGGGAGTCAAAACAAGTGATGACAACTCTGACATTGATTGAGCCAGGGAAGATAGATTCTTGACAATGGAGGATCTGCCCATAATAACACCTGTGTAGACATAAAGAATAACGTCATTTGACCAATTTTAGGCGTTTGCCAAATACCCGATTTGGGGACAATTAGTGAAGACCAAAATATGGATTAGGATTGACGTGTTTGGTGGGAGAGCTCTACAGTGTTAGATTAATTAAAAATTAACTAGCATGTGTTGTTATGGCAAAGTGTAGCAGCCATCCAGGAATGAGGCGGGTTTGCCTAAGGTAGTTAATATAGTCTATTTAGGTCTAATTAATATAGGCAGTAACCTTGTTAAAACTAGAGTGTGATGATTAGCACTGTTAGTGGAAAACTAGTTAGAGGATGAGTGATGATTAGCTCTGCTAGGGTGAATAGGATAGCGGGGTGATAATTGGAGAGATTTAAGATGGGTTGGGAGATGGGGAAAGTGCCTAATGGGGAGGGATCTTTCAGTGGGCTGCCCACTGAAGTCTTGCACTCTGTTATTGGTCTTTCCTTGTCATCGCCTGATTCGGACGTAGGTGAGGAGCTAATATGCTCTATGACAGAGTTTAGTTAGCTGTAAAATAACTGAGCAAGGCAATAGGCTTACACTCAGCCGGTAGGATCAGGGACTAGTACTATCACCAGATGTGTTGTTTCTCTCACAGGTTCCCTACCAGTTACGAGGAAGCTCAACACTGTTTTAGAAAAGGTGCAACGCCAATTTGAAAGAACGTCAGTTGAACAGTAACCTGTTTCTTACGGAAATTAAATAACGCTAGAAGGAAGATGGTTCACCTAAGATGGGTGATAATTGTTGATGCAACACACAGCATACGAACATTGGTACCTAAACAAGAACATTAAAATATAATAGTCACATGGTGTGATAAATTCTAGTGAAATAGTACAAAAGACATGATACTTGAAACTAGATAGACACTAGTTAGGATCAAGTATATTAAGAATAACAGTGATACCTAAATACTCACTACAAAGGATTTGTGCGTTCTTTAGGAACGATAGGAACTTATGTGTAGTGTGCAGCCGGTCCATGATCAGCTGTAATTTACAAACAGTATCTATTTCGGATGATCAGGAAGATGGATTACCAGGTAGCTACAGATGACAGTCGGTGTCCGGCAGGAGAGATACAGTACCGGGTGAGATGGACTTGTTCTGACTTAACGTGCTGTGGTGTGTCCTTGCAAGGATGAACTGACTATGCTATTATCTGAGGGTCCGATCCTACACATATTATAGAACACATCACACATTTTCTTTGCATACACGTCTCACGTACCGTACACTTTTCTTTTAATAAATTAATCGTTATTATTTTTAGAAGCAAGAGTTGTTGAATATGTTGCGTGAGGGAAGTATGAGAGGGGGCATAGTACGACAGTGATAGAGAGAGGAAAATGTGTCCATGAACTGAAGGAGTGTGTTGGACGGAAGCTGGTGGATTCTCCAGGATATTGAAAAGAGAAAAAAAATTATAATGTGGGTGTTGACTCCCCTCACTCCAGGGACGACACTTTAAAGGAAGACACGACAAGCAGAAGGAGAGGAGCAGCAGCAGACAAGAAAAGAAGAAAAAACAACAGCAGAAGAATAAAAGAGGAATAAGCAGCAGCAGTAGAAGAAAACAATAAGAAACAACAGCAGCAGCAGGAGCAGAGGAGGAGGAGGAGAAGAAGAAGAAGAAGAAGAAGAAGAAGAAGAAGAAGAAGAAGAAGAAGAAGAAGAAGAAGAAGAAGAAGAAGAAAGAAGAAGAGGAGGAGGAGGAGTAGGAGGAGGAGGAGCATCAGCAGCAGCAGCAGGAGCAGAGAAGAAGAAGAAGAAGAAGAAGAAGAAGAAGAAGAAGAAGAAGAAGAAGAAGAAGAAGAAGAAGAAGAAGAAGAAGAAGAAGAAGAAGAAGAAGAAGAAGAAGAAGAAGAAGAAGAAGAAGAAGAAGAAGAATTGGGAGGAGGAGGAGCAGCAGCAGCAGCAGAAGGAGGAGGCGGAGGAGATGATACTTATGATGATGATGATGATGATGATGATGAGGAGGAGGAGGAGGAGGAGGAGGTGGAGGTGGAGGAGCAGTAGCAGGAGGAAGAGGAGGAGGGGAGGAGGAGGAGGACGACGACGACGACGACGACGACGTGGAGGAAAAAGGGTGAAGAAAATGAAGAAGGCAGTGATGATGAAAATTGAGAAGATGTGGTGTTCGGAGGGGCGGTCAACATGCCCAGATCCTGCAGCTGTCTATATTTTTTTTTTTTGGGGAGAGAAACTGGGCACGCATTTCACAAAGAAGTAAAATGTCAGAATGAGTCCTATTTGTTGTCATTCAGACAGATTTAAACCTGTTTTGATGCTTTTAGCAGGACCCTGCCCCATTCTCTGCGTCGTGAAATGGAACCGACGCCCACATTTTTGTCCTGGTCTCGGCGCAAATGTCAGGGGCCACAAATACAACCTTCCTGTCAGATATCACATGTATTTTGTATCTGTTTGTCTCCAGCATTTTGACGAGGGGTGGGACAGGAAAGGAAGGTGAATTTGGAAAAAAGCGGAAGAGTAACAGAAATAAAGTCGTGGGTATGTTATGAATGAGGACAGAAACGCTAGTTGGGAGTGTTACGTGTATATTGTAAATTCTTCACAGCGGGTCGGTAATACCAATGTGCTATTTCGGTACGTGATGGTAAATTACAGTTACATTGAACAGGTATCGGTTCGTTGTATGGTTGGTCGGTTTGTTGGGTGGGTGAGTGGGGTGGATTGGTTAGTTGACTGCGTAGTTTGGTTGGGTGGGTGGCTGGATTTGTTGGTTAGTTGATTGGTTGGTTGATTGGTTGGTTTGGTTGGTACATCAGTTAGATGGCTAAGTTTTAACTCTTTGTCTTATGTACTGCCCTTTAGGTCCTTTGGGCCTAGAAACTGAAAAGGGGATGCATCTCTCTGAATCATGTTGGTATAGCGGCTTTCCTCTTGCCCCTGCACCAAAGTCCCAACTCCCTGGGAGCTGTGTTGCGCTCCAAACATTGAAAATAGCGCTTGTGCACGTCAGGGGTAGACAGAAATATTGTCACCAGGTCATCATTCAGCACATTACTTACGGACTGCCTTGAATTTGGCCTATGAGAAATTAATTATATTTCCTTCACCAGTATTAGATCTTCCTGTATTAATATTACTTTTTGTTTCGTTGTTGAGCTCGCTCGCTTTGAACTCAAGCTTAGTCCATACACGATCTTTTTCTTCTGGAGTAATTATTGCTTGTGGATTAGCTTTCCCCACTACCAGTGTCCCTCGCCATCCGGCAAACCCACAGAAGTACTTATAATTTGTGCCCCCAAGTTAAGAACGAGATGTCAACATTTTCCTCCAGCTGACCGGTGTAGGGGTTGAACCCGCTACCTCGGCACCAGCACACCAGCATCCTCTACAGAACAGCGTGTTGACTTTTACGTCCGGCCTTTTGTCGTGAAGGTGGTCTAGTCCCCGACAAGGACTGGCATCTACGGGAGAGAGGCCGGTGTGAGGCTTTTCTTCCTGAACCAAAGTAGCATCTCTGTCGGGGGGTGTGCTGTTGGCCTCTCTTTCACCTGACCCTTGGCTGGAATCCAGCACAGGGTACAAGACTGGTACTTACTAGAACTATGTCATGAAGGGTCACAGCACATGCGCACTGGCTGGGGTTAAGACAAGGTTGGGAATGCTTCCTCCATGGGTGTTTGATGTTTGATTATCGGAATACAGCCGGGTGTCTAGTGTGAGGGTGTAATGTAGAAGGTTTGTTGTTGTACACAGCAAAACGTGTGGTGATGTAGGGTCTCTAGCGATAGGTCATGACAGGCAGAAGAGATGGCGTTGATTTGTTGTATTGCAAACAAGTGAAGGAGGGGGATAACGGCAAATCATGGTATCAAGTAATAATGTACATATAATTGTTTTGTGCAAGAACCGAGACGGAAAGAAGGAATATATAAATTTAACATGACATCGCTGTCAACACCAGCATTGCTGTTGTTGATGTCTTGGCAAGTTTACGTTCAGTAGTTTACTTCTACTTCTTCTTTGCGTTCATCCGGAGTGTTTTTTCAGATGTGATTGCGGTGTGTCTAGTTAGGCACCCTTGGGTCGAAACCTTCAGGCCAACACATCAGACTTTTAGCATGCTGTTTTGACCAGGTTAGCATTCCTGGGAGACTCTCACTTTTGTGGTACCGTCCACATCCCAGCTGGTCAAGTTGGAACAGTCGAAGACTTCGGTCATCCCTCAAGGGAAGCCAGGGAAGTCCATAGCATTTTCGGCCATTCTTCTTCTTCTTCGTTCATCCGGAGTTTTTTTCCGGATGTGATTGCGTTGTGCCTGTTTACAGCAGAGCTGCGTTCTTGCGCCGTTAGGCCGACACATCCGACTTCTGCGGGCATTTGTTGACCGGGTTAACCTTCCCGGGGATTTTCGGCCATTCAAGGTTGCTTCCATAGTTGCAGGGCCGACACATAGCGCCCTGGTGCTGGGCTCACCGAGGGAATCGTCACGTCCTGCTCATGGCTGCTGTAACAGTACAGGTACAGAGGATCAATAACCAAGTCCTGATGTGTTTCTTTTAAAAACAGGTTTATTGGTTCATGTTGGCCGATAATTATACAGAGACCACTCAATATGATGTTGTCTTGTCTCCGCTTTAGCTGTAAGTAACTTCAAAACAAACTACGTCACGACTTTAGCATCCTTCTTACTGTTCTATCAGGATGCTCAAGCGTGCTCTAAGCCTGCACACCTAAGCCAATAACAGATATGGTATTCATTCTGCTACACCTCTCTTTCTTTAAAAAGACTTTTCTTCTTCAAAAGTCTTAACTCCTAACCTCCTTATTCTAAACACCCGATATTCTTTCTCCAAGCCGTCCCAAACTAACTCTATCTTAAGTAACTACTTTCACTTCTAGTAATTATCCACTTGTTTCTTATCATTTGTCTCACATAGCAAATCACTATGAAGTTATATTTCTTCTTCGTTTCTGGCTCTTCAAAAAAAAAAAACATAATATAACATATATTATTTACATATCCTATCACAAAAACCCTTTCTTGTATAGGTATCTATTATACCTCAATAATATTTAAATCTCAGTGTTATACAATACATCATAACACATATGGGTATCTTTTTGAAATACTTCTTCTTCTCTTCATAAGCAATCCGCTTAACCCTTCTTATCACGAACTCAAAAAATTCAAAACTCTTCTGATACTACCTCAACTCCCTATTGTCATCACTAACAGTATTACCTCCACATTACTACTTTTCCACTTTCAACCAACCTGAAATCACTTGCACACGATAGGAAGACAAAGAATCGGTGCGCACCGGAGATTCAAAGAAGTAGAACTCTTTCTCACAAAAACCCCACTCACCTAAACCACACTCACCTTTACCCCCCTATGTCACCTGAGACTTTATGTAATAAAGTCTAAAACAATTATATATCTTCTACAGTTCACTTATACCACTTACTATGGCAACAGTTTACGCTGCTATCTACAGCATCAAATACCAACCATCAAAAATATTATTCACTCCCAAATGTCTATATATTACAGACAGTACACAATTAAAAAGGTCC
>JACEFZ010011951.1:380000-419270 GCA_014155875.1 Cepaea nemoralis | reverse complement strand
TAAATTTAAAAAGGTTAAGTGATTTTTCGGGGCCCAGATCGCGGGTGCAGCATGGCAAAGGATCCAATTACTGATTCCATCTAGTCATGATGAGTTATTGTTTTTTAGGTTACTGAGATGAGTAAATACTTCAGTGGTCGTCATTAGCAGTATGTTGGAGGGAATGTCTCCATAGCATTTGTTCTCACAGAATGATGATAATAAACATATGTCATATCAAACACAAGACCACGTGTGTGCTAGCCATTTGGTTACAACGGATTTCACAGAAACAAGGGTCTAATATTTCAGCACATCTGCTATTGGGCTTCAGTTAGCAGAGTTCTTGGTGTTCTGGGGCAGTTATTTCCAGGAAATTTCTCATTATTGAACTACTAGACCTGGCATCATTTTTCTTGTTCAGTCTTTGCCTCTTCTACCGCTAATTTTCCAGTCGTCGCGATGCCTGTTAACTCATTATATAACTAAAGAATTTTTTGGTCTCTTTCTTATTGATATAGTGTTCTCTTTCATTAGTCCCTTCCAGGCAATCGTCGGTCGTTACTCTGGCAGTATAAGTTATTCATTTAGACATCCTATCTCGCACTCGATAACACCATCATCGTCACATGCTCCTCCAGCTGGCGTAGGCGATCATGTGTCACCACAGATCGTGGCCTTTGGTGTTCTGGATCTGCTGTGCTGATGATATTCCTCCATGGCATTGTCTCAGTCCATCCAGAATCATTTCTGTTGGTCTGCCTCTGCATCTTTGCCTCTGTATCGTTCCATGTTTTTCGATGTTCTCCAATGCCTCTCTTCTCTTCACATGGCCAAAGAAAGCTGTTTGTCTCATTCTTATTGTTATATATAATGTTCAAGTTTCATAACCTGTTTCAGACTGTCATTGTTGGCAACCTAGTAAATAATATTAGAATGAAGATTCTCGATCCTTTGGTCTTGATCACAGTGTAGTTTACACTTAATCTAGCCTAGCTAACCAGTAGAGGCAACCAGCCGAATCAACCCTTTCACATGGAACATCATGGACCGGCTCTAACCCCAGGAACCTGGAACAACATGGGGGGGCTCTGCCCCCCCCCCCCCCCCCCCCCCCCCCCCCCCCCCCCCCCCCCCCCCCCCAAGGAAACCGTGAGCCCATTAAGAAAGTAAAGAACTGAATTTTGTAAAATGGAGGACATCGCATGCTTTTTTATCATTTGGGATGGAAAGCTGTTGGTTGTATGAGCTTTTCAGCCGACGTCATTATGCTAGAGCCTATTAAAACGTAATTTGCGCTTCAGCGCCCGATGGGTGGCACTGGATAGTGTCATTCCGTGTGATTGTACAATATCTTTGATGTCGTCAATCCATTTCTTCTTGGACGTCCTCGTTGTCTAGTCGCAGATGATCTTTGATGTAAGGCCAGTGATGGTAGTTTATGGTGTTGCATTCTAACATGGTCAAACCACTTGATCTTCTGTGTTTCAATAAATGTGGCACAAGTTGTTGATCCCACTGTCTGTCTGATAACAACATTTCTTACTCGGTCTCGCATTGTTAAGTTGGCAGCTCTCCTCGGGCATCTCATCTCGCAGGTGTCGATTTTGCGAAAACGTGATTTCGATAAAGTCCAAGTTTGAGATTGGTATCATAGGGTTGATGTGACATGTTGTTTATTATCTGTCGTTTTGCGGACATGGTTATATTGGATGTTTTATATGGGTGATAGTCGATATGCAAGTGCAACTGGTCATCTACATTTGTATAATAATAACTGTCATAGTATTATCTGTTTTTGTGTTTTGTTTTCTACTCAAAGTCAAGAATTAGTTGTCCAGGTTTCACTGTCATAAAGAAGAGTACTAAGGACAAGGATAGACAAGGACTTTTGTTCTGGCAGTAAGCTTCCTGTTCTCCCAGACTCTTTTTCTTAACATGGTCATTGTTGTTGCTGCCTTACCAATCCGGATGTTGATTTCCTGATCTAGGGATAATTTGCTATTTACCATTGATCCTAGATATGTAAAATGATCTACCATCTCTAGTTCGGCGTCGTCAATAAAGATTGATGGTACTCCATGTGCACCTTGTGACATAATCTGTGTCTTATTTTTGCTAATTGTTAAACCAAATTCAGAACAAGCATTGGAGAATGCAGATAGTAGACATTGCAATTCTTCCTCAGAGTGGGTGGTAACTGCAGCATCATCTGCAAAAAGCAACTCTCTGATCAGTATCCTCCTAATTTTGGTCTTGGTCTTCAATCTCTGGAGCATTGTAGAGGCCGCCATCTGAGCGTGAGTGAATGTATATACCACCAACCTGATCACGAAAGGCATATTTCAGTAGAAGTGAAAAGTAGATTCCAAAGAGGGTGGGAGCTAGTACACAAACTTTGCTTAACTCCACTCTTGATTTCAAACTCTTCAGAAGTTGCACCATCAAACTTGATTATACCCTTCATGCCTGTGTGGAACGATTCCACAATGGACAGAAGAGTTGGTGGGCAGCCAATCTTCTTTAATGCATTGAACAGACCCTCACGACTAACCAAATCAAATGCCTTTGTGAGGTCGATGAAGGCAATAAACAGTGGTTGATTCTGTTCACGGCATGTTTCTTGCATTTGGCGCTATGAGAATATCATATCAATGGTAGACCGATTCTGTCGACAGCCACACTGTGATTCGGGGTAGACGTGATCTCTTAGGACTTGAAGTCTGCGCAGAATAATTCTTTAATACTTCTTGCAATGCTAATATATATCCCGTCTTATAATCTTCAGCGAATAGTTAATACTTCACGCACTGTTATTATCTATCCCAACTTAAATCGCCAGCCAATAGTTAATACTTCAAACACTGTTATTATCTATCCGGACTTATAATCTTCAGCCAATAATTAATACTTTATGCATTGTTAATATCTATCCCGACTTATAATGTCCAGCCAATAATTAATACTTCATGCACTGTTAATATCTATCCCGTCTTATAATCTCCAGCCAATAATTAATACTTCATGCACTGTTAATATCTATCCCGTCTTATAATCTCCAGCCAATAATTAATACTTCCTGCACTGTTAATATTTATCTTCTATGGCAGTCGGCATGGTCGAAAGGATAAGAGAGCTCTTTCTCTTCAACTTTAGGTTCGCTGACGTAGGTACACCGGGATGAACACCAACACCGGTCAGTTGGGCTTCAGCGTTTGCTTCTATTTTTATAAAGCAGCAAATTACTGAATGTTAAATTGTTTGAACACCAACCTAGGGTTGGTTAAATTGTTTTGGTGTTGGTGGTAATGTCCTGCAAAGAAGATACGACAATTTTAATGTTTTTTTAATCATCTTCCAAACTCCAATAGAAGCCATCGTGGAACGACATGCCCTTCGAGGTTCTTTTGGAAGTGTACTGCCTTCTGCCCAGCAGAGACAGGTTCAACATGTCCCTCACCTGCAAGCAATGGCTGTCGCCTTTCCTGCATCCTAAGATCTGGCGTCGCAGTCATTTTCTCTTGAACAGTGGAATGAACAACCGCAAACTACGAACGCCCAAGAGAGTGATGCTGGCACTGCGCTCCATAACCGTGGATTTTTCAGGTTGTGATGTTTGTGAAGACAGGCATCGCGCAGATCATGTTATAAATTGTAATCGTAAATAGCTTCGTATTTATTACAGCTGACTGTTTATTACAATGAAAGTTGTAAATGCCGTCATTTTAGCACAAACTATACCATCGTTGAAAATATGTAAAATATAGTTATGAGTTTGTTGTATCCGGAAAGGTTAACCCGGTCTACAAATGCACACAGAAGTCGGATATATCGGCATAACGGTGCAAGAACGCAGCTCTGTTGTAAACAGGAACAACCAAATCACGTCAGAAAAAACTCTCAGTATGAACGCAGAAGAAGAAGAAAAAGAGTGTGTATTTTAAAAAGTTAAATGCTGTTGCAACTGCTTCACTAATTGTTACTCTGTATTTTTAACATTCTACAACTCCTGGATGTTTTCTGAAGCATTGGCCTATGCTGCCAGGTCTACTCAGGCTAACATTGGTACCAGGAACTGTTCTGGGCGATAAAGGCGGCCTGGCATTATATTGATCACATCCTCCATCCAGTGATGACTGGTGTATACCAATATGGAGCTAGCACCATGTACCTGATATGCTACAAATAACAAAAATAGTCGTATACTTATTATTTACCATACATACTCAATACATATCAAGGTATGAAAATAGTCTTCTACATGTTATTTACCATACATACTCAATACACCTCAAGGTATGAAAAAGGGTCCTTTACTTTTTGTTTACGTACTATTACAACTACAACAATAATTATAACAACAACAACTTCTACTACTACTACTACTACTACTACTACTACTACTACTACTACTACTACTACTACTACTACTACTACTACTACTACTACTACTACTACTACTACTACCATTACTACTACTACCACTAAAACTACTACTACCACCACTACAACTACTAATACTACTACTACTGCTATTACTACTATTACTACTGCTATTACTACTACTACTACTACTACTACTACTACTACTACTACTACTACTACTACCACTACTACTACTGACTGGAACATTGCCGTCTTGACAGACGATAGTTTGTAAAATGGAGTTTACCTCTCCATAACACAAAGCGTGGGCTTAATTTAGAGACCATTTGTTGGCCATGCAGCATAATCCCTATCTTGGCCTGTCTAGTGTACTCTACAGGAAAGGTAACACCAATACGTCTGGACCAAGGCAAGCTACAGAAGCTGCCGGATCAGCACATCAATGCTATAACTGTCCGCCTGTCGGAGCTTCGATCCTAGACCAGTTGCCAACCAAGGCTTTGGGCCTGGTCTGCCCTGCAATGACATTTAGTCTTTAGGTTGCATTTCCTCGCACTACGATAAGTTTTTACCCTCCCAATTGCACTCATCCGACCGAAGCCGTTGGCACAATGTGGGGTGTCGGGTTTGGTAAGCGCCGCCCATCGTTCGGCGCTAACAGAAAGCAGGTAGTACCGTCAACTGTTATACGGTAGCTCAGTCATATCTGACTAAGACCTGACATACTACTACTACTACTACTACTACTACTACTACTACTACTACTACTACTACTACTACTACTACTACTACTACTACTACTACTACTACTACCACCACCACCAACAGCACAACCACCACTATTAATACTACTTTCACGGCTGTTGCTACTACTACTTCTACTACTACTGCTACTACTACCTCCTCCACCACCACTAACGTCACTCCTGATTGTCTGCAAAAGTCACGCAGATAAACACAGATGACCAGGTCTGGTGGAAACCCTCGGTCTGCAGTGCTACATATTCATAGTTTCATGGACTCATGGACATGTTTCATGGACATTCATGGACTACATCAAGGTTTCCGGTAACGAGCGGACGTGTCTTCACATGCTCTCTCGACTTTTTGAATATTTTAACAAGTTTACTTAATTCAATCGCGATGTTGTGTATATCATTGTGTTCGTTCTAAGAGTGGATTTACATACTACTCAACACTTCAAGTTTATGTGACCGTTTATTCAGTGAAATGAGGGATTCTTTGTGATATGTGATGGTAAGAGCAGCCGTTTTTGAATGTTACCAATTATCGACCACGTCAGCGTGAGAATTAGCCATGCGGGGCTAACAAGTGATAATCACCACGCACGCCCTACAGAAGGACCGGCGCTTTTATTTACTCCATTATTGTGCTGAATGTACACAGTCTCAACTGTCAAGTTTATGTGACTGTTTATTTAGTTACATGAAGATTTCATTGTGACACGTGAGGGTAAGAGCATCCATTTTTGATTTTTACCAATTATTGATTCACGACAACGTGAGACTTAACTATGTGTGACTAGCAAGAGATAAGCGCCACGCACGATCTACAGAAAGGCCTGCAGTTTTATTTAATCCTTGCCTTGTCGAGCTGCCTATATTGCCAACATGTCCTCCAACTTACGATCGTCAACTGTGTCAAAGCGATGTGAAAATGTAAACAAAAACAAGACGGGACAAAAGTTAGTTAGCACGCCAGCTCAGCGACTGAATCGATCATCTTCATCGCCAACATCCATCACGTTGTCTAGTGAACAATCTAGTAAACTAGTAGACACTGATGTCCAGCTGGACAAACAACACAATTCGCCAGCTCAATCTTATCAAACTATCACATCACCTTCAAAGACGCTTTCTTCGGCCGAAACACAGAGCCACAATGATTGTTGTCGTGATCTAATTCAGGCTTTGGAGACGAGGTTAAAAGATTTTATTACCAACAACACCACTAACATTATTGCGGAGTTTAAAAAAGAAAACATTCTTCTTCGAGAGGAAATCCGAATTCTTAAAGAAGAGAAGGAGACTTTTAAAACATCCATACATGCCTTGAAACTAAAGCGTGCACAGTAATTTCATAAAAGTGCACAAACAGAAAGTATCCATGGTGTTGTAGATGCGTGTGTTACCAGTGAATGTTCGTCGCATAATGACATACAGATAGTTTCTACAAGCAACAAAACCACCACTAAACCTGTAGAACGCACACCATCTATCTACCCCATCGATGTGCATGTCAGCAACAGGTTCCAGGCCTTAAGTGTAGACTCTCCAGCAGCAGACTTGGAATCACAGACCTCAGTCGTTACCACTACTGGATATCAACAACCAACGCAAGCAAGATATAATAAACAAAAACACAAGAAAGACGACAGTGACCAGTGGCAACAACAGTCCAAGCGGACACGCCAGCAGAGTGAAATAACCATAGATCATAGTGCAACACATGTCGTCATTGGAGACTCCCTGCTGAAGGGAATCTATAGTGATCGCATGTCATCTTCTGATAGCGAATCAACTTCAATCTACCCTGTACCAGGCGCTGACATTGACAGGCTGACCGCTACACTGCGACGATTCCAAGTGAACGACCGAATTAGGAGAGCAACAGTCCATATTGGTGTTAATGACATAATGGATAATAAAATCATCAGCACCTCACAACTAGCTACATTGGAGATGCTGTTGCGCAATAGATTTCCGAAATCATCTTTGTTTATTTCATCCATCATTCCACCATGTTACGGGTTCCAGCGTCGTACTGCCGATGTTGCTAATCTAACGTTATATAAATTCTGTAAAAACAATAGCATGAACTTCATAAATAACACCCCTTACTTTACGTCACCGTCCGGAGCTCCTAAGAAAAAACTATACAGGGATCAAATACATTGTTCCAAGCTAGGAAGTAGCTTCCTAGCGAAGAACATAAAATATCCCGAACGTGCACAACAACCAGCACCAGTTACAGGAGTAAACCGAACTTCACCTCCGGCAACAGCCATCTCACTGTGTTCAGAAAACACTCCTTCTCTTCCCACACCACCCTTGCCTGTACCCCAGGAACACAATGTTGTGAATAGCAACCCAAGCTCCAATCCAAATGTTGCTAAATATGATACTTTGTTTCCTACCTTGCCCGTAAAACAGTCTCCCTCTATGATGACTAAGGGGACACCGTTAAACAATGGTGCTGTACCGTCGATGCCTGCTTCCAATGTAGGCACTTCCAGTGACACTCATAGCAATCCCTCGCTGGACGGTAATCTACAACCCTATGAGTGGAACCGTCAACTTCAGCAGCTAATGCGATACAATCCTGCAGCCCTGCACCAAGCATTCATGATATCACTCCAGCAAAGACATTTTCCTGCCCCCTCTAACAGCCTTAACTATTTCTAAATAAAGTTTCAATATCCCTGAAATTTGTATACCACAAGCGACATCTTCCTTTTAGTTTGTAATGTTCGCTAATCACGATCAGTGGCTCAGCAAAAATGGTCTATATATAGGCCATCTCAACATCTTTCATCTGCTCAACAAATTACCTGAGCTCTCGGTAATACTGTCCAAACAGTTCCATGTGTTTGGCAATCACAGAAAGTCGTCTTAACGACAAAATAACCGACTCCGAAATCTCACTTAAGGGGTTTAAAGTAATTCGAAAAGATGCAAATCAAAAATTAGAGACAGGTATTGCTGTATACATTTCCAATTCTCTCAACTGGTCCCGTAGAAGTGATCTAGAGACAGTAGAGATAGAATGTGTTTGGTTAGAGGTGAAGCCAGCCAGCCAACAGCCGTTTCTCATTGGATACCTATATAGGAATCCTTGTGCCGGGTACAGTTGGTATGACTGCTTCACTACAATGATGGATAGAGTGTTTACAGCAGGTAGAGAAGTTATGATACTAGGTGACTTCAACATAGATATTAGTAAATCCAACCAGACATGGGACGATATCATTCTTTCTTACAATTTCAAACAACTAATAAATCGTCCCACAAGGGTTACTGACACATCCTCAACTATAATTGATCATATATATGTTACTTGTCCAGATAATATTATTGAATGTTCTGTTCCTGTTTGTACAGTTAGTGACCACTACCCGGTATGTTGTACATGGTCAAGAATTATGTTCAAACCTCTTAAACATAAACATGTAAGTATCAAATTTAGGAATTATAAAGCATTCAACCAAGATTTATTTTTGCAAGACTTAAGAAAAGCAGCCCTTGATCACGTTTACCAACTTCCTGACCCGGACGATGCATTAGCTTTCTGGACGAAGACAGTCTACAATGTGTTCGATAAACGCGTGTCAATCAAAGAAGTTCGAGTCAAAAATCAACATAAATCCCCATGGGTCACTAGAGAATTGCTGGAAATCATGAGAGAGCGAGATACAGCACACAAAAATAAAGACTTCATCAATTACCGCAGACTAAGGAATAAAGTTAAATATGAAATTCGTAGGATAAAAAAAGATCATTTTAAAAATTTGATTGTAGATAATTCAAGCAGTACAAATATATGGAAGGCTATTAACTTGCTAACCAATAAGAAACAGCCCTACAGAATCAGCAATACCAAATTCTATAACATGCGATGAATTCAGTTGGTTCTTTCAATCAGAAATAGAGAATCTAATGTCTTCAATACCAGACTCATCGTGTAATTTAAGTTCACTGGCATCATTCTGTGAGGAGAAGTGCGCCAGAAATATTCCCGCTGAGATTCCTTTAATGTCTGTTGCAGACGTTTATAAATATCTCTTGAACCTCAAATCAACAAACTCACACGGCCTAGATGGTATCAGTAATAGAATTCTTCGTTGTGCTGCACCAGTCATTAGCGAGTCCTTAACGTTCATATATAACCAGTGCCTGGCCAAAAACTACTTTCCATCTGCATTTAAAATTGCTAAAGTGTTTCCGCTTATTAAAAATGGCTCAATCGATAATAGCGTTTTGGGTAATTATAGACCTATTTCCTTACTATCGTCGCTATCAAAACCACTAGAAAAACACATTCATAAAATAACGTTACACCATTTAATTAACAATGATCTAATAATTAACAGTCAATCTGGGTTTCGACCTAAATATTCTTGCCATAGTGCTCTAACAAAAAATGACCGATAACTGGCACTTAAACATCAACAACGGTAGAATTTGTGGAGCGGTGTTTGTATACTTAAAAAGCTTTTGATATGGTAGATCACGATATTTTAATTAGAAAACTAAAGCAAATGAAGACAAGCACCAACATGGTGAACATAATTACGTCATTTCTATCCGACAGGCAACAAGTCGTGTCCTTCAACAACTGTCTATCAAGACCCACACAGCTTAATATTGGTGTGCCTCAGGGCTCAATACTAGGTCCGCTGCTTTTTGCAGTTTATATTAATGATCTTCCTTTATATATCAATACAACTTGTGATCTATTCGCAGACGACTGTACTATATATACTAGTCAAGAAAACCGTAGTGAATTAGAGAATTCTTTACAAAAGGAACTTGATAATCTTACTAGATGGAGCAATGAAAACCGCATGCAAATTAACATCGACAAAACCAAATCCATGCTAATAACGACCAGACAAAAACTACAGACACTAGCCATAACTGGATCACCGCTCGAACTCCGCATGGGCACGTTACCTATAGTTAATGTGACTGAACATAAAACACTAGGGCTTTTAATAGACAGCCATTTGAACTGGAGCTCTCATGTTCACGCTCTTACCAAGAAAATAGCACAAAAAGTTTACCAACTTGCTAAAATTCAGCACTTCCTGGACGAAAGCACACGAAAAATATTCTATACATGCTATATCCAATCACATCTCGATTACTGTTCCACAGTTTGGGATGGTTGCCCTAAATCTAATTTAAAACGACTATGTTCTCTACAAAACCGCGCTATTCGTCTGGTTTCTGACATAAAGCACGTTGAAAGTAATAATTTGTACAGTCATCTAAGACTTCTACCACTACAAAAGCGCTTCCTTTTCAACAAAGCCAAATTAGTGAATAAAATTATATCTCAAAATACCCCAGAGTATCTTCTGCCGCTGATTCAATCTAATGCAATGAACAGCAAGCGCCTAAATTTGTTAAATGTCTCAAAGCCTAGATTGGACCTATACAAAACATGTTTCGCCTATTCTGGTGCTCACTTATGGAATGATCTGCCTCCAGATCTGAAAACTCCAATGAGTCCCTACACATTTAACCGAAAACTCTCCCGTCCGTTATCAGTTATCAGTTGGGGTATCTTCGTTGCACTCCGGACATGTCCATAGGTGCTCAGATCCTCCCCCCAGCATATGCATCAGCGTCCGGTGGCTAATAGTGCCAGTTCTGTGTTGGTTGACGAGGCGCTTTGTTTTCCCGATGTACCTCTCGCGTCTGGCTGTGCCGATTCTTACTCCCAGGTCTTTCATCCTGGAAAGCGATGTGGAATCACTGGCGTCAAAATCCTCTGTTCTCGCCATATCTTTAAGGGCGTTAATGACATCGGCACGATCCATGGGCTGGCCATCTACAGGGGGTGCAGAGCCAGCCAATTTATCAGCTCGTTCATTTCCCTCGACTCCCGCATGTCCCGGGACGAAGATGAAGGTGACTTTGCGGACAACAGACTTCCGCAGCGACTCAGTCCACTGTCTACGTACAGATCCAGCTTCGACCTTCTGAATCATGCTCATTGAATCACTTAGTACACACACGTTGGTATAATGCTGTGATTCCAGCCATATGAAAGCCTGTGTAACTGCCATCACCTCCATCGTCATGCTGCTCGTGGTCATAGAGTGGGCACCACTGGATTCTTGAACGGTTCGGCCCTCTGAACGGGCTGTAAATGCCCACGCACTTCTCTGCTGCTTTACAACAGATCCATCTGTATAGATGAGCACTTCGGGGCTATCTGAGTGATCATAGATGAGCGCGTTAACCTCTGCATTGACAGCGGCAGGGTTCTGCTCTCTGCACCGTCTGTCGAGTGTGATAATGCAGGAGAAGGTACACTTAAAAGCTGGAGGCACCGGCACCCATTCCTTGCCGGGGTTGATACTGGTAAGACTGCAGACCTGTCCGACGACATCTTCCGCCCGACCCATCCATGATTTGCCCCTCTTTAGCCTGTCACCCTTTTCTCTGAATACAGCGTCATGCAGAGGGTGCTGCTCATCTGCACTTATTTTTAATTAGAATTAAATTTAATTAAAACTGAGCAGATGCAACCGAAAACTCTTTCAATACTTAATCCATACCGACTATATGCCACCATAATTCATTTACTGGTATAATTGTTCAGTATAATTGTTCATTATAATTGTTTAACTATAATTGTTCACTATATATGTGTGTGCGTGTGGGAGCGAGAGAGAGAGAGAGAGAGAGAGAGAGAGAGAGAGAGAGAGAGAGAGAGAGAGAGAGAGAGAGAGAAAGTGGGTGTCAGTGAGAGGGAGAGAGTGAATGCGTGTGTGCGCACGTGCATGCGTGTGTGTGGAGAGAGTGATTGAGCGAGAAATGGTGGGGGAATGTGTCAGTGCATGCATTCGTACGTGTATGTGTGAGAGTGAGTGAGGGAGTGTATGCGTGCGTGCATGCGTTCATGTGTATGTGTATGTGTGAGAGAGTGTGATTGAGAGAGTGAGTGTGTGTGTGAAGGATTGTGTGTTAGAGAGTGAGACAGTGGGAGAGTTGATGTGTTAGTGTGTGTGTGTGTGTGAGCGCGCGCATGCGTGTGAGTGTGTGTATATGAAAGAATACAGAGAGAGAGAGAGAGAGAGAGAGAGAGAGAGAGAGAGAGAGAGAGAGAGAGAGAGAGAGAACTGAGCAGATGCATGTCATGTAACACGCATGTTATGTAACACGCGAATCCATATGTTTGTGTATTCTCATCTGTCATATTATCAGTTAAATACCATTTGATTTTATCATGCATAATATAAACTCATATTCATTACTGTAGTTTGAGTGAGTGAGTCAGTGAGTGTGAATGAGAGACAGAATGAGTGAGCGTGAGAGTGAATGAGTGAGCGGGAGAGTGAATGAGTGAGCGGGAGAGTGAATGAGTGAACGGGAAAGTGAATGAGTGAGCGGGAGAGTGAATGAGTGAGCGTGAGAGTGAATGAGCGGGAGAGTGAATGCGTGAGAGTGAATGAATGAGCGGAAGAGTGAATGTGTGAGCGTGAGAGTGAATGTGTGTGTGTGTGTGTGTGTGTGTGAGAGAGAGAGAGAGAGAGAGAGAGAGAGAGAGAGAGAGAGAGAGAGAGAGAGAGAGAGAGAGAGCATCACTATTTTTACGTCACATACATTTTATGTACACATTTTTCTCCATGTTTAACATTTTTATGAGACTGCTCATGACAAGTGTCAGTGTATGTGTGTGAGTAAAGTGTGGGAGTTTGTTCATACTAGTTTCAATACTAACGTGAGACATTTTGTATGTGTCTAGATGTGAGGAAGTGTGAGTGTATGTGG
Organism: Cepaea nemoralis; assembly: GCA_014155875.1. Classification (NCBI taxonomy): domain Eukaryota; kingdom Metazoa; phylum Mollusca; class Gastropoda; order Stylommatophora; family Helicidae; genus Cepaea; species Cepaea nemoralis. The sequence goes on along the minus strand of JACEFZ010011951.1, from coordinate 406,380 downwards.
AGGATGTGTGTGAGTGTGGGGATATGTGTGGGTGGGGGTGTGTGGGTGGGGGTATGCATTTGGATGGGTTGGGGTGTGTGGGTTTTGGTGGGTAGTGGTATTTGTGGGTGTTGGTGGGATGTGTGGATGGATGTGTGGGGGTGAAAGTACGGGTGTTGGAATGGGTGTGGGGGATGTGTGTATGGGTGGAGGATATGTGTATGGGACGGATGCAGGGGATGTGTGTTTATGTGGGTGGAGATGTGTGGATGGTTTGAGGAAGTATGTGTGGGAGGCGGGGTTGTGTGGGTAAGGGATTGTGTTGGGTGGATTTGGGATGGAAGGGCGGGTGGGGAGAAGTGTATGGTGTGTGGGTTTGAGATATGTGTGCGGTGTGTTGGTGGGGGATGTGTGAATGATGTGTGGGTGGAGGGTATGTTTGTGGTGGTATGGGTGGAGGATAGTGTGTGGTGTGGGGGATGTGTGTGATGGGTGTGGGGAATGTGCGTATGGGTGGGGTATATGTGTGGGTGAGCAGGGGATTGTGGTGGTTGGGGGAAGTATGTGGGGGAGTGTGGGTGGGAGATGTGTGTATGTGGATGGGGAATGTGAGGGTGGGGGTGTGTGAGTGGCTTAGGGATGTGTAGGTGGGTGAGGGAGTTGTATGTGTCGGGGTGGGATGTGTGAGTGGGTGGAGGATGTGTGTGGGGGTAGGGGTATTGTGATCGAGAGATGTTTGGTTGGGAGTGGGTTGGTGGGGGTGTGTGGGTGCGTAGTGGAGGATGTGTGAGTGAGTGTGTGTTGGTGGACGGGTAGGGAATGCGTGTGTGGGTGGGGAGAGGTGTGTGGTGTGTTGGTTGGTGATATTGTGTGGGTGAGGTATGTGTGTGTGGGTGGGGGATTTTTGTGGTGTGTGAGTGGGGGTATGTGGGGTGGATGGGTAAGGGTATCTGTGTGGGTGTGGGTGGGAATATTTTGTGGTATCTGGGTGGGGGATATGTGTGTGGTGTGTAAGTGGGGATGTGTTGGTGAGGGATATGTGTGTGTGTGGTGCGTGGGTTGGGAATAGTGCGTGGTAGGGGGTGTATGTGATGTGCGGGTGGGGGATTGTGGGGTGGGGGATTAGGTTAAGGCATGTGTGGGTGGGTGGAAGTTGTATGTGTGGGTGGTGGTGTGTGTGTGAGTGGATTGGGGATGTATGGGTGGTTAGGGAGATGTGTGTGTGTGTGGGGGGGGGGGGGGTAGGGACATGTCAGTTGGTGGGGATGTGTGTGTATGGTTTGGGGATGTGTGAGTGGATGTGCGATGTGTGGGTTGGTGGGGGATTGTGTGTGTGGGTGGGGAATATGTTGTCGATGGAGATGTGGCTGGGGGAAGGGTGGTTTGAGGTGTGGGTGGGGAGAGGATGTGTGGGGTAGAATGTGGATGGGCGTGGGATGTGTGGGTTGGTGGGGGAATGTTTGTGGGTTGCGAGTGTGTTTTGGTTGGGGGATCAGGTGAGGGCAGTGTGTGTGGGTGGGGGATGTGCGGGAGGGGGATGGGTCGGTTGGTGGGGTATGTATGTGTCCCTTGGTGTGCGTGTGTGTCGGTAGGTGGGGGTGTGTATGTGTCCCTTGGTGCGCATGTGTGTGGGTAGGTGGGGGTGTTGTGTGGGTGGGGTGATGTATGGATAGGTGGGAGATGGGCTTCATACCATGGTAATTAGCCTTGTTTATGTTTACAACATTCATTTCACAATGTTTATTTTTCTTCCTATGCAAATGTATAATGCTCTTGATGAACGAAAGACGAGTGATTGGAAGGGCCGAATGTAAGACGGGCCTGCGCGCCCAATTTGTGACCCTAATAAAGTTGATTTGATTTGATTTGATTTAGTTTCATTATATAATTCTCTACCGTGATATTGCTGTGCGTCTTCGTAAAAACCACATCACGTAGTCTCTTCTAATATCTGCAAATAGATTTCTGCAGTATGTACCTGACGAGATGCAGCGAAATATGCCAGACAATAAATAGTGCAATCTATTGTTTGTGTCATCGTTATTCAAATTCACAACGGGAAAACATTGTTTTGAATTTCTGAAAAGTCTCCCCCATTACCAACAGTGAAGCGATTAGATGGATTACTCAAGCTGAAGTGTAAATTATCGGTACATGATTGTCGATTGAGATTTCTCGAGGAATGCCTAAAGACGGGAATATTTCCTCACCGGTATTTCAGATCTCTGAGGGCGGACAGAATATGTCCAACAAGAAAAAACCTGAGACGACTGACAAAAAACCAGATAGAAGAAACCCAGTCTAAGCTGGCCAACCTCAAGCGCACACACAGTTCTGCCTACTACGTCACCAAAGAATTGAGCTTGTACGGCTACTTGAAGTTCACTAAATTCTGTACAGAAACAGTGTACAAGGTGAAAATCGCAGAGAATGCTCGCCTCAACAAATCACTGAGCACTGAAAAGGTAACAACGTCAGTACTAGACAACCCAGAGAAGTATGTGAGGAACTTATCGTCGTACGTACTCAACAACATTGAAACGGAGGCCCTTGCATACGGATTAAAATTCTGCATAAAGCCCAAACACATTAACCGTGTTGAGTCGCAAGCACAATTTGAAATGTTGTTTGATCAAGTCTCCAAGTTATCACCTACTTCTGCTGAGTCGGTCGGGTGGCTGAAGGCCAAACTGGTAGATTTAGAACACCAGTATCGCACAACACCCTCTAAACAGACATGTCCGCTGACCAACGAACACCTTACTGCCTTAAAAGCGTTAAAGGCTAACAAAACCCTCGTAATATTGAAACCTGACAAAGGGAGTGGTGCAGTACTGATGGACATGTCAGACTACCAGAGAAAAATGGATGAAATATTATCAGATGAATCTAAATTCAGAGTAGAGCAAAAGTCAACAAGTCGGAGGACCTGGATGCAAAAATGAGGAAAGAGATCCAGTCACTTGTGAATGCGGGACTCATCAGTGAGGCCACTGCAAAAACGCTCACACCGCGTGGCTCCCAAACTCCTCAGATGTACGGTCTACCCAAGCTTCACAAGCCCGGCATCCCACTAAGACCGATCCTTTCCATGGTTAACTCTGCACAACACCGAATGGCGAGATGGCTAGCTGAAATTTTAAAGCCAGTACGACAGTCCTTCGATCCAAGAACACTCAGAGATACATTCGAACTGGTGGAATTATTGGATACTATGGACATAAACAACAAACACATGGCATCCATGGATATTGCCTCTTATTCACCAACGTTCCATTAGATGAGACCGTGAATATAATAAGTGAACGCATTAGAGACAAACAACTAAAACTAGGCATACCATCAGCTATTCTAGAGAGGCTATTAAAATTATGTACCGCCAACATACAATTCAACTTTCTAAACAAGTCATATCGCCAAATTGACGGAGTGGCCATGGGGAGCCCACTTGGACCTATTCTAGCGGACATCTTCATGGCACACTTAGAAGAAAAGAGATCCTCAGAAATCAATAACTTGGCCTTTTACCGTCGTTACGTGGACGATATACTAATTATCACCACAGACGAGCTACAAGCAACGTCGTTCCAGGCCACAATGAACGAGACACATATAAACATCTCTTTATCTATGGAACACGAACACAACGAAGCGTTGCCGTTTCTAGATATCCTAATGAGACGTAGAGCAGACGGCACAATTCAAAGATCGGTGTACCGCAAAGAAACATGGACTGGCCAATACTTAAATTTTCAGAGCTTCGCACCTGTCCAGTACAAACGGGGCTTAGTACGGACCCTGTTTGACCGTGCTAGGAAGATATGCACCCAGGACACACTGACAGAGGAATTTGAAACTCTGAAGAATGCCTTAAACCTGAATGGGTACTCCACAGGATTTATAAAGCGCCACTGCCAACAGCCCAAACCGAAATCAGAAGTAACTACAGTCCCTAAACTCAAGGTATTCATCCAGCTAACCTTCCGAGGAGATGACGCAATGCAACGTCTGCGGGACCGGCTCACCACAGCAGTCGAGCGAACATTCTGTGCTGCAACTCTAGTCATCAGGTACAGAAACACACCGATCCCCGTCCCAGCAGTAAAAGAACCTGTAGCTTTGTACGCCAAATCAAATTGTATTTACCAATTTACATGCAGATGCGAGGCCATCTACATAGGCAGAACTGAGCGACAGTTACATTGCAGGGTTTCGGAACACATTCCGAATTGGGTGGACAAGATACTACACACAGAAGATGGTAGCCTAGGCAGGCCGACACACCGGAACAGTCCGGCTTCATCGGTCGGAGACATGTGCTCGAGAGCGGTCACGTGGTTGAAAGAGACAGTGCCTTCCGTGTGTTGTTCAACACACAAAGTAGTCGATTGTTAAAGTTTGCTGAAGCTATAATAATCAACCTTCGTAAGCCGTCCTTGTGCAAGCAGAAAGACATGTTAGTCAGTTTAAAATTACCGTGGTAGACAATCGACATTACTGTGCGAACATGTGTATATTTCAGTTTGAAGGATTTATCTAATTAATTCACGTAAGTTGTGTGATTTCTGCAGTATGTACCTGACGAGATGCAGCGAAATATGCCAGGCAATAAATCGTGCAATCTATTGTTTGTGTCTCCGTTATTCAAATTCATCACGGAAAAACATTGTTTTGAATCTGCAAATAGTTTTAGAAATCTATTTGTTTATCCACTCTTGTATGATGATGATGAATATGATTATGATTATTATTATTATTATTATTATTATTATTATTATTATTATTAATTATTATTATTATTACTATTATTTATATACTTAATTATTTATTTGTAATTTTAAAAAAAATAGTTACATGCTCTTCACATGACGTAGCAGTCAACCCCATCATTTTCGCTGTTCGTGATTCCTGGGCATGTTTTACATTCAGTAGTTTGTCATTGCTTTCTGAACGACCGGCACCTATACCTATACCTTGGTTATCAAGCCAGTAAAAGTGATAGTTGTTACCACCTGATTTTAATATTCTCTCTATGTTATTCAATTAGCCATTAACTCTACGGTAAGTATTCAGCCATCGGGCTGTACACCTGACATGCCTATAATCATCATAAATCATGCACATCTGCTGAACAAACCTGTTCTTTTGTTCAGAATCATATTTTAGAGCCAGAACCACGACCCTTTGCAAAGATTGGGAACTTTCTAGCATCACTTAATAAGAGTCGGAAACAATTCACTGGAGTCATTAAGCATTGTTGACTTGTCGCGTTGCTATTATCGGTCCATTCTGGCCCATCTGAAGTCAGTGTTGACAGTTCAAAGGGAACTGAAATCCCTGAGACTTCATATAGGAAGTACTCCTACAAAGTTGACTTGGTAAGTAACTCGTATGTGTGTGTGTGTGTGTGTGTGTGTGTGTGTGTGTGTGTGTTTGTATTTGGTTCCACGTGTATCATTATCATCATCAAGTGCCCTGCCAGCTGGCGTAAGTGTTCATGTCTCCACAGATCTCTGTCTGTCTTGTTCTGGATCAACTAGGCTAATGAAATTCCTCTATATCACCGTCTCAGTCCATCCAGCATATTTTCTCTCGTTCTGCCCTTGCCTCTCTTCCCCTTGATCTTTCCAGATGTCACGAAGTTCTCCAATGCCTCTCTTCTCCCCCACGTGACCAAAGAAAGCCGTTTGTCTCTATTCACTGTTCTAGTTTCATTATCCTTTCATGCAATTGTCGATGGTTGCCCAGGAAATACAAGGAATTCGCACCATTCTCCATATATATATATAAGAGTGTTTATTGTTATTGAGCTGAGCAGTCGATAATGTTTCATTGAAATTTCGCGCCACTTGTCACCTATCCGTGGTATGCTTAGCTGGCGTATTTATGGAAAGGTTTGGACGTTGTGCTTACAATGGCATGACCGCTGTCGGGCGAAGCTTCGACGTTCGCCATGGGAGACCAGCTATTCCTGCGTGCATTCAAGCCTACAAAAATATGTAACACGTCACATATTCACAGAAGGTCTTGTTTTATGGGCGCCGACGGTAATGTAATGGCCAGACGTTCGCTGGTCCAATGTTATTAATTCGAATTCGCATCGAGAATTATTTTTTTTAAAAATATAATTGGGCTACCATGTCAGCTCAGCCTAAAATATGTACCAGGAAATGTCTTAAGAAGTAAAGGCAGCCGGTGGGACACTGGACCACATTACCCAAAGTGTACCGATTGATCTACACAAATATGGATGTAGCACCATATACGGAATATTCTTAAAGCATGTAAACTGGTCCTCTCACTGACCATATGCCCAATGCTACTAAGGCGTGTTGAAAGGTATGTTTACTACACTTCTTGGTATGCTGGGATAATAGAGTGGCTAGCTAACACACTGCTGCCTGAATTGTCAGTTTACTTTCATGAAAAGCATACAATAGTTCCCGAATAAAGGTGTCAATATTTGGTCGCGTTAGTATTGACAAACAGAAGGAAATATTGTTATGAGAATGAGAAACAATTGTGGAATTAGAAACAATGTAAAACAATAATTTGACCAGTACGGGTAAACACTGACACAATATGTGCAATACATTCTGTGGGATACTTTCAGCAGTCTTAGTACTAACCCACACTAGTGCGCATTGTACTTTGTTGTCCTGGAAGAAATAAATGATGATGTCCTGGAAGAAATAAATGATGATGTCCTGGAAGAAATAAATGATGATGTCCTGGAAGAAATAAATGATAATGTCCTGGAAGAAATAAATGATGATGTCCTGGAAGAAATAAATGATAATGTCCTGGAAGAAATAAATGATGAATGTCCTGGAAGAAATAAATGATAATGTCCTGGAAGAAATAAATGATGATGTCCTGGAAGAAATAAATGATAATGTCCTGGAAGAAATAAATGATGATGTCCTGGAAGAAATAAATGATGATGTCCTGGAAGAAATAAATGATGATGTCCTGGAAGAAATAAATGATGATGTCCTGGAAGAAATAAATGATGATGTCCTGGAAGAAATAAATGATGATGTCCTGGAAGAAATAAATGATAATGTCCTGGAAGAAATAAATGATGATGTCCTGGAAGAAATAAATGATGATGTCCTGGAAGAAATAAATGATGATGCGGTGTCAGAAATAAACATAAGTAAAAGTCTAACCACTAGAGGTGGTATTATATTGTAGATTCAGCACTGACAGCGTCAGCGGTGGCAAATAATAATTACAGCTCTAGAAGTAATGAGGTTGTGATGTAATAGTGGTAACTCGTTAAGAATAAGAAATGTACCAATAACTGCACAAGCTACCAAAATGTTGAACAGATAATTTCGGCAAATCAAATGAGGCAATATGAACGTTTCAACCCAAACTTAACGCTCTGTTTCCGGCTCGAATGTCAACAGTAGAGTGATCTTTTTCTTTGTCTGTCTGCACAAACCTCTGTTGTGGGGTATTATTTTTTCTACATTGAGCCAATTACTTCTTGGAAAGTTACTTTCATGAACTCGCACGACATAGTGACAGTTGGCAAAATTGATGGGAAAAGATCAAGGGGCAAGCAGAGAGATAAATATATGGATGGTTGGGCAACATTAAATAGTTTTAACAAGACTATGGTGACTGCGGGGAAATAGGAGGAACAACAGGAGAGAAGACAAATGGTAAAGCTCCCTGAAGGAAACAGCACCATAAGACGGGGTGGGACCACAATTACTCCGGGCCTCAACAAGTGCACGACTCTGTCCAGACATGAAAAACCTCATCAAGAAAGTAACGAACGCAATCAGCCCATCAGATGCCGGGAAGCTGACAAAAAGCAGCCCAAAGTACGAAAAACAAACTAGAAGCTACACCATAAACACCCTACATAGCCAAGTCGAAAACTCGAAGGCTGAAAGGGGGTACTCATACCAAAAATTGGAATTGGAATTGGAATTATGGTGACTGTGTGAGATGGCCAACCATTAACGCATGCTTAGGAGCATGGCACTTGGTGATGATAATTATGATGATGAAGATTGAAAAGTTAAAGGGCGTTCATTAAGAATCTTGTGGAACTGTGTGCAACTAGAGCTAACACAGTTAGATGGCATTGGCTATAATGAACACACCGGTGACAGAATAGAGATTAACAGGTCTGGGAAATAGTAGATAATGAAGACATGATTTTGGTAAGCAAAACTTGATAACGCAACGCAACATGAATAAATACGACTCTAACCCGTTAAGGGAAACAAACTATATATTCTGTTCCTAGTTATAAAACTACTGGCAACAGTATCCGTGAACTGTGCTGATACTCTCGAGCAGCTTGAGGTCAGGGACGAGTTTCCCATGATTAACCCGTATATGCTGAAGTTGCCATGAATTCTTGAACAGGCTAACACGGCTATCAGGTAAGTGAGTGGCAGACAGTGACAGTGTGAAGTGGAATGGTAGCACTGTTTGAGGTCAGGGACGAGTTATCCATGATCAGCGAGGATATGCTGAAGTTGCAAGGAGTCTTGAACAGGCCAATACAGTTGTCAGGTAAGTGAGTGGCAGACATTCACAGTTATCAGTTATCAGTTGGGGCATCTTCATTGCACTCCGGACAGGTCCATAGGTGCTCAGATCCTCCCCCCCCCCCCAGCATATGCATCAGCGTCCGGTGGCTAATAGTGCCAGTTCTGTGTTGGTTAACGAGGCACCTCGTTTTCCCGATGTACCTCTCGTGTCTGGCCGTGCCAATTCTTACTCCCAAGTCTTTCATCCTGGACAGCGATGTGGATTCACTGACGTCAAAGCCTTCTGTTCTTGACATGTCTTTAAGATTGTTAATAACATCGGCACGATCCATGGGCTGGCCATCTACAGGGGGTGTAGAGCCAGCCAGTTTATCAGCTCGTTCATTTCCCTCGACTCCCGCATGTCCCGGGACGAAGATGAAGGTGACTTTACGGACAACAGACTTCCTCAGCGACTCAGTCCACTGTCTACGTACAGATCCAGCTTCGACCTTCCGAATCATGCTCATTGAATCACTTAGTACACACACGTTGGTATAATGCTGTGATTCTAGCCATATGAAAGCCTGTGTTACTGCCATCACCTCCATCGTCATGCTGCTCGTGGTCATAGTGTGGGCACCACTGGATTCTTGAACGGTTCGGCCCGCTGAACGGGCTGTAAATGCCCATGCACTTCTCTGCTTCTTTACAACAGATCCATCTGTATAGATGAGCACTTCGGGGTTGTCTGAGTGTTCATTGATGAGCGCGTTGACCTCTGCATTGACAGCGGCAGGGTTCTGTTCTCTGCACCGTCTGTCAAGTGTGATAATGCAGGAGAAGGTGCACTTAAAAGCTGGAGGCACAGGCACCCATTCCTTGTCGGGGTTGATACTGGTAAGACTGTAGATCTGTCTGATGATATCTTCCGCCCGACCCATCCATGATTTGCCCCTCTTTAGCCTGTTGCCCTTTTCTCTGATTATATCTTCATGCAGTTATTTTCAAGTATGCACGAGCTCTCCAGATCTTGATTCTGTGGTTCATTGTCGGGAAGTCAAAGAGGTATCTCAGTGCTACACAGCCCAAAATGATGCGCATGGCTTCGTTTTGTATCTTTTCAAGTCTTCCAATATGTGTAGGGCTGACAGTAAGAATGGCCAGGGCATACTTGATGGGTGAAAGCACCAGTCCTTGGAACAAAAGTATTAGCAGTCTTTGCTCGATATTGGCAGTCGCCATGACTCTCATTGCTGACAAACCTTTTCGAGCTTTCGTTATAACATAATCGGCATGATCTCTGAAAGACAGGCTACGATCAAGCCTCACGCCAAGATATTTCACCGACTGGGTTCTACTCAAAATGCTCCCATCCATTCTCACTGCCGGCAGGTCTGTGTTCACAATATGGTTGTTTAACCATGTAACCCAGTGTTTCCCAACCTTTTTTGTGCTATGCCCCACCTAAGCCTTTCTAAATTTATGATGCCCCACCCCCCCCCCCCCCCCTCCCCAACATATACATAATTTTTAACATTCAAAAATTGAAATTTTCACTAAAGAAACTTGAATGATAGGTTTTAGGAAAAAATCACTAGGAAATTATTGAGCAAACAGTAAGTAGAACATGTAATGGAGAACTGAAATTCAAGAACAAAATAATTTTAATGAAAGATTATTCTATATTATTTTAATTATTAGTCATTATTTATTATTTAAATTTATTGAGCTTCTTTATATCCTTGCGCTTGATGCTTTCTGCAAAGAGATTTTAGGTCAGGTTCCAAATTAGTTAACTTCAGTCTCAAGTCTCCCTATCCAGCTGATGTCTACTTCTTTTTTTTTAAGCAGCAAATCATTTATGGCACTAAATCCGTATTCATCTAAATATGAAGATGAAAATGGTAACAATAGTTCTCTTGCACATTTGGATGCATTTGAATATTTGATTTCGATTTCCTCACGAATCCATGCCATCGCTCCTTTTATATTAAATAAAGTTTTAATTGACTCATCATTTTGCATTTCTGCGAGTTCTTCTTGATACTGCATATTTGAAATATCAGACAAATCCACTAACATTGGCTGCATCATCCAAGTTGGGAAATCAATTTGTTTCAAATCAGAAAATCTTTCTTTTAAATCAGCCGATAAAATTTTCAGATGATCGACAATAACATATATAGCGGTATCAGTCACTTCACATTTTTGGAGCCAATGAAACTTTTCAAAATTTTTGTTGTAAATATATGTCTGACATAATTCAATAAAGGTAATGAAACCAAATATCTTCGCTTTTGCATCGACAAGAGTTTTATTTGTTCCTTGAAGTTGTTTATTTAATATATTTAGTTTTTCAAAGATATCGGCTAAATAACTCACAAATGCCTTACCATCGACCGTTAACAGATTTTTCATTTCAGGTTTGTCGCTTAAAAAATCACTAAGAGTATCAAATAGTTCCATAAATCTTTTCAAGCAGTTCCCTTTCGAGAGCCATCTTACTTCAGTGTGAAGTATAAGTCTCACATGGTCTTCATTTTGTTCTTCACAAAATAACTTGAAGAGACGTTCACATTTGGCACTAGCTTTAATATAATAATAGCATTGATACACTTTGTAACTAAATTTAGTACTTCATTTAAAACAGGCGAAATGTTTTTAGCTACCAGATTTTCCCTGTGAATAACACAATGCACAAGAAGCATTTCTGGATTCTCATCTTTCATCAATTTTAAGCAACCATTTTTCTTCCCATCATATTAGGAGCACCATCTGCAGCACAAGATGTTATATTTTTCATTGGTATATTATTGACATCTAAGTAATTGTTTAGCTTACTATATATATCTTTGGAGGTAGTGGTGCTTTCTAATGATTTACAGAACAACATTTCTTCAGCAAAATCACCTTTATCAATATATCTTACGTAAGTTATAAGTACGGCCTCACTGTCTCTCAAAGTTGATTCATCCATTTGCACCGAGAATTTTCTTGTTTTCAGCTTTTCAACAAGTTGTATTTCAATATCCTCACTCATTTCGTCTATTCTTCTGCTAACAGTATTGTTACTTAGTGGCATAGCTTTAACGTCTTTGTCATCTTTTTCCAGAACCGTTTTAAGAAATGCTGATATTGATGGTTTGATTAAATTCTCCCCTATAGTATGACTTTTCCCAGATTTAGCGATGAGTAATGAAATTTGATAACTAGCCTAAAGAGTACCATTGATAGTTGCACTATGAGCAGTAAATAGAGACTTTAATGTTACTCTTTTTAAAAATTTTTCTTTAAAGTTTGAAAGTAATCCAAATCTGAATTAATATGAGTATTATGTTTCGCCTTCAAAAGTGCATCAAAACGACCTCGTTTCATTGATTCGTTGGTCAAGCATTGTTGGCATAAAAGACAAAAAGGTGTCAATTCATCGTGGACAGCGGGCATGAAACCAAATTATAAATATTCCTCCGAATACTGACGATTTTTTTTTCTTGCTTGCACCACTCATTTCACTATGGGCTGAAATAAATAAATATAAGATCAATTAAAAACTAAAAACAAAAAAATAATATGAATTGGAGAAAACGTAGACTAAAAAATGCATATTTAAATATGTATGGTACATTTACCCCATCGCAAAAAAAAAAAAAAAAAAAAAAAAAAAACATAATTGTTCATTTGACACATTTTTCTGGAAAATGATGTTTCTAAAACTGAAATTAATAAAAAAAATTACCAATTGAATTTACATACCATTTATATATCACTTATATTTTTTTCAAACTACGAGACTTTTACAACAATTTAACAGACGCTTATTTAAAATTAACACCAACGGTGAATGCTGAGCGTTACTGCGAAACACTGCAGAAACTGAGATCCCTGCACTAAGCATTTCACGCCATTCAGAACAAATAGCGCAAAATGCTTAGTGCCGGCCCATGTATAACCAGTAGTTCAACTCTAACGTCTAACAATGAAATCACGGCTACTAACATGGCGGACAGAAATTACTTATACTGGACGTTTACCCAGCTCGAGTAGCGACTGAGAGTCGACATACGGTTAACTTATACTCTGGACCAGTCCATTCTCGAATTGCCCCCCTTAACAATCGAATTGCCCCCCCCCCCTGCTGGGCGTGGGCCCCGCGTTGGGAAACACTGATGTAACCGATGCCTTTGCAGGGTTGACAATGGCACTGGCATCCGCACACCATGAGAAAATTCGATCTAGTTCGCCCAGCATATCATTGGCGTCCTTGAGAAGAAGGGCAGAATGTCAGACGGGCCTGCGTGCCCAATTCTTAACCCTTTGAAAATAAAGATGTTCGTTCGTTCCTGTCCATCTCGACCCTGTCGATACACAAGAATGTCTTCAGCAAATGATAGAGTCCTACCCTTCCCGTCCAACTGTTTTTCAGTGATCGGTGCCGTATACACGTTGAATAGTACTGGTGACAGTGGTGAACCCTGTGACAATCCTGGACATATCGTTGTCGGCTCAGAAGACCAACTCCCGCATCTTAGCACCACCTTCCTTTAGAGCAGGACTGCAGCTACCCATCGTACAAGGTGAGGGTGCACTTTCAGTCTGAGGAGGGCTTGCATCAAGTGCTCGAAAGATACTTTATTGTATGCGTCCTCTAAGTCTATGGCTGCCGCACATGTCTCTTCTCTTACCTGAAAACCTTCGTAAACATCTTGGGCAACTACTGCCGCATTCAGCCTGACTCTTTGTTACGTCTGTATCCTCCAAGTGTGGGCAGGAAGCAGCAGAGTTGTTCCAAGTCCCAAGCAAGTCTGTGTGCTACAATTTTCTCCAGTAGCTTGCCAGCAGTGTTCTGCATCGTAATGATTCTGGAGCCGCTTATCTTGGAATGGTCTTTGTTCGGTTTTGACAGCGGCAGCAAGTAGCTGTGTAGCCATTCCTCCTTGATCTGACCCCTCTGGATACTGGTGTTGAATTCTCTGGCCAGTTCTTCCATGTCATCATCTGACATCACCAGTAGGTCACCATATCGGATGCCGTCTGGGCCTGGGGCGGTGTTAGGTGATTTCTTGAGCATCGCAGGTATTGTCTCAGCTGTGATTATGTATTCTTCGTCTGTCCCGACCCCATCGCACAACTGAGAGAGTGTCGTCGTTGTCCTCTGCCTGGCGGGCTCGTCTTTCTGGTCAGTCTGTTCTATGTAGCGTGCAAGAAGGGCCTTACCTTTATCCGCATCCGACTTTTTCCATGTGAGGTGTGTGCCTTGAAAGTCTGGAATACCCTATGTTGTGCAGCACCGTTCATGCTCTTATGGAGGCGCCAGAATGTCGTAAGAGATCGCTCTGAGCACACCTTCATGCTGAACAATGTGGAGTGAGTGGCAGACAATTACAGTGTGGAGTGAGTGGCAGACATTGGCAGTGCCGAGTGGAATGGTAGCACTGTCAGTGCTGATACCGGTGCTAGTCATCATATATTTATTTGAGACATTATAAGCATAGAAATAATGCATGAATTGTCAATAGTACTAATGTTTGAAACAGTTTAGAAGTCCTAATACAAGAATTCATGGTAATACAGGAATTAGTGGTAAGACAAGAAATTGCGGTTAGATAATTAGTTGTAATACAGAAGTTAACTGTAATACAAAAATTAGTGATAATTCAAGAACTAGTGGTGACCCATCAATTTATAGTTATTCAAGAATTGTAAGTTTAACGTAATAACGGTTTAATTTTAAAAGGCATTACAATTATAGCATCATCTAATAGGTTAAAATAAATACTGCGACAGAGTGTTTTAATGCAACAACTGGATGGGGCACACGTTAGAATAGTACACAACCTAAGTTGTATAATAAGCTATCAAAGAGTTACATTTTTCAGAAAGACCTTACATTTCGCTTAGTTTAAAGAGTACTACATGTGTACTAAGGCCGGCTATCTGGCGAAGGGGTTGCGAATGGAATTCGTACTCGTAATCCCGCATACCGCATTCAAAAACCAGCTGCGGGCGATTTGGAAGCAGGACCGTTCTGCGCTGGTATTTCCATACAATGGTATGAGTGCCAATCTGAAAGCAATGGCAAACTACTGAACGTATACTTGCTCAGGAATCACAAACAGCCAAAATATGCTGGAGTTGACCGCTACGTCCTATAAAGGATATGCAGCTAACTAACGTGTGTACTTTGAATGTGTCAGTTATTGTGCCGGCATATGTCTTACGTCATGACTTTCGTTGTGTGTTTTACATCGCCTTTTGTCTAGTTTCAGTGTGTATGGTGCTCACCAGTCTATTTCTACATGATAACTAGTCCCTAAATCGGTAATGGCAACACCCAATTAAAGCACATTGACAATTGCATTTTTAAAAATTAAGTGAGCAAACAGTATCACCAGCGCAGTGAAGATCAAATAGACAATCACAGCTAGAAACCAGCCACTGGTAGTAATAAAAACATCAAATTTGGATAGTGTCGCAGCCCGACATAGAAGCACCGAATGTTAACTTTGCACATTCAGTGTACGAGACTAAGAGAGAAGGAAAGATAACATTAGAAACATTAGCCCTGTTGGATAGATCACACAGAATAACAACAAGTGAAAACCGTCTTTGAGATGACAAAAAGTGTTACGCAGGGCTCGGAATATTAAGAATAAAAAGCAACAGAAACTGAAACATGAAATGAATGTAAAATATACACTCAATTGTTAGTTCAGTAATATTATTGTTTACTGATGCTCTGGAAGGATACTAACATTTGCAGGTGATATTTTCGCATACAGGCAGGAGAGGGTCGGAAATCAAACAGCTCAGGAGCTGCAGCCGACACTGCACAAAGTGATGGATTGGTGTACGGAGATTAAAGCTGTCGTTAACCCAGAAAAGGAATTTGTCTTGTGGTGCTCTCTGGACCCTCCCAACCCCTACCCCCACACCCCACCCCCAAGCCTCACACTTAATAGTAGGAATGTGAATAGAGAAAGCAGACTGAAGCACATGGGAATCACATTTTATAGGAGCCTGCCCTTTAATGATCATGTTGAAGTGGTGGTTACAAAGTGTCAGAAGGGACTCGAATGCACCGAAGTGTATGGTGGCAAGGGACATGGAGCAGAAAATGCTATTCACACTTTTTCAGCACTTGATCATTTCAGTGGTAGAGTATGGACTAGGAATGTTCGCTGTCTTAAAGAGTCCACTAATGAAACTAGGGCGCATAAAGAATAAAGACATGAGGGTGATTCTGGGATGTAGAAGGGACAACCCAATAGTGCGTATGTGATTCATCCTGGTGCTACCGACCATTGCAGACAGACTCAAGGTGTGCAGGCAAGGTGGCTGCGGACAAGGAGCACCTCCTGCATGATTCCCTGGATGCATTCAAGGGCCACATGCTGTTAAGAGGAAATCATGGATGGCTCAGGTAGAAGCTACCATCAGGGACGTTTGCCCACTTGAGAAGATTGGCAGGGGCAAGGAGTGGGTCAGAGTGTAGGGTTATAAACACATTAGGATCTGAGTGTTCGGGGGGGCAAGCAGGCGCTACAGTAGTAGACATTCAACAATTAATTCAGGACTACTCTGGTCCTGGCGCTGTGACTGTCTATACCGATGGCTCTGTGTTAATAGGCAGAAATACAAGTACCTGGAGATTCATAGCAAATGCCAATGGCCAATATTTGCTAAAGGAGAGCTCGGCATATGACACCACAACCTCAAGTCTGAGAATGGAGGTGGAGGCGGTTACTGCAGCTTTCCACTGGTTGGAGAACAAATCGTATACGCATACCGTGATTGTGACTGATTCACAAAGCATGCTGACAAAGGTAAAGACTGTCATGCTTCATGCTGAATGGTATACACCAATTCAGGTGTCGCGGTGTGTGAGCATTCGCTGGATCTTTTATCCAGGATACTTTGGTGTGGTTGGAAATGAACAAGCAGACGAACTGGTTGCTGAAGCATCATTTAGGGATGATTTAATGATTTATAAGACAGGTGTGGTGAAGGCCCTCTGCGTGGGCGTGAACAATGCAGAAGAACAGTTAGACTATCATGGTCTAGAGAGAATACGGCAGCAGGAGGTGGTCAGAGGATCTGGTAGACAGTCGTCACTCAAAGGTATAGCAAGACGGACATATAATCAGATTCTAACAGGCACCATTAGTATTGGAACTCATACGTTGGACTGTTGAAGATGGTGACAGCGCTTATGGGAATGCCCCAAGTGCAATGATGTCGGTTCTTGTCTCAACTCAACTCAACTGTTATTTTATTTTCAAAGTTGAAGCAAACATGTCTCATATATTCACAGTGAATTCGTCTTTCCTCAGAATTTAGTGTCAGCTATGATTTTCTGTCCGATGAAGTTCTAATCAGTCTGCCAGGGACTCTCAGACTGATTAGAATATGGTATGACGAATGACTAATGTGTATTATCGTGTCTTTGCAACCTTGTCCGCGCCATGGAAGATGCTAACAACCAAAGTGCCCACACTGAGAGCTGAATATCATTTATCTGTGAGTTGTCCTTGCATGACAATGCACCTAATTCATACTCTAGTCTTTTGTTCCATCCACTGCAGCGTAGTATCTCGGTAGTCATATGGCACGCTCTCCTATGCTTTGAAATCACTTGCAGTTCCTTTCTGGTCTCTTTCTTATTACCAAATCCTACGTATTCGTGTATTCTCCGTGTGTCCTGTGTGTCTATCCTTAACATCTTTTGTTCACTGAATTCAAGATGAATGATTTACTGAATGCTATTAGCAAGTTTTCTTAATCTGTTAGTGCCAAACATTTTACACCTGATTGTGCATAAATGAGGTTTGCTAAATCCAAATATCACATGTATCTGTTCGTAGAAGCTCTAGTTTAATTTATATAGAGGCTTTTTTTAAAAGAATTTAATTAATATTATTACAGTATTTTCTGTATATTGCTCTGGGGGGAAAAAACTATTGTTATCAACCCCTTACACAATTTGAAATTTCAATGGTTTGAAGAAAACCCAAGAATCACCATGATAACTTATTTCTGTGTTGTCAATATTATGGGAATTAATAGAAGAAATTACAAAATATGGAAATATCCATATTTAGATTCTGCTAGACGACCTGTTTCACACGGAGATGGCATACCAATTCCAACTTTCAGTCAGATTTCGGATTCCCTGCTAGAAGATGAGATACCAATGGCATGTATAACAACAAGTGATAGTGATAGTGATTTCGAAGATGATTTTGCAGATGCTCAACGCTTCGACCAGCGTGAAATGAATGATCTAATCCGAGATCTATATCTCTCTAAGAAATCTACAGAACTTTTGGCTTCAAGATTGAAAGAAAAACATTACTGACAGTTGAACCAAAGGTTACAATTTATCGTAGCAGAGAGCAAGGTTTTCTTCCATTCTTTTGTAAAGAAAACAACTTTTTTTACTAATGAAGGAGGTCTTGTAAACGAAATGGTTGTAAGTTATTGTGGAATGTGGGATTTAATATATGCGAATATATTGTTACGTTGTCTAGGGGATCACTGAAGAGATTATTTTAGATTCTCACTCATTCCACCACTTGAGGTGATCATGGAATTCTACCATAAGCACAAGAAGGAAAATACTTCACTTCTTTTTATAACTGTGTCTATTCGTACTTCTCCATTCCCACTAGATCACCATTTATGAATGTTATATAGTGTTATAGGGCATTGACTGTTTACAACATATTCTTCTTCTTCTTTTTCTTTCAGGTTGTCTCCTTTAAGAATCTAACAGTATTTTTAGTTCACTCAGCGGTCCATAGAGTTTATCTTCCACTGTTGCCTCCTTAGGCCAGAAGGTATGCCTGGATATGTTGTAGTTTGGGCAGTCTTGAAGTATGTGCTCTGCTGCCTGCGGCGCCAAACCACATGTGCACATGGTTGAGTCACCAATCTTGAATTTTGTATACATGTGATTGCGCAATCTGTTATGTCCTGTTCTAAGGCGCAGAATAATGACTTGTTCTGGTCTGTCCATAACGTGGTAGTCGTCTTGAGCAGGTTTCGGTGGCCTTCTGGCAGATTTGATCATTCTTTTCTTTTGGTGGTATGTAATGGCACATCAGGCTGTTCTTCTATTGCTCTTTCCTTAGCCAATTGATCAGCTCTTTCGTTTCGGGGTACCCCACAGTGGGATGGTATCCACTGCATGGCGACCTTATGCTGACTGCTGTCACTTGTCGTCCCTGGGGGGGGGGGGGGGAGGAAGTGGAATCAACAAGCACACCTGTTAAATATCCTTTTCTCAGTTTTTGTCTGCTGTTGGACCTTTGTCTACACACCCCCCTTATTTAAAGTCTTCTGATCTCTCTCTCTCTCTCTCTCTCTCTCTCTCTCTCTCTCTCTCTCTCTCTCTCTCTCTCTCTCTCTCTCTCTCTCTCTCTCTCTCCCTCTTCACGCTCCTTCAGCACATAACCCCACTAACACAGGCTTCGAACAACATGATAAAACATTTATTGCAGAAAAGTGTCATTTGTGTGTGCGATGTATGGGTGTGGATATATGTGTTGTAATCTATCTTGAATGTGCGACAGGATATAGTCTAGGATCAGCATCACAGTTGTCATCATGATACAGCCATTCGACGTCACAACGCACAGAACAGGAAATATCTCACCCAGTGGTGAATCTCTCTGACTGATGCTTGATTTCTTCCCAATATATTCTGGAAACTTTTGAATAATATAGTCTCCACTGAATTATTTGGTTAGTTCATGTCTTTCACTTCTATACATCCGATAAACTGGAATTTATTATAGTTCAGGTAATGTCTACACATCCTATCACTGGAATTTACTGTAGTTCCTGTATTGACGAACCACAAAACACTGTCCAGAAATATATCGCCGACATACTGCTGTCATTCAGTTAACAAAATGTTCTGTTACACAGGGAAACTGTACTGACGTTATAGTCTTTCCCTTTCTATTACTTTTAGTGTGAACATTAGGGGTATCAGTTCTTTTATTGGTTGAAATATATTATGCTGTAAGTCTCGCTAATCGTGACTGCGTTCTTATTTTCCTTTCGTTCAAGAACGTTCTGACCTTTTATATTTATGAGCCAAGGCTCCAAGCTTGAGGTCCTTTAGCACTGTACCAGAGTAAGATCCATTGCTTCTTTTCAGATTGGTAACTACTTTCAGTTTCAAGTGCGGGAAACCTTATTTAATCTATTTCAGTCCTAGAAGTAAACCACCTAGTCCCATAAAGGAAAAGTGCCTGTTGTCTTCAAACAACCTAGACTTTGTGATATTATTTCTATTTCGGCACTGAAATAAATCCACACTCCAGCCGGTTTCAAGTCCAACTGTAAACTGATTTTCAAACGTTAATTTAAGCCAACATATAATTTGCCTGTACTACGTCACGTGTTTTGCTCTCACCAAAGCAGCCCCTGCTCTTTTCTCGTCTTTTGATCCTCGTACAACAACATCCCAACGCGTCTTCTTTGAAATAAACGATCTTTCTGGACATCGATGATTATCCTTTGATCTCGACTAGTTTAGATCGGTTCTACCGTGGCTCACGGAAACTTAGTTCCCCGTCTTCAATCGTTACGTTCTCGTTTAATCGGAGTCCCCCGTTCTCATATCAAACACATTTTAGCGGTATAAACCGCCGCTTTCTGTCCTATGAACATTTAGGATCGTTGACCTCTAGTATCGTGACAACTGCTAAGTTCAGAAAGTAGTGTCCTTAGTACTAACAATTTCCCAGACAGGAGCGCCTCGAGTACTGATTTTGCATCTGTCATCAACACCACAGGTTGTGTACCATTGGTTGGTATTTAGTAATTTCTCTGTTGCTATCTTGATTGCCTCAATTTCAGCATCATAGTTATGGCAGTACTTTCCTGTTGGAACTCTGGCCGTGTCCCTAGTATTATTTGGGTATTCTATGTACACTCCCGCTCCTCCATTTCGGACAGCATTTTGTGCTGACTCATCTGTGTAGACTCGGATCCAGCGGTCCTGTGGGTATTCGTCATCAAGGAAGCTGAGAGTGGCTGTTCTGCGCTGTACACTGTTCTAGTTCTTCCTTGTCAAATATTCCTCACACTTTAGTCTGGATTTGTAGTGATAGTCTATATGCATCTTTCCATGGAGTTCGCTCTGGAATAGTTGTCACGGGGATACCAACTGTGGGCAGATCGGTGGTTTCTCTGCAGAGTCGTTTCGCCTGGTGGATAAAACTACTTCTTTTCAACCGCCCCATAGCTAAGTTTTCAAATCGGTTCTTCATAGGGTGGCCTGGCAAGCTGAGGAACTTTTCTGCTTGTATTATTGTTTTCGTATCTCTGCGCTCTCTCAGTGCTTGGATCCTCCCCATTTTCTCCATTGCTACTATAGGGGTTGATCTCATCCCTCCTGTGGTGACTCTAAGAGCTTGATTCTGCATACCCTGTCCAGCTCTTGTAGTGTGGTTTTTGATGCTGCACACCATGCAGTTGACCCGTATTCCAGGTGTGGTCGTATGCTCTGTTGATAAACTTTGCTAAGTATTTTACCACTGGCTCCCCATGTGGTTCCACTTAGCTTTCTCAGGATGGCTATTTTCCTTCTGGCTTTTGCTACTGCGTTTTTGATGTGTTTTCTTCCATGTCAGCCTGCCATCAAATGTTACTCCAAGGTATGTTGGTTCTTTATCTTCTCTTAGGGGTGTTCCATTTATCTGGATGCTCCCTGCCTTTTGTTTCAGAGAGAGGGTAAATAGAGTGGTGCTGCATTTGTCAATGTTTATGCTGACACACCATCTATACGCCCATGTAACAAAAGTATCTACAGCTCTTTGTAGCGATATGGTGGCCTCTGATGCATGTTCATTTGTGCTCCACAAAACCAGGTCATCAGCGTATATTGCCGCTTTAATTCCATGCGGTAGATTAGCAACAAGATCATTGATGAAGATTATTTACAACATATAAAACAACCACTCTTGAACAAACATCAACAAGCAATTGACGTAAACATCAACATTTGTACAAACAGTTCAGGCATTAAATTAAGATCTGATTAGAAATATAAGTGTAATGGCCGCATTGAATTTCCAGAACAGGCATGGGATGATATGCAATATCATAAACGCATTAAAATATGATAACCCCATTGTCCCAAAAATCTATGCTTTTACACCCCAACACTAGTTGGTAGCATCTGGGAGTATATCTAGGATTGGTCTGCTGCAGGCAAGGAATTTACAAAGAATAAATCCAGCACACAAACTGAGAGTTGCAGGCAGTCGGATGATTCTTCTGCTTCCGGTATATTAACCTTTACTCCCCTAATTTCTGTCAGTGTCTTTAAGTTGGTATTCAGTTGGTATGCAGGTCTAGGACCATGTGTTGAAATTGCTTCTATCATGGTCTTTCAGTGTCTTCCCATTGGTGTTCATATCTAAGACCTGGTGTTGATTTTGCCGCTGTATGACTAGTGTCGAAGGGTTATTCATTGCTGAATATGAAACTGGGAATCCAAGAGGCAGTTGAAGAGATCTTACTGCTGTTAGTTTTTCAACCTGGAATGTCCCGTGTTTCGTTGACCTTGCTGATTGATGGTGCTTCAGGCGATACCTCCCAGAAGTAAAGCAGACGATACGCTGGTTTTGGTTACACTGTATATCCGTTATCTTGATAAACATTTAGATATAGAAGTCCGTCCTGGATATCCTGAAAGAAGTAGGACTTTATCAATCGCGTTGTCATTCATTCTGGAACATGTTTTTTTTTTGCTTGCTAAGGCAGCTAATAAGTGCACCAGTCAACATTTAGTTTTAGAAGTCCGTCCTGGATATCCTGAAAGAAGTAGGACTTTATCAATCGCGTTGTCATTCATTCTGGAACATGTTTTTTTTTTTGCTTGCTAAGGCAGCTAATAAGTGCACCAGTCAACATTTAGTTTTATAGGTCCAGACGATATGTATAGGACACTTCGTCCTGTATCACTTACTACAGGATGTTTACCCAGGATCCTGTTTGGTTATTCTTTCAGAAACCACCACCTGCCTTTCCAGAGCTGGGAATGACAAAAGCATACAATTCCAAGCATTAATACACTTTGTGGTGTGGTAACATGTTCACATCACAAATACAAACAACAAAAGTTGAATTCGATAGGAGAGTCTTTCCAATGTTCCGTGTCCCTCGTTGCTTGTTGTAGAGTTATCCTAGCTCTAAATGTGAGTAAGATATCTCCTCTCTCTGTATTCTTGTCAGAGGTTGTAATTGGGACTTTTTTTATGAGTGAGGGCCATCCTTTCCTTCCAAACACATTGATATTGCATCTGTCATAACTTGAACAGGATCTCTAAACATCGGCCGTATGTTCCAGAATTCCTCGTCTCTTTCTACAGCTGTAATCAGCATTAGGCCACGGGCCATCAACCATACCAGTCACATTCTCTTCTTGTGTACTGATCTACACAAGGGCTTCTTACATCATCATAATCATGTCTCCACTCGTTAACATTAAAATGTATATTCCAGCATTACAAAATAACAATCCTGAACCGAATACATAATTCTCATAACAAACAAAAACAACATATGAATCCCTTATATACTATCAATAATAATCATAAAGATAATCATAATGCAGAGGCCATTTTTGAGCTTTCCTCTCATTCTTCATCCCATAAGACCAGAATAGATACATTTCTTCCCACTTGCCTATAAAAGCATGAGGTTAGTGAACGCTGTTATATATATATATATATATGTGTGTGTGTGTGTGTGTGTTTGTGTGTTTGTGTGTGTGTGTGTGTGTGTGTGTGTGTGTGTGTGTGTGTGTGTGTGTGTGCATATCATGCGTTTTCTTTCTTTCTTTCTTGAGGTTTTACATCTTAACCATGGTATTTCCCTAGCAATATTTATGAAACTATTGGTTTACATGTACATCACACATAATGTGTGGTTACTAATATGTAAACAAGAAGATTGTGCCAAAATGGCACGATAGCTCAAGTTACAGATGAGCAGACTTATGTCTCCAACATGAACTAGTGTTCATAAGATGCGTTAATAATATTATTCTTCCGCATGAAGAGAACGTTCTTGAAATTTCCTTAGAGTTTCCTACTCTTCAGCACATATAATATTTGCAGATCAGTGGCGTGCAGAGTTTTTTTTTTTTTTTTTTGATGCCCGGGTCCAATCCCTTGATTGGATGCCCCTAAATTGTTCTTTACCTCATTAATTCCTCCTCCCCTTCGACTGCACTGTGCTGCCCCCTCTCCCTAACTGGATGCCCCCCTCCCGACTGGATGCCCGTGGCCATCGAAACCCCCGCACCCTCATCTGCACGCCACTGTTGCAGATTTATAGGCATTGATAGTGAGATAGTTTCACTATGCATATAGTAATTTAAACATTGGAATTTGAAACTGTAAGCACAGAAAAATTGACAGTGAGGCAACTTGGTCGCTGAGTAGAAAACTAACATTCAGGCAATCGATCAAGTCCTCGTTAACAAGAATAGTTGATTTTGAAAATTCTAACAATTCTTATTTAACACAATGATATATGTACCTTATCAAAAGACATGATTACACATTCATAATGCATTTAAACTTACCTAGCTCTGGAGAGTGAAATTATTTTAGGCTATTATTGCCCTCCCCCGAGACGAGGCTTAACGTGTGTGTCCTTTGTTCTCACTGAACGAAAATGTCTACTACCCTTTGTTAAATCTAGCGCAGGTCTTTCCGGGTACTCAACCAATCACTGGCTTTGATTTAAACCGGGGCGGCATAAATTATGACTCACTCAGGTTACGTTTTGCTCCGTTTTTCTCCCATCAAATTATGGTACATAACGATTCAATACTAGGGTATTGTAGAGGCGTTTTAATATACTACAGTTATACACCAGATAGAAGAAGTTTGAAAGGTGTTCTCTCACACAATGGTAACAAATATTGCTCAATTCGAATTGCTCATTCTACTACAGTGAAGGACGAGTATGCTACAATAAGTACAGTTCTGGAACAAAATTGAAGTATTTAGAATATAACTAAACGGTTTGTGCAGATCTTAAAATCATGAACTTCTTGCTTGGCCAGCAAAGGGTTTTCACCAAATATCCATGCTTTATATGTTTGTGGGATAGCAGGGCAAAATATGCTCACTGGGAAAAGAAAAGTGGCTGTGGTTGAATGAATTTAGAGTTGGAAAAGAAATTATTGACAAGTTTCTCATTGATCGAAAAAAACAAACGTTTTACTGCCACCATTACATATAAAACATAGTTGATGAAGCAGTTTGTTAGTATGGAAGCAGTATGGAACGTGTTTTTTCCGAAATGTTTATGGATTAAGTGTGTTTTTCGAGGTGAAATGGAGTTAGGACCGCGCAACGGAGTTCGTGCATGCGTTCCCGGACTTCCTTCGCAGAACTGGCACTATTAGCCACCGGACGCTGATACATATGCTGGAGGGGGGAGGATCTGAGCACTTATGGACATGTCCGAAGTGCAATGAAGATACCCCAACTGATAACTGATAACTGATAGCAGTTCGTTAAGGCACTGATCAAAGATGGTACCTGTTTTAAATTATTTATGCAGAAGGTTTTCGGAATTGAGCATAGACACTAAAAGCTGTAATTTTCGATGGACCTCAAATTAGAAAGTTAATAAAGATCCAAATTGCCTTGATTCGATAACTTTAAAGCAAACAATTATTATACATTAGTTGAAAACATGCTGTCGAGTTTTTCTAATCTTGGATTCAACATGAGCATAAAATTGCATTACCTCCATAACCATTTACATGTCTTTCCCGAGAATATTGGCGACTTTAGTGAGGAGATATAAAAACAATGGAAGAGAGATACCAGGGGTTTTAGGATGCCCACATGATGGCAGATTAATATTGGACCCCGACTTCCAAGGCTTCAAAATTGCATACCCCTAGTAGTTGGCTATCTTTATCGAAACCCAAGTGCAGGAAATATCTGGTATGAAAAATTCACCACTATGATGGATATAGCCTTTAGTAATGCTAGAGAAATAATACTGCTAGGCGACTTCAACATAGACACTAAACAATCAAACAAAACATGGGAAAACATAATAGAGTCATATAACTTCCAACAGTTAGTCAAACTAGCCACTAGAATAACAAAGTCATCTGCAACACTTATAGATCATATCTATACTATGTGTGCTGACAACATCCCAGAATGTACTGTACCTATTAATGCAATGAGCGATCACTACCCAGTATGTTGCACGTGGTCGAAAAGAGGTACCAAAATTCCCAAACACAAACATATAAGTATAAAATATAGAAATTACAAAAATTTCAATCAAGGTGCCTTCTTACAAGACTTGCTCAACTCATCTTGAACTTATGAGAGACCGGGACAGGGCACATAAAAAAGAGATCTAACTATGTACCGTAGTCTGAGAAACAAAGTTCAATATGTTATTCGAAAGGAAAAGAAAAACTATCTTAAGAACTTAATAATAGATAAACCGACACTAAAGATATATGGAAAGCAATTAATACCTTAACA
Source organism: Cepaea nemoralis (assembly GCA_014155875.1). Taxonomy (NCBI): domain Eukaryota; kingdom Metazoa; phylum Mollusca; class Gastropoda; order Stylommatophora; family Helicidae; genus Cepaea; species Cepaea nemoralis. The sequence goes on along the minus strand of JACEFZ010011951.1, from coordinate 380,351 downwards.
AACAAACACAAATCATCACACTCGTTACCATCAAATCAGGTTACATGTGATCAATTCAGTAGTTTCTTTCAGTCTGACATAAACCAACTGAAGGCTGCAATACCAGATGTGCCTCATGACATATCTTTATTATCATCATTCTGTGAGAGCAAATGCTATGGAGACATTCCCACAAACATACCGCTAATGACGACCACTGAAGTATTTACTCATCTCAGTAGCCTAAAAAACAATAACTCATCAGGACTAGATGGAATCAGTAATCGGATCCTTCGCTATGCTGCACCGGCGATCTGCGAGTCACTAACTTTTATATACAATCAATGTCTCACCAAAGGTCACTTCCCATCA
>JACEFZ010011951.1:370000-377500 GCA_014155875.1 Cepaea nemoralis | reverse complement strand
GAGGGATATGTGTGTGTGTGGGGGGAGGGGGGTGGAATATTTGAGAGGATAGTTGGAAGTATGTGGGTGTTGGTGGATTGGGAGGGGGTGTGGGTAGGGAGTGTGTGTTTGGGTGGGTGAATGGGTGTGTAGGAGATTGTGTGGGTTGGGGGATGGGTGTGTAATGGGTGTGGAGGATGATTGTGGGGAGTGTCTGTGAATGGGATATGTCTGTGTGGTGGGAGTGTGTGAGTGTGGATGGGGTAAATGTGAGTGGGTGGAGGATGTATGTGTGGGTGGTGAGGATGTTTGTAGGTGGAGGATGTGTGAGTGGGTGGGGAGATTGTGTGGGCGGGGATGTGTATGGGGAATGTATGTGGGGGATGTGTGTGTGGGGGGCAATGTGTTTATGGGTGGAGTTTTGTGTGGGAGGGGAGATGTGTGAGAGGTGGGGGAGGTGTGGGATGTGCAGGTGATTGAAGGATGTATGCGAGGATGGGGGATGTGTGTTTGGCTGGGTGGTTGGGGTGTGTGTGGGTGGGAGGGTAGATGAGAGATGCATGTGTTGATGGGCGCGTGGGTGATGTGTGGGTGTGAGTGGTTGATGGATGAGTACGTGAGTGGGTGGATGTGTGTGAGAGATGAGTGTATGGGTGGGGGAGGTGTGTAGTTGTGAGAAGATGTGTGTGAGCGGCGGATGTGTGTGGGTGGGGTATATGTGGGTGGCGGGGTGTGTGTGGGTGGGAGGTGTGTGTTTTTGGGTTATGGGTGGGGGATATGTGTGGGCAGGTGGGGAGATGTGTTTATGGGTGGGGATGTGTGTATAGGTGGGGATGTGTAGTTGAGAGGTGGCGAATATTGGGTGGGTGAGTGGGTGTAGGTTGGCTGATGTGTGTGTGGGTGGGTGGGGAAAATTGTGAGAGTGCGGGATATGTGTGTGGATAGGTGCGGGATGTGTGGGTTGGCGGGGGTATGTGTGTATGGTTTCTTCTTCTTCTTCTTCTTCTTCTTCTTCTTCTTCTTCTTCTTCTTCTTCTTCTTCTTCTTCTTCTTCTTCTTCTTCTTCTTCTTCTTCTTCTTCTTCTTCTTCTTCTTCTTCTTCTTCTTCTTCTTCTTCTTCTTCTTCTTCTTCTTCCTCTCTTCTTCTTCTTCTTCTTCTTCTTCTTCTTCTTCTTCTTCTTCTTCTTCTTCTTCTTCTTCTTCTTCTTCTTCTTCTTCTTCTTCTTCTTCTTCTTCTCCTCCTCCTCCTCCTTCTTTGTCTTCTTCTTCTTCTTCATCTTTGTCACAGTCTTACATTACACGCACAGGCATTCTCGCGACTTCATCTATACCTCATAGATAACTTCACTTGTACAGATGGTTTCAAGGATTTTATTACAGGCAAAGCCTGATAATCACACACTTGCGACAAGGCGTTATCGGCCTGTCAAATGAATACAATGGTCGCCTCTCTTCACACAGCATATATAGCAATAAACACAATCAACTCTCTCGCTAATATAACATGCGTTCACTACACTCGATATAGGCTGTCGGAAAACACAAGTCCTGTCGGGAAGGTGTCTCGTCGCTGTCTCCCAACTCAGCCCATCGTTTGCCTACGTGGTCAAAATCCCCCGTGCGGTCAGCAACTCTCCGTGCTGTTCTATTTGTCACGTAGTACTCTCGTCTAGTACTTGTTCACCCTAAAGTTCTACTACTGTTTACGTCGTCACGGGTATTCTCCGTGACCTAATGTCCCCATCCCCTATCCTCGGGGTTGGTCCCTCTGTTGTCCTACGCATGACACGTTAGTGTCCCCACCCGAGTCTGGTCTTATAACTATTCTTAAGTCCTAGCTTGGGTGTTGTCTCTACTCTGTTTATCCCTTTATAGAGGTCCTATCTCTATGTCCTATCAGTCCTTGCATCTCTTCTGTCCCTAGTCTACCCTAGTGGTCTCTAACACTTTGACAATCTTCTTCTTCTTCTTCTTCTTCTTCTTCTTCTTCTTCTTCTTCTTCTTCTTCTTCTTCTTCTTCTTCTTCTTCTTCTTCTTCTTCTTCTTCTTCTTCTTCTTCTTCTTCTTCTTCTTCTTCTTCTTCTTCTTCTTCTTCTTCTTCTTCTTCTTCTTCTTCTTCTTCTTCTTCTTCTTCTTCTTCTTCTTCTTCTTCTTCTTCTTCTTCTTCTTCTTCTTCTTCTTCTTCTTCTTCTTCTTCTTCTTCTTCTTCTTCTTCTTCTTCTTCTTCTTCTTCTTCTTCTTCTTCTTCTTCTTCTTCTTCTTCTTCTTCTTCTTCTTCTTCTTCTTCTTCTTCTTCTTCTTCTTCTTCTTCTTCTTCTTCTTCTTCTTCTTCTTCTTCTTCTTCTTCTTCTTCTTCTTCTTCTTCTTGATGTGTGAGGGTGTGTGTGAGGGTGAGGAAATGTGTGTTGGTGGGGGATCAGTGGGTGGGTGGCGGCATGTATGTTTGCCTGGTTCTGTGTGAGTGCGTGGAGGTATGTGTGGGTGGGTGGGGGAGGTTTGGTGGGTGGGGGATGTGTTGGTGGCTGCGGGATATGAGGGTGGATGGGGGATGTGTCTCACAACATTGCAATATGCACTGTTTATGTTTACAACTTTCATTTGATAATGTTTTTTTTTTTTCTCATGTGAATGTATCATGCGTAATATGCATTGTTTATGCTTACAAAATCCATTTGACAATGTTTTTTCCCCCTATGTTAATGTAACATGCACATTTGATGAATGAAAGATGAGTGATTGAAAGGGCCGAATGTAAGACGGGCCTGCGTGCCCAATTTGTTACCCTTTTAAAATAAAGTTTGTTCGTTCGTTCATTATATCTATCTATCTATCTATCTATCTATCTATCTATCTATCTATCTATCTATCTATCTATCTATCTATCTATCTATCTGTCTGTCTGTCTGTCTGTCTGTCTGTCTGTCTGTCCCTATCTCTATTTTTCTATATCTTTCTATCTATCTCTATATGTCTGTCTGTCTGTCTGTCTGTCTGTCTGTCTGTCTGTCTGTCTGTCTGTCTGTCTGGCGGGGAGCATCTCATTTAATTCATATTCGGCTCCTGCTCCCGTTCCCGTTCCCAAAAAAAGACGACCCGGCCCGGCTTCGCCCAGTCCCTGGCGGGGAGTGTCTCATTTAAGTCATATTCGGCCCCTGCTCCCATTCACGTTCCCAAAAAGACGACCCGGCCGGGCTTCGCTCAGATAAGCTCCCGTTCCCGGAATTTTGGCGAACAGGTTGGAAGAGAACAATCTTCATCCCAATAACTAAATAGGGCAATCTGGAACAACTGAACGTAATCTTACCAAGATATCAAGGAAACCCAATAAATCCTGGGATGACTGTATAGATGTCGAAGAGAAACAACAAGATGAGTTAGGAAATTTTCACGTATTTAAAATAGATGCATTATTTTTATGAAAACTTTAAAAGTGCCTTAAAGGAGGAGGAGGAGGAGGAGGAGGAAAAGGGGGAGGAGAAGGAGGGGGAGGAGAAGGAGGGGGAGGAGAAGGAGGGGGAGGAGGAGGAGGGGAGGGGGAGGAGGAGGAGGGGGAAGGAGGAGGAGAAGGGAGGAGGGGAGAAGGGGAGAGGGAGGAGGAGAGAGGAGGAGGGGAGGAGGAGGAGGGGAGGAGGAGGAGAGGGAGGAGGGGAGGAGGAGGAGGATTATAACGCATATGCCTGTAGATAACTGTAGAGAAAAGGTCCACCTATTTGAAAAATATGCAACAATTTTACATATATAGCAAAACTATTAAAAGTTATGTCCCCTCGCTATATATAAATTATAATGTAAATTAATATTAAATAATATTAAGTAAATAACAGTTTGTACACTAACAAACTATGACAGTTGCCATCACCGGAATGAGAAGAAGACGTGTAGAAAATTTCATCTCAATCGGATAGACCGTTCGCAAACGCATCAATAACATACATACATACATACATACGCACGCACGCACGCACGCACGCACACACTTACACACACACACACACTTACACACACATTACACAAACATTACACACACATTACACACACATTACACACACATTACACACACATTACACACACATTACACACACATTACACACACATTACACACACACATTACACACACATCACACACACACACATTACACACACACACACACATTACACACACACACACATTACACACACACATTACACACACACACACATTACACACACACACATTACACACACACACATTACACACACACACATTACACACACACACATTACACACACACATTACACACACACACATTACACACACACACATTACACACACACATTACACACACATACACACACATTACACACACACACACACATTACACACACACACATTACACACACACACTACACACACACACTACACACACACACACTACACACACACACACTACACACACACACACACTACACACACACACACACTACACTCATTACACACATTACACACATTACACACATTACACACATTAAACACATTACACACATTACACACATTACACACATTACACGCATTACACACATTACACACATTACACACATTACACAACATTACACAACATTACACACATTACACAACATTACACAACATTACACAACATTACACATTACACATTACACAACATTACACACATTACACACATTACACAACATTACACAACATTACACAACATTACACACATTACACAACATTACACACATTACACAACATTACACAACATAACACACATTACACAACATTACACAACATAACACACATTACACAACATTACACAACATAACACACATTACACAACATTACACAACATAACACACATTACACAACATTACGCAACATAACACGCATTACACAACATTACACAACATAACACACATTACACAACATTACACAACATAACACACATTACACAACATTACACAACATAACACACATTACACAACATTACACAACATAACACACATTAAACAACATTACACTACATAACACACATTACACAACATTACACTACATAACACACATTACACAACATTACACTACATAACACACATTACACAACATTACACTACATAACACACATTACACAACATTACATTACATAACACACATTACACAACATTACATTACATAACACACATTACACAACATTACATTACATAACACACATTACACAACATTACATTACATAATACACATTACACAACATTACATTACATAACACACATTACACAACATTACATTACACAACATTACATTACACAACATTACATTATACAACATTACATGACACAACATTACATTACACAACATTACATTACACAACATTACATTACACAACATAACATTACACAACATTACATTACCCAACATTACATTACCCAACATTGCATTACACAACATTGCATTACACAACATTGCATTACACAACATTGCATTACACTACATTGCATTACACTACATTGCATTACATTACATTGCATACATTACATTGCATTACATTACATTGCATACATAACATTACATTGCATACATTACATTGCATACATAACATTACATTGCATACATAACATTACATTGCATACATAACATTACATTGCATACATAACATTACATTGCATACATAACATTACATTGCATACATAACATTACATTGCATACATAATATTACAGTGCATACATAACATTACATTGCATACATAACATTACATTGCATACATACCATAACATTGCATACATAACATAACATTGCATACATAATATAACATTGCATACATAACATAAAATTACATACATAACATAAAATTACATACATAACATTACATTACATACATAACTTTACATTACATACATAACATTACATACATAACATTACATACATAACATTACATTACATACATACCATTACATTACATACATAACACTACATTACATACATAACACTTACATTACATACATAACATTACATTACATACATAACATTACATTACATACATAACATTACATTACATACTACATTACATACATACATTACATACATACATTAACATTACATACATACATACATACATTACATACATACATTACATACATTACATTACATAAATTACATTACATAAATTACATTACATTACATACATAACATTACATTACATACATAGCATTACATTACATACATACATTACATTACATACATACATATATACATACATACATACATTACATTACATACATACATTACATACATACATTACATACATTACATTACATACATTACATTACATACATTACATTACATTACATTACATACATTACATTACATTACACAACATTACATTACACAACATTACATTACACAACGTTACATTACACAACGTTACATTACACAACGTTACATTACACAACATTGCATTACACAACATTGCATTACGTTACATTGCATTACACTACATTGCATTACACTACATTGCATTACATTACATTGCATTACATTACATTGCATTACATTACATTGCATACATAACATTACATTGCATACATTACATTGCATACATAACATTACATTGCATACATTACATTGCATACATAACATTACATTGCATACATAACATTACATTGCATACATAACATTACATTGCATACATAACATTACATTGCATACATACCATAACATTGCATACATAACATAACATTACATACATAACACTACATTACATACATAACACTACATTACATACATAACATTACATTACATAATAACATTACATTACATACATTACATTACATAAATTACATTACATACATAACATTACATTACATACATAACATTACATTACATACATACATTACATTACATACATTACATACATTCATTACATTACATACATTTACATTACATACATACATTATATTACATACATATATTACATACATACATTACATTACATACATTACATTACATACATTACATTACATACATTACATAACATTACATACATACATTACATTACATTACATACATACATTACATACATTACATACATACATTACATTACATACATTACATTACATACATTACATTACATACATTACATTACATACATTACATTACATACATTACATTACATACATTACATACATACATTACATAACATACATACATTACATAACATACATACATTACATACATACATTACATACATACATACATACATACATACATTACATACATACATTACATACATACATTACATTACATACATACATTACATTACATACATACATTACATTACATACATTACATACATACATACATACATTACATACATACATTACATTACATACATACATTACATTACATACATTACATTACATACATACATTACATACATACATTACATTACATACATACATTACATTACATACATACATTACATTACATACATTACATTACATACATTACATTACATACATACATTACATTACACACA
>JACEFZ010011951.1:20000-367500 GCA_014155875.1 Cepaea nemoralis | reverse complement strand
ATAAATACACAAAATACATCATCATACATAACATACATACATACATACATACATAAATACATACATACATACTACATACATACATACATACATACATACATAATACATCATCACATACATACATACATACATACATACATACATACATACATACATACATACATACATACATACATACATACATACATTACATACATACATACATACATACATACATACATACATACATACATACATACATACATACATACATATACATACATACATACATACATACATACATACATACATACATACATACATACATACATACATACATACATACATACATACATACATACATACATACATACATACATACATACATACATACATACATACATACATACATACATACATACATACATACATACATACATACATACATACATACATACATACATACATACATACATACATACATACATACATACATACATACATACATACATTACATACATACATACATTACATACATACATACATACATACATACATACATACATACATACATACATACATACATACATACATACATACATACATACATACATACATACATACATACATACATACATTACATACATACATACATACATACATACATACATTACATACATACATACATTACATACATGCATACATACATTACATACATTACATACATTACATACATTACATACATACATTACATACATACATACATACATTACATACATACATACATACATTACATACATACATACATACATTACATACATACATACATACATTACATACATACATACATACATACATACATACATACATACATACATACATACATACATACATACATTACATACATACATACATACATACATACATACATTACATACATACATACATACATACATACATACATACATACATACATACATACATACATACATACATACATTACATACATACATACATACATACATACATACATTACATACATACATACATTACATACATACATTACATACATACATACATACATTACATACATACATACATACATACATACATACATACATACATTACATACATACATACTACATACATACATACATACATACATACATACATTACATACATACATACATACATACATTACATACATACATTACATACATACATACATACATTACATACATACATACATACATTACATACATACATACATTACATACATACATACATACATACATACATACATACATACATACATACATACATACATACATACATACATACATACATACATACATTACATACATACATTACATACATACATACATACATACATACATACATACATACATACATTACATACATACATACATACATACATACATACATACATACATACATACATACATTACATACATACATACATTACATACATACATACATACATTACATACATACATACATACATACATACATACATACATTACATACATACATACATACATACATACATACATACATACATACATACATACATACATACATACATACATACATACATACATACATACATACATACATACATACATACATTACATACATACATACATACATTACATACATACATACATACATACATACATTACATACATACATACATACATACATACATACATACATACATACATACATACATACATACATACATACATACATACATACATTACATACATACATACATACATACATACATACATACATACATACATACATACATACATACATACATACATACATACATACATACATACATACATACATACATACATACATACATACATACATACATACATACATACATACATTACATACATTACATACATACATACATACATACATACATACATTACATACATACATACATACATACATACATACATACATACATACATACATACATACATTACATACATACATACATACATACATACATTACATACATACATACATACATACATACATACATACATACTACATACATACATACATACATACATACATACATACATACATACATACATACATACATACATACATTACATACATACATACATACACATACATACATACATACATACATACATACATACATACATTACATACATACATACATACATACATACATACATACATACATACATACATACATACATACATACATACATACATACATACATACATACATTACATACATACATACATACATACATTACATACATACATACATACATACATACATACATACATACATACATACATACATACATACATACATACATACATTACATACATACATACATACATACATACATACATACATTACATACATACATACATACATACATACATACATACATACATACATACATACATACATACATACATACATTACATACATACATTACATACATACATACATACATACATTACATACATACATACATACATACATACATTACATACATACATACATACATACATACATACATACATACATACATTACATACATACATACATACATACATACAATACATACATTACATTACATACATTACATTACAAACATTACATTACATACATTACATTTCATACATTACATTACATACATTACATTACATACATTACATTACATACATTACATATATTACATTACATGCATTACATTACATACATTACATTACATACATTACATTACATACATTACATTACATACATTACATTACATGCATTGCATACATTACATTACATACATTATATTACATACATTACATTACATACATTACATTACATGCATTACATTACATACATTACATTACATACATTACATAACATTACTTTACATACATAACAATACATTACATACATAACATTACATTACATACATTACATTACATACATAACATTACATTACATACATAACATTACATTACATACATTACATTACATACATAACATTACATACATAACATTACATACATAACATTACATACATAACATTACATTACATACATAACATTACATTACATACATAACATTACATTACATTACATACATAACATTACATTACATACATTACATTACATTACATACATAACATTACATTACATACATAACATTACATTACATACATAACATTACATTACATACATAACATTCCATTACATACATAACATTACATACATAACATTACATTACATACATAACATTACATTACATACATAACATTACATTACATACATAACATTACATTACATTACATACATAACATTACATTACATATATAACATTACATTGCATACATAACATTACATTACATACATAACATTACATTACATACATAACATTACATTACATACATAACATTACATTACATACAAACATTACATTACATACAAACATTACATTACATACAAACATTACATTACATACAAACATTACATTACATACAAACATTACATAACATAACATTACATACATAACATTACATACATAACATTACATACATACATTACATACATACATTACATACATACGTTATATACATTCATTACATACATACATTACATACATACATTACATACATACATTACATACATACATTACATTGCATACATTACATTACATACATTACATTACATACATTACATTACATACATTACATACATTACATTACATACATTACATTTCATACATACATACATACATACGCACGCGCGCGCACACACACACGCACACACACGCACACACACACGCACACACACGCACACGCACATGCACACACGCATACATACATACATACATGCACACGCGCAAAGACGCACACACTCACAGACGCACAGACAGACAGACAGACATCGCCTTTTATATATATTATATATATATATATATATATATATATATATATATATATATATATATATATATATATATATATATATATATATATATAATCGTTCACTTTCTACAGGATATGGAGAATGTGATGTATTTGAGGAAAGTCCTACCCCAAGAAGTTCCACTGGCGAGTCTCTACTGGGAGTCGGGAAATTATAACGTGAAAAGAAATACTGAATGCATTAGATACATTATTGACTCATTTAAGGTAACGTTTATTTAAATTATCAGGAATAACATCTCATTTTGTGTCTATTTTTTTTTTTTCGCGTTTCTATCCTGTTTGCAGTCAACACCAGCATCTTTCATCTGTATGTTGATTCCTAGGCTAGATTACGCTCATCAGCACGCCACGACTTTCTGAGCGACCGGCTCCATATTCTCATAAATCACTGGCGCGACCCGAACCACTTCTAATTCTCGTGCGCTCACGTCAACCACGAGAGTATTCGGGGTTAACGGAGAAAGCTGCTAACTCCTCGGCCAGGGAGCCGGCTCATTTTGTGTCTATGCAGATGCTAAATTAAATATGCGTCAGATCACTCGCCTCTTAAATTTACACACACACACACACATGCGCGCGTACTCACGCACGCACGCACGCACACACACAAACACACACACACACACACACACATATATATATATATATATATATATATATATATATATATATATATATATCAATATCATTATCATGATCACGTGCCCTGCCAGCTGGCGTAGGCGATCATGACTCTCCACAGATATCGGTTTTTGGTGTTTTGGATCAACTCTGCTAATGACATTCCTCCATACCACAGTCTTAATCCAACCAGCATCATTTCCCTTGGTCTGCCGCTGCCTCTCTTATGCTCCATCTTTCCAGTCGTCACGATGTTCTCCAATGCCTATCTTCTCATTACATGATCAAAGAAAGTTGTTTGTCTCTTTCTTATTGTTGTATATAGAGTTCTAGTTTCATTAGCCTCTTTCAGGCAATCATTGCTGTTACTCTGGCAGACGAATGAATTCGCAACAATCGTCTAATTCTGAGTAGAAGCTTAGTGACATGGTTTATGAGGTTAATATCTTCGCATTCAATTGCTTCTGGCGTTTTTGGTATAGATATAAATACAGATTTCAGCATATCACCGGGTAAATATCCACTGCTGTAAACATCATTCAACATTTTGGTTTGTATACAGTCGAGCCCACTTAAGTCGAACTCGGATAACTAGAATTTCGCTTAAGTCGACGTTATTGGCTTGGTCCTAGCGAAGATCTTTCTTTATCTTTGTATAAAAATTCCTGATAAGTCGAATTCGGTTAACTCGAATTTTCGGATTAGTCGAACATAAAAATGAATTACCGACGACACAAATGTCCACGTTTCTTCTTTTGCTGCGTTCATCCAGAGTTTTTTTTTCGAATGTGATTGCGTTGTGCCTGTTTACAGCAAAGCTGCGTTCTTGCGCCGTTAGGCCGACACATCCGACTTCTGCGGGCATTTGTTGACCGGGTTAACCATCCCGGGCCCACGTTTAAGTCGAACTGTTTATTTCACCCCCCCCCCCCCCCCAAAAAAAAAAAATAAACCATTGTTTCGCGAAAGAATGTGTATTTTTAGTCATCCCGGAGAACAATCTCGCACATAATATGTTGCCACACGTCAACAATGGCTGCTAGTGGACGTAAGCTTAAAACTTTGACTTTAAAAAGAAAGATTGAGCTGTTGGAAGAGGTTGAACATAGTGGGAAGAAGAAACTGATAATCTTCTTCTTCTTCTTCTTCTTCTTCTTCTTCTTCTTCTTCTTCTTCTTCTTCTTCTTCTTCTTCTTCTTCTTCTTCTTCTTCTTCTTCTTCTTCTTCTTCTTCAGCGTTCCGAGCCATTGAGGTTCTTTGCTGCAGATACAATCCGTCTCCATTCGTCTCTCTGGTTGACCTTCTCTTGCCAGTCATTGATTCCAAGTGCTTGTAGGTCTGTATATATATATATTATCTCTCCACCGTCTTCTTGGTCTACCTCGGGGTCTACGGTCATTTATTTCCTGAGTGTAAGCGAGTTTTGTTTCCCTATTATCTTCCATTCTTTCTATATGCCCCAGCCATTGTAGTCTATTAGCCTTCATGATACCAGTGATTAGCGGGGACTTAAACAGATCATAAATGTCTTTGTTACTTCTTCTTTTCCACTCTCCACTTTGTGTATCCCTAATGGGTCCAAAGATGCGTCTTAAAACTTTGTTCTCAAAGGTTTGTAGCAAGGCTTCGTCTCCTTTCGTTGTACTCCAGGTTTCAGAGCCATACAGCACAACTGGTCTGATCAGTGTTTTGTATATTGTGATCTTGGTGTTACGAGATAGCGCCTTTGATTTTAGTAGATGTTGTAGTGCATAGTATATCTTATTTCCAGAATTGATTCTAGTTTGTATTTCTTCCCTTATGATGTTGGAGCAGTTGAAGATTGTACCCAGGTATTTGTATGTTTCCGTTCTTTTAATGGTCATATTATCTATTTGTATGTGGCCAGAGTTTTTAGCCATTCCTTCTCTTGAAATTACCATATATTCTGTCTTATCTTGGTTGATAACCAGCCCCATCTGTTGGGCTTTTTCCTTTAAGTGAGTCAATATTTCCAATGTCTTTTGTTCATTTTCCCCTATAATATCTATATCATCTGCATAACCAAGCAGCTTGGATGTTCCTCCAATATCACATTCCTCCTTTACCCTCCTTACAACTTTCTCTAGAGCCAGATTGAAGAGTAGCGGCGATAGTGCATCACCCTGTTTCAAGCCAGATGTTATTTGGAAAGGGTCTGATTTCCTGCCTTTATATGTTACTATATTATAAGTATCTTCCATGCATAGTCTGGATCATGTTGATTAACTTCCTTGGTATTCCAAATTCCCGCATAGCATTCCATAGACTATTCCTATGGACACTATCATAAGCCTTTTTAAAATCCACAAAAATGTTATGGAGATCTCTTTTATATTCTCAATTTTTCTCGGCTATTTGTCGTAAGATAAATATCTGATCTATTGTTGATCTGTTTTGTCTAAAACCCGCCTGGTAGTCACCTAATATGTATTCTGAATATGGTTTTAGTCTATTTAGTAGTACTGCGGATAGTATCTTATAGCTTATGGATAGTGATAATAGCTAGAGAATTTGGTATTCCAACATCGACACTTTCCGCCATTTTAAAGCATAAAGACCGCTACAAACAATTGTTTTTCGAATGTCAAATCGACAGTGTTAGGCAGGCAGCTAGAGGAACTGCTGCTTGCAATTATATTGATGCTGCCTTTTAAAATAGTTCACTGTGATTAGATCGGCAAATGTACCAGTAAATGGGCCTTTACTTATTGCGAAAGCAGAAGAATTTGCATGTCTTGGAGGTCAGACAGACTGGAATTGTAGTGCTGGCTGGTTGGATCGTTTCAATAAAACGACACTGCATCACTTACAAGAATGTGTGTGGAGAGAAACAGTCAGTCGACGAAGCAACGACTTACTTATGGATAGAAGACGTGCTCAGACCTGCTTTAGCTAACTGTACCTCTGCGGAGGTATTTAATGCCGATGAAACTGGATTATTTTGGAGATTGCTACCTGATAAAACATTTTCTTTCAAAAATTAAAAGTGTCATATGGGAAAAAATCAAAAGAAAGAATAACAGTGGTTGTGTGTTCCACTATGGATGGTAGTGAACAATGGCCTTTATTTGTGATTGGAAAATTTTAAAATCCTCGTTGTTTCAACGGCCTAAAAAAATTGTGTGTGAATTACAGAGCCAATTTAATGGCATGGATGACATCAAAACTGTTGTGAGGGGCTACAAGAATTTGATTATTCAATGGTATGTAAACAAGGAAAAGTTCTTTTAATTGTTGACAATTGTTCAGCCCACACAAAAATTAACAATCTGAAGGCAACAGAGATTTTGTTTCTGCCACCTAATGCCACATCAACACTTCAGCCTTGTGATCAAGGTATCATTCAAAATCTGAAAGTTCTTTATAGATCCACAATGTTGTCAAAACTTGTGGGTCATATGGATGCTGACCTCATTTGTGATGATTTCAAGATAACTCTTCTTGATGCTATTCTTATGTTAAAATCTTCATGGGACAGAGTTTTACCAGCAACTATTGCAAACTGCTTTAGACAGGCTGGCTTCTTACCTGCAGTAGATGTCTCTGTGAATGAGAATTCCACACCATTCAGCGAGCAGTGAGAGCAATGTTACTGACATTTCAGTGGGGCCATTACTTGCTAGATTGTATAAAGAGCTGAAGATTGATCCAGAGGAGTTTGTGAACATTGACAATGATGTTTCTACTAGTGTCCACTCTTTCAAGCACTGATATTATAGGGCCTATGTATGCCAGTCATTCAACCAACAGACCCTTCCAGCCCTGACTCTGATGATGAGGATGACTGTGGGCTGCAAGCACAACCTGTATCGCAGTCAGATATTTTGGCAATCAGTTGACAAAATTGACATTTACATGATGCAGAATGGATGTACAGATGATGCAGTCTCACCATTTTGTGCCTTTAAACAGGCAATGGGAAGACATTTTTCACAAGTCAAGAAGCAGAGCAATTATTTAATTAATTTGGAAATTTTCAAAACTAAACATTTCAACATTTCTGATATTGTATTGCTATTTATTTGTTCACTACCTGTGTTTCCTAAGTGGTACAATCAATTTACTCAATGCTACTGCATGGTACACATGTATTAGTGTAAATTAGTGTAAATATGTGTGCAGTCTGGATAAGTAGAATTTCCGATAAGTAGAACAAATTCCTTCGGCCCCTGCGACTTCTACTTATCCAGACTCCACTGTATCTACTCCGAATTCTCCCAATACTTCTTATTCTTCTATTGTGATTTTATCTGGCCCAACTGTTTTTTTTTTTTTGTCTTCATATGTTTCATAGAATCAATTTCTTCTTCTTTTAGAATAAGTGGGCCTTCTAAGTTACTTTCTTCAGTTAATTCTCCCCTTTCTCCATTATGTAAGTATCTTATATAGTCATTCCGCCTCTTCATTATAGCACCTTCCTCCAATAATATATTTCTTGTTTTTGATTTCAAACACCTGTATTTATTCTTATTTTACTTCCCGTGAGCTCACAGATTTGTCTGTCCATATTTTATTTTTATCTTTCTCATCTCATCTCATCATGTTCCTCTTGTACTTTGCGGTGTCGAAGTGAAGTATAAACAGCGGGAGAGTGCCAGCTTATGGGCTTCATGTATCGATATTCCCATGGACTCTGTATTCCCTGCGTCCATCGTTTACGTGGTCGGCCTCTTCCTCTGTTTCCCTCTGGTCTGTACAGCATTGCTTGTTGTGGTATACTGTTAGTTGGTAACCTACTTGCATGGCCAAACCATTTGACTTGCTTCTTTCTAATAAAATCTAGTGCAGCTGTAACCCCCACTTTAGTCCTGATTTCTTCATTTCTGATCTTATCTCTTCTTGATACATTGAGTATTCTTCTCAGGAATCTCATTTCTGTGGTTGTGATTTTTCTTTTCTCTTTTCTGTCATTGTCCAGGTTTGGCATTGCTAACATAGAGTTGGTAGGAAGATTGTGTTGTAAAGTGCTTTCTTAGTAGTTATTGATACATGTTTGTTCTTTAGTATTGGTGCCATTTGTCCAATGAGTTGATTTGCCTTGTTGCATCTATTTTCGATCTCGTCTTCTGATTTGCCATTTGATGATATTATACTTCCTAGGTACTTGAAATTCTTTACTTGTTTCAAAGGATGTTCGTTTAGGTAAATCGTTGTTGCTTTTTCTTCTTTAGTTATTAGTCAGTACCTCTGATTTACTTGTGCTAATTTTCATGTTATGTTCCCTATACATTTCGTTTAGACTATTCATGTGGTCTTGTAATTCAGCTTCTGATTTTGCTATTAGTGCTTGGTCGTCCGCAAACAGGAGTTCTCTAATGGTTAGATTTGCAGATGGTTCTTCTTCTGTGTTCTCGTCATGCTGTGTTCTTGCGGTCTCTGTTTGGCTGGTTTCTTTACATATGTTGTCTATATATGTTATAAACAAGAGAGGGGACAGGACACAACCTTGTCGTACTCCGGATCTTATGGTGAAGGGTTCTGAGTGTCCTCCAGTTGCTCTCACTATGCATTCACTGTTGTTGTATAAGCTTCTACATAGGTTTGTTAGATGTGTACTCACTCCATATTGTTTAAGGATTTCCCACAGCTTGTTTCTATCTACTCTATCGAATGCCTTTTCTTGGTCGACAAAGGCTAAGTAGAGTGTTTCATTGAATGCGATTGATTTTTCTATAAGATGTCTAAGAGAAAAAATGGCATCTGTGCATCCTTTGTTTTTCCTAAATCCAAGTTGTGTTTCGCTTAGCTGGGGTTCTATAATAGTTCTTAATCTTTTTCAAGAATTTTGCAAAATATTTTCCCAAGATGACTCAACAGTGAAATGCCTCTGTATTGTGTGCAGTCTCTTTTGCTGCTTTTGTTTCCCCAAATTGGGATAATTATGGCGTTTGCTCAGTCTCGTGGTGTCTGTTTTTCTACCCTAACGTGATTGAATAGTCTATGTAGCCATGCTGTTCCTACTTTTTTTGCTGCTTTAATTAGTTCATTTTTTATTTCATCTTGTCCTGGTGATTTGTTCAATGGGGCTAATCTGACGGCTTCTATAATTTCTTCTTTCAGTATGTCTGGTTCTAGTTCTTCGGTGGCATCTGTGTCGGTTTCTCTTGAATTCCTGTGACATCTGATGGGATGTAAGAAGTTGTTCGAAGTACTGTTTCCATCTTATTAGGATTTGCTTGTGTTCACTTATTGGTTCTCCATTTTCGTTGTTAATTATTTCTGTTGGGTCAAAGATGTCTCCTCTGATTCTCATTGCCCTTATCTTTTTATAGAAGTTTCTAGTTACCTCCTTGTAGATTTTATTTAGAGTTTCTCCATACTCTTCCCGGTCTTTTTTGTTGTTCTCTCATTACTATTCTATTCCTATTTCTTCTCTCTATTCTGTATTATGACCAAATTATGACAAAGCCTGGGCTAAAATAAAGAAACCATGTGTTGCCCATGCAGCATGATCCCTCTCTCGGCCTGTCTAGTTCACTCCAGAGGAAAGTTGACACCTATAATCTGGAACAAGACAAGCTGCAGAAGCTGCCGGATCAGCGAAGCAATGCTCTAACTGTCCGCCTGTCGGAGCTTCGATCCTAGACCAGCTGCCAACCAAGGCTTAGGGCCTGGTCTGCCCTGCCATGACTTATTTTGTCTTTGGGTTGCATTTCCTCGCACCAGGATAAGGCTAGTACCCTCCCAATTGCACTCTTCCGCCCGAAGCCGTTGGCACAATGTGGGGTGTCGGGTTTGGTAAGCGCCGCCCAACATTCGGCGCTGACAGAAAGCAGGCAGAACCGTCTACTGTCATACGGTAGCTCATCATATCTGACTAAGACCTGATTCACATTCTGTAATATATGTAATCGCATTCCTGTTTGCTCTTCGACCACTTTTTATATTTTTTCCTTTTTGTCTTTTACAGCTTTCTTTACTTCTCCGTTCCGCCAACTTGTTATTTTCTTTATCCGTGTTTTGCGTGTTTTAGTTGTTCCACATGTTATCTTTGCAGTATTTAAAATGCTTGATTTAAACATCTCCCATTCCTCTTCCACTATCTTTCTTTCTATAGGTAATTTTACAAAGATTTCAGTTAGCTCTTTTTCATAATTTTACCTCACTGACACGTCTTTGAGGTTTTTTTTTTTTTTTAAGTTTACTAATTCGCATGGCATGTATTTTCCTGGTCTTTGCTTCCTTCTACTGATGATTCTTATTGTGGCAACGACTGCTTTGTGGTCTGTGTTTATACCTAAGTTGGGCACTGATCTTGCATCAAATATATTTCTCTTTCTGTTATTTCTTGTTAATATAAAATCAATTTGGTTTATAGAATGTATTTGTTATATAGAGGTCGTGTTGGTTGCATAGCTCTATCAGTCTACTTCCGTTATCAGTTCTTACATTATGTTGGTCTCCACATGCTCCCAGATGTTTTTCTATGCCCGTTCTGTTATGTCCTAGTCTTGCATTGAAGTCTCCCATAACTATGATGTTGTCCTGCTTATCTATTTTATTTAGCACGTCATGGGTGTTTTCGTAGAATTCCTCGCATGCTTGCTCATTATTGTTTGTATTACATGGTGCGTATATTTGTACATATGTTGTAATTGTTTGTTCTTTTATTCTCACTGTTATGATTCTTTCTGATATATATTTTATGTCTAGTATTCCTCTTGCTAGTCGTGGTTCTATAACTATTTCCACACTGCGTCTTGCCTTTTCTTGCTGTTCTACTCCAGAGTACACAAATGTGTAACTGTGGTGGACCTCCTTGCATCCTTCCCCCTTTATTCTGGTGTCCGCTATTCCCATCCTCTCTTCCATTGTTTCTATAAGTTCTTCTTCTTTACTATTAAAACCGCAGACGTTTATTGTGCCTATTTTTTGAATCGCTGATCTATCTCGTAGTCCATTAACATTGCCGGGTCTATATCCATTAGGGTCAGTCCGTTTATACTTCTTAGTTTTTCTACGGGCGGGTCGGCGCCAGGCGTATGGACACCTAAGGGAAATCTCCTGCCCCTTCCCTAGCAGGCAGGCTCTACTAGGGTGACCGATTATATCCTGCCGTCATATCTAACCAACTATGGATAATACAAAGTATTATCGCCGAAGCAACGGAGTACGTGCTTTGTGCTTGATACCTTTGAAAACAGCCAGCGGGGAGAGAATGAAGCGGAGAAGAAGGGGAAGGGGAGAGGGGGCAAGGAAAAGGAAGAAGATGGCTGGAGCCAGAAGGGGTAGAAGGAAAACGGATCGTTCGGGACTCAAAAACGTACTGGTTGGGTTTTGGAATTGCCGCAGTCCGAAGCAACGAGGACCAATACTGGAGAAACTGGTCTACGATTTCGATGTCCTGATGTTACAAGAACTGAATACTAACTCTTTTAAGTGCCCTGGCTACACATGTTACATCAACCCAACTGGGCAGGGAAGACATGGGCAGGCTCTGGCGGTCAAGGATGGTTTACATTATTCAATACTGGATATGAGTGGGTGGGGTCAAGAGAGTAAAGAGGTGCAGGGAATGTGGATGCAAATCGGCCGATACCGCTGGAACCTGATAAATGTATATGTAAGTGGGGAATCTTTCATAAGCAGAGAGAGTTGGGGACTGGTTGAAAGGTTCAGTGGATACTCCAGATACCAGGTATCTGATATGTGGTGACTTCAACACCCACGCCAAGGAGTGGGACAGGTCGGGAGAGAACAGAGAGGGTATTGCTATTGCTGAGGCCTTGATTGAGACGGATGTTATCTGTCTAAATGACGGTACACCCACTAGGCTAGCAATGAGACCTGGGGACCCTGACACGGCCATCAACCTGGTGCTTGTATCCCAAGAGGCGGCATCAAATATAAAATGGAGCGTCCTTGGAGACCATGGAAGTGACCACTGCCACAGAGCAGATGCCAGGATTACGTCATAGAAAAGATGTGAAGAAGTCTAGAAGACAAAAGTGCAGAGAAAACCAAGGGACTCAAGTTGACAACGCGAAACGTCACACCGACGCAATCGTGACAACAAAAACATACGTTGTGGGGTTATCAAGATGAAAGGTCGTGCTTTGGAATTCTTAGACAAATTGGTGTGGCTATTGAATGGTTGGCAATAAAGAAGTGGCTATCAAGTTAATAACAACTAGAAACATATCACTGAGGATTAGGAACGCCATGGATTCAAGAACGACGGGCAGAACCTAGACAGGAGCGGATGAATATGACAGCAAGGACAGCCGGTCTGAACGAAAGAAGGAGACGTATCGAAGAGTAACGACAAAGGACGAACTTGTGACAGGTGTGAATAATGCATCTTATTGTATATGTATATATATCTTAGATGACGTGCTGGCAACAACAGGTCTTCTAGGAATACAGTAGAAGATGTTTATTGTAACTATGTCAGCTGCCGGATTAAAGCAGTGTGTGTTCGCTTTGTGAACTCAGACGTTGCTTCATATCTTTGAGTTCACCGTTGGTTCCGTTGACTGTTATCTTCAATTCGTTATAGTGAGCCTGATGCCTACTGTTGAGTTCATTAATAATATACATGGCAAAGCAGAAAGGAGCGGGACTTACAGTCTGGCACATGTGGACTCGAAATCTGGAATACCAACAACTTTGAGCCATTAGCCACCATTACGCACCATTCCGCACGTACCTAATCTAGCTGCAGTTTAGGAGCACACCCCGAAGTAATTAAATATTTCTTTGTAAATCTGTTTGGATTCGTCTACTCAAAGAATACGTGATGTCTACCACTAACTGCTTCAGAAAAAGGTAGGGCGGTTATTTAAACGTACTCACCATCATTGTACGAGCAAGGCAACACCAAGGACGGCAAGGTTTACATAAAGCACAACAGAAGAGAGTTTGTATCCTGCACGTGATCACTTTCCATCACGTAATCTGCATCAAACATACTGTAGTCATAGCAAACGTACATTATATTGTAATAATAATGAGGAATCAGTACACAGTACCTAATAACTCACTCAGCATTTATGGAAAGGTCACTAACAGTTGTTCTGGACAGTATGGATGCCAATAATTATACACAGATAGGTGAACTCAGATGCAAATACATAAGAGACTTGACCTTCACCAACAACGTCTTCCAGCATCAACATTCTTAAGGAAAATTGAACATTATTAATATGATTACGTGGAATTTGTGGAATTTGGTTACCGGAGCTTATATGCAAGCGAATCTACACCTTGTCCGATACTATTAATCGAACGCTAACACACTTTCAGACGTCGTCTCATACAGGACATCATTGGACTATACACATAGGAACATATACATCAACTGACACGGGAGATCAACATGAGGAATCGTTGTACATTCCGCCACCATACAGACTGGGCAGCTCAAGGTTCAGCAGAAGGTCCACACCTTAAATAGTGACATCGCCGCTGTTAGTGTTGATTCGTCCGAAACAGCGGGCGCGTTGCCACGGGTGTCACATTATAATACTGAAATATATATTCAGTACTTCACTGCCTCAGTCTCAGTTTTGGAAATCAACACCAATACTCATCCCCACATTCACGGACAGCGTTAGTCCGTTGCACGTACTACTACATACCGATATCAAACCACCACTGGTATCTACCATTATCAGATACCGTACACACTTCAACGTTTTCGTATCTAGGGATCACGCCGACAGAAGGACATAAGGCCCGTATAGTTTGTTGATGGTTATGTTCATTGCTGTTTAATTGGGTGCATACGTAAGATACAGATTAGTTAGGGATGACCAATTCGTCAGTGAATTGACGCAATGGGTGGTTGGTGGGCTCTTCTTAGGGTAATTACGATCATTACCTAACTTAAGAAGATGTTTCGTACTTATAATCGTCAGCTCGTTACAAATTTAATTTGTGGCGGTCTCACGTGTTGTCAGTACTAGTAGTCCGTTGTAGTAGTGTTATATGTTGGTTACCTATGAATCGCTAGTCAGTATTATTGTCTTTTATGAGAATGAATATGTGTTTACGTTACACGTCACTCGTTTTCTCTTGAAATTGTTAACTGTCTAGTGTTATTATATTCTTTATACTGCATATATTTTTGCATACTATTTTCTGTTGTTTACATATAGTAACGGTTTGGACATTTCTATTGCATTAAGATTGCTGAATTTCTTTTGTTATTCAATTTTATATTATTGTTGAGTTTTCAATTGACATTTCGTTCAACATTTGTATTTCGATATATATACTATCTGCTCTTGGACAACATTATTGCATCTTGTCGATTCTTTTGCACTTTGCCATTTTGCTATCTTATTTCAGCTAGATAAGTGATAGCTCAGTTAGGACAACATGTCGACACTTCAAGACTTTATCGACATGGGGAGAAGTCTGGTTTGACCGGTTCGGAACTTAGGGCATGGGCTAAACAGGAATTGAAAGAATTTCAGGCCCAGCAACGAGAAGAAAGAGCAGAAAGGTTGGCTGCAGAGAAAGAAAGCAAGGATAAAGAGCTTGCATTTCAGAAAGAATTAAAAGAAAAGGAAGTAGCTTTAAAACGAGAGAAAATGGCGGCACAAGAAAATGAATTTGCTATGGAAAGGGAAAGAATAGCTGCGGAAAAAGAGATGAAAGAAAGGCAATTAGCCGCAGAGACAGAAATAAAGAAAAAGCAACTAGCGTTTGAGAAAGGAAAACTTGCAGCATAAGTTCTTTTGAAGGACAAGGAACTTCAAAGCAATGTGAATGTTAAGACATTGGAGATGGATCATGAATCTGAGATAGAACGAGAAAGAATACAAGCAAAACATAATGATCCAGTCAAGAAGTACCAAGGTCTGATTCGTAACTTCCAACAAGGTGATTTAGTAAGTTCCTGGATTACTAATTTCGAAGTTTTAGCAAAATTCTATAAGATTCCTGAACAGGACTTACCAATATTATTTCATCGACATCTTGCGCTGGAACCTTTAAAGGTGATTGAGTTAATACCTGAGAATTTGCGAACCAACTACAAATATATGCGAGATAGGGTTCTTGCATCATTTTAGTTTGGACGAAGCTGGTTTGCGTACAAAATTTAAGACTCTTACTCCTAAGTCTAACCAAACATTCCTTGACTTTGTTTCTGAAACATCTTCTTGCTTTGACAAGTGGTTAAGAGCAGCAGACGTTGGTTCTGATTTTGATAAGATACGTGACTTGATACTAAGAGACAAACTTCTATCTGCCGTACCAGAAGCTATGTCTGTATTCCTGGTAGAGAATAAATGTAAGTCACTTAGTGAGATGGAGTCACGGGGTGAATCTTTCTTATAACGCACATCGTGACATATTTGCTGACTGTGCACAACCAGAACTTGTGATAGGAGCTAGCGCCAGAATCCAGAATCAAAAAGGTAATGGTAAGTTTAAGAAATTTGCAAATAGAAATAGAGGTCCATATCAGAACTCGAATAGAGATGCTGACAGACCAAGAAAGGGACACTTCACTCGATGCCAACATTGCAAATTGTCACACGGGTCTCTGGAAATGTGTGATCAACATCCTGGATATGCAGCGTATTTAAGAGACATAACGGCAAAGAAAAGAAGTAAGTATGACTCCTACAAGAGGAGTGTTAAATGTTTTTCTTGTCGGGCGTACGGGCATACCAGTACGTCATGCGCGATGAGAAATACTTAGAAAGAAGCAAGTACTGCCTATGTGTTCTCCAGTAGTGATTCGTATGACATAGAAGTAACACATGCAGCTATCAAACAACATTATAGCGACAAAACTGAAAAGACTGAGAAAGACATCCCTATTGACGAATGTCTAGAAACCATTTATGAAGATAATGCTGTTAATATTCAGAATGGCACACTTAAGGTTCACCAGGCATGGGTGAATGGGGAACCTACTACCTGCATTCGCGATTCAGGGGCTTCAATTATTGAAGTTGACCAAAAGTTGATAAAAACAGAAGATTATACAGGCAAAACTGTTGCCTGCAGATCTTTTGGTGGCACAATAGAGAGATATAAAATTGCCACAATCACAATACAATCTCCCTACTTTGAAGGCACAGTAAATGCAGCAGTATTGCCTAATCCTTGTGCCGGGTTACTTATTGGGAATGTACCCAATGCAAATGATTACACTCACGAAGAGGCAATTCAATGGGAGATTGACCACACTCAAACGAATGCTGTCACAAGAGCACAAGTCAGGAGACAAAAAGAACAATCTTTTCAGACTGACAATGACAATACTCAGAACACTATCAAACTGACAGCTGACATAGCTAATGAACAAAAACAAGATCCGACATTACAAACTTGTTTTAAAAGCATACATGAACCGTCTAAACAAGCTAAACATGGTAATTAGCAATTTATTGTTGATAATAATATTTTGTCCAGAGGGTACAACAAAAGTTCAATACTTTTATTACAAACAGTATTACCTACCAAATATCGCAGTGAAGCACTAAAGCTGGCACATGACTCACCATTTGCGGGGCATATGGTGTTAGATTGTTAGAAAAAAAGAGTAACGACAAAGGACGAACTTTTGACATGTTTTAATAATTCATCTTATGGTATATATATATATATATATATATATATATATATATATATATATATATATATATATATATATATATATATATATATATATATATATATATATATATATATATCTTAGATACCGTGCTGGCAACAACAGGTCTTCTAGGAATACAGTAGAAGATATTTATTGTTACTATGTCAGCTGCCGGATTAACGCAGTGTGTATTCGCTTTGTGAACTCAGACTTTGCTTCATATCTTTGAGTTCACCGTTGGTTCCGTTGACTGTTATCTTCAATTCGTTATAGTGAGCCTGATGCCTACTGTTGAGTTCATTAATAATATACATGGCAAAGCAGAAAGGAGAGGGACTTATAGTCTGGCAACCACCTCCCCTGTTCTGTGCTGATACCTAAGTCCAGCACAGTTAGTGTTTTAAGAGCTCACAGGGCATTCAATTATGATCACGACCACTCTTCGCTCTTGGGGTCCCTAAGATCAGAGGGAAGATCTAAATCAACAAGAAGAGTCTTTACCCAACCACCATGGTTGACACCAGAGGTCGAGAATTCATGGAGGGAAAAGAGGGTGGCAATAAGGAATTGGCAGAAGGTGCGGAGAGCAAACAATTCAGTTGACACAGAATTGGAAGAGGCTTAAATGTATAAACAAAGTAAACTTGCAGGACTTCAAACTCCAGGCAGCAGAGGCAAAGAGGATTAAGTGGGAACAGTTTATCAATGAAGTCGGTGGGGATGTGACAGTGGGAAAATTCTGGAGGCTGCACCGGCAGATGAAGAGACAGGTGATGCCTGGTACACATGGCACCGTTTATGATGATAACAACCGATCTATGACAACTGACAAGGACAAAGGTGAGGCTTTACTTGCGCGATTTTTAAAACAGACAGATTAGCAAGATAGGGCTATTAGAGATAATGTCAGAGAAGCCTTGTCACGGGTCACTAGGAAGGAGGACTGTGAGATTAAAGTGGAGGACATTAGACGGGTACTGAAACGGGCTAAAGACACAGCGCCAGGTCCAGATGGGGTGAGGTACTCCCATATGAGGAACATAAATGATGGGGACTTGGAGGAGATGGCTCTTTGTTTCAACCTAAGCATCAATACGGCGGAAATACCCCACGATTGGCTGCATAGCTACCTGGTCCCACTCCCAAAGCCAGGTAAGGACCACTCCAGACTTAATGGATACCGAATCATAACCCTGCAAAACACGTATAGCAAAGTCCTCGAAAAGATAGTAGCACGCAGGCTCCAGCAACATTTGGAAAGTCGGAATCTGCTTCCCCAAGGACTCGGGAGCTACCGGCCTGGAAAGGACACTTGGGCCAATGCTGCAACTTTTGCATTTGATGTCTACGAGGGCTTCCAGGATAAACATGAGACAGTGGCGGTAGCTCTTGACCTGGAGGATGCGTATAAAAGGGTTAGGTATGATCGGTTAATACACACTCTGATGGACGTGGAGTTCTGCCCTTGCCTTGTCAGATGGGATGCGGCAGTCCTTAAGGAGCGTAAGGTTTCACTGCGCATGGGTACCTGGACTTCTGACCCCTGTACTATTACACCTGGGTTGCCGCAGGAGTCTTCCTTGTCCCTGGTGCTCTTTAATGTCTACATCAGCAAAATCGCAGCTATTGAGACACCAGGTGTGGGTAGAATCTTGACATTTGCAGATGATGTGCTGGTGTACAGAGATAGCAGAGACAGGGCCAGATTGGCGAAAGCCGTACAGGTGGCGGTAGACAAGGTGACGGAGTGCTACAGGGACGCAGGGGCCATTTTAAACACAGACAAGGCATCGGTTGTGTGGCACTCTTTGATAACCGGATCGTCAAGGCAGACGTCCCAGGTTTTATGTTGAATGGATGTCCTCTTAGCCGAGAGAGTAAATTGAAGTACTTGGGTATCACCTTTGACAGGTGTTTGTCTTTTAAGGATCATGTGGAGGATTTGGTGGTGCCTTAATGCATTGAGGGCTATGGCAGCAACCGGTGTAGATCAGAGGATGCTGTACATGCTGGCTCTTTCAGCAGTTAATAAGTTATGTCATTGAGTATGGTTTGGAGCTGCTGACAGTATCAAAAAGCCAGCTTGAAAGGTTGGAGCGCATACAGAATGCTGCCATGCGGTTAATAATGGGGTCACAAAGGACACACCAATTATCTGCATGAGGCATATCCTGGCGCTACCTACAATGACGGAAAGGCATAGGGTCCTTCAGGCCAAATGGTACATGAGAGTTGCCGCAGAAAGGGATCACCCGCTGCATGCAGCAATGGATATGGTAAAGGATCATAGACTAAGACGGGGCAGGTCCTGGGTGGCACAGGCAGAACTTTCTATGTTGCAGGTTTGTGATCTAGAGAACATCAATCGTGAAAGAGAGTGGGTTGAAGTTCCGGATGACATGACGGACTGGCACAATGTAATAATATCACTGGGTCGTGAGTGCAGAGAATGGGCAGCGGGACGCACTGAGTTTGAAGTGCAACAATTTTCCCTTTCCTACTTGTGCATTAAAATCTCCCATTATTATTTTTATTTCTTGTGATCCAATTTGAGCTATGTCCCTTTCTACTTATTTGTAAAAGAGTTGTATTTCTTCATCACTACTGCTTGTTTATTGTGTGCATATACTTGTATTATATTTATGTCTATTGGATTGCCTTTGATTTTGACCATTACAACTCTATCTTAAATACACCAGTATCCATTAATTGATTTGGCTATTTTTTCATCACATATTATTCCTACACCTTGTTCATGTGTATCCCCTACAGAATAAATTGGTGTGTGTTTATCGGTTATAATTTTGCCAGATCCCTTCCATCTCATCTCACATATGCCTAGTATATTCATGTTCCTGTTTTCCGTTTCTTGTTTAATTGTTTGTGTGGGAGGGGAGATGTGTGTGGGTGAGGGATGTGTGTGTGGGTAGTTGTGATTGGGTGTGGAATGTGTGGGTGGGTAAAGGATGTATGTGAGGGTGGGGAGTGTGTGTTTGGCTGGGTGGATTGGGTGTGTGAGTGTGGGTGGGTAGATGTGAGATGTATTTGTTGATGAGTGGGTGGGAGATGTGTGGGTGTGAGTGGTTGAGGTAAGAGTACTTGAGTGGTTGGATATGTGTGAGAGATGAGTGTATGGGTGGGGGATGTGTGCGTGGGTAGAAGATGTGTGTGGGTGGAGATGTGTGTGGGTGGTGGGGTGTGTGTGGGTGGTGGGGTGTGTGTGTGTGGGTGGGAGGTGTGTTTGTGGATGGGGGATGTGTTGGTGGGTGGGGATGTGTATGTGGGATGTATGTATGGGTGGGGAGATGTGTGTGAGTGTGTGAGTGGGGTGTATGTGCGTGGGAATGTGTGGTTAAGGGATGTGTGATTTGGGGATGGGTGATTGGGCTTGGGTGGGTGTAGGATATGTGGGTTGGTAGTGTGTGTAGGGTGGGGGTGGGGATGTGTGTGTGTGTATGGACGTGGGATGTGTGGGTGGGTGGGGGGAGATTGTGTGGGTGGGGGTTGTGTGAAAGAGGGGGATGTGTGGGTATGTGTGTGATGTTTGGGTTGGCGGGGATATGTGTATGTAGGTGGGGATGTGTGGTTGGGGGATGTGTGTTTGACTGGGTGGTTAGGGGTATGTGCGTGTGTGGTGGAGAATATGTGGGTGGGTGAGTGTTTATGGGTTATGCGATGAGTGGAGGATGTTTGTGTGGGTGGGGAGATGTGTGTAGGTGGGGGATGTGTGGGTGGGTGATGGGTGTGCGAGTGCATGTATGTGTGTCTGGGGGTGTGTGGGTGGGTGGGTTGGGGTGTGTGGCAGGTGAGAGATGTGTGTGTGTGTGTGTTTGGGGAGATGTGTATAGGTGGGGGATGTGTGTGGGTGTGGGATTTATGGGTGGGGATGGGTGGATGGGTAGGGCATGTATGTCTGCCTGAGGGGGGTGTGTGGTTGGGTGGGGGTTGTGGGGGATGAGTGGATGGTTGGGGTATGTGTCTCATAATATGGTAATATGCATTATTTGACAATATTCATTTGACAATGTTATTTGACAATGTTATTTTTTTCCTATGTGAATGTATTTTGCATTATTGATGAACGAAAGATGAGTAATTGGAAGGGCCGAATGTAAGACGGGCCTACGTGCCCAATTTGTTACCTTTTGAAAATAAAGTCCGTTCGTTCGTTCATTCGTTCGTTTAACTTTCCTAGCCCATTTAATATCCTAACATTCCATCTTCCTACTCTAAATGTATTTAGTTTAGTTATGGTTTTGCCAGCAGTAGCTGGATGACGGCCTGGTGTCACCTGTGGCTCATAACTGTCCCTACCGGACGAGGATGTCCTAAGACAGCCATTAACGTCGTTCACTATCTCTGAAATGTGTGATGCCATGAAATCTTGGGAAGATAATGTGGTGGTTTCCCCTTGACTTCCACATCCACTTTTACCTCTACCTTTGACAGCCATTTCCTACTGTCAGGACACGTGAGTGCCCTGCTCTGCTCAGCTGCAGAGTTGTCCACTTATTCCTGTGGATACCCGGTCCCCTCGGTTTTGCTGTTGACTGCAACAACCTGTAAAGTATATGCAACTCACTAACTCATCTAACTCTGGTGGAAAGATTGAAAGGAATATGTGATTGGCTCTTCACCGAGAGTCCCAAACTTCATGAGTCCTCTGCCTATTTACGCACACAAAAAGAAATCTTACAGTCACAATGGCAACTTCACTTCTCCTTTTGAAGAGTTGTGGGTTTGAGATTGTTGCTATCTCCAGTACTTTTAATGCCTACTCATAAATGGTGATTTAAACAGAAATAATTGAAGGATACAAACTGGGAGTTAATGCAAACGGCGAGCCAAGGATGAGTAGTACAATGTAATTTGCAGATGATAAGGCCATACTAGGACACACAAAATAATCAAGCAGAAACTATTAAACAAAATACAAATATAAAGAATTGTCGACATGCAAATACTCATTCAGAGTACATCAACAATGGCAATAATCTTCAAATATAAGAACATAACGAAGAATAACGTTATCATACATGTAAGATAACGTAGAAAAATATTTGTGTATTTATCTATCTAGATGTATGTAAGGAAGACTCCTGATGCAAGTCAAACATTGGACCTAGAATTGGGATGGCAAAGACAGCAAACAAATCTACAAATCACATGCTCACATAACAGAATCATTAGAACTTTTTATAGGAAAACCGGAACAATAAAAAACAATATATATTTATGTAGTTGTTTTCGGTGTTCAAAAACGGCCTTTTAAATAGCTTCTACCGTGAAGTAAATAGATATTATTATATTTGATCATGATTGTAACAGTAATTTGAAGCGTATGGTTTCAGATCGACCTATGAATGAAAATTCCAAAACAGCAGTCACTTGTAGAACTGCTGTAATGGTAAAAGAGAAATGCGTTTTATTTAATCTAGACGTGCAGTAAATGCGCGTGTTAGTTGAGCCAGTTGTAGTGGCCCTGGACTTACTAAGTGTTAATATTTTCTCCAAACTCTTCAGTTTAACATGGCTTACTAGTAAATGTATTTTTATGTACAGGATCTACAAGAAATGGATATCAATGTTCTTATTTACCTGTTCAATGAGCAAGCAGTTGTGACGACAGTAGAAAGGTATTATATTCAAACAATAATGTTTACGATGTATTGCACTTGCTGGTGTCCATATTTAATATCGTGATCAACATTGTGTGTCATGCCCGATAATCTTTAGCGATACTGGTTCGTCATCTCACACGACTACCGGAGCAGCATATGAAGTCTTTAATCTTGGCCGATTGTGCCACGTATCCAAGCTATCCAGGTATTTGCCTTTGTTCTTTTCCCATCAAGTGTGACATTTATCATGAAGCCTGGAATATGCATTTAGCACGTATAGTCTATTGCGACGTAATTCATGTAACAGGGTATATGTCTTTTTTTTCATGTGGCATACAACAACGTCTCTACTAACATCCGTCTATAGATGCCCTTTAAAAAAATTACAAATCCCAAATAATTACTGTTAAGTACCTTACTTTCGGGAAAAGAAAACAGAGAAAAACTAACCAGTAGGGTAGCTTAAATTATTTGGCCTTAGTTGGTTCACGTACCTGGCAAGGCCCGAACTGATTGTAAAACAAGGGTTCTTTGTAGCCATTTTTTGGGCAGACAAACAAAGAAGACAGACGTCGGCTTTTCCCCCGTGTGGGGGGGGGGGGGTGCAATGTTGCCTTAAAAACCATCATTCTCTGCAGCCATTGGTATGTTAAATCTACATTATTAAGATGTATTCATGTATTTTGATAAAGTACATATACCATTGTGTTTAATTAAGAATTAGTTAGAATGATAAATCAACAATTCTTGTAAACTAGAGTCTGATTGATTTTTACCTACTGAGCGCCATGTGCAGGCCACGCTGTAATTTTTCCTATGCTTTACAATTTCAAATCCCTATGTTAAAACCTTTTATAGGCATTGTGAACCTATATCGCATTAGCAATGCTTATAACCTATAAATATTATGTGTACTGTAGAGTATCAAACTCATGTCAGAAACACATTCTAGAAATTTTCTCAATTTGGGAGCACACCCCTGATTCATACTTCACAGTAGAGAACTCGTGTCTGTCAATTTCATATTCCTATGATTAAATAACTTCTATGCATTGTGAACTATATCTCACTATCTATGCTTAGAAATCTGCAAATAATCTATGTACTATAGAGCTCTAAAGAACATTTTCAAAGAAACAATTTATCCATGTGGAAGCAGACTTTTGATTACAAATTGTATGAACATACTTCATAGTAGAGAATTTGTGTCGGCTAAAGTCTAATTTGTAACTTGAAACTATCGTGCCAAATTTGGTACAAATTTCTTGTTACCATATTAGTAACCACTCAATATGAGTGAGGGACATGTAATCATTTCATAAAATAGTGCTAGGGAATTGCCATGTTTGAGAATATAAATTTAAGAACAAAGAAAGCAAACGCAGGATATAAATAAATGTTTAGATAGGATGTGCCTTCAATCCGCATCACCTCACTGTGGTAGGAACAGAAGAGACGATTGATGTCATAAACTGCTTGCAATATTCAGAAGACTGGACCATGCGGCATAAGTTATTCTGATAAAGAACACTCCGAATACTAGCAGTAATTGGCAAAATATATCACAGCGTTCACTAACCTCATGCTGCTGTAAGCAGTGGGGGAAATTAGTTTGTTTTAGTATGGATTAACCCCTGAGGACATCCAAAAACATAGGCTCCTTGCATCATAATTATGATTAATTATTATGTATGATTATCATTTACTTGATATCAGAGAAATGTACACGTATGTTTTCTCTGTTATGAGAATTTTTCTCTGCCCTGATTGTTACTCTTTACTTTAGGAATATACATTTTAATGTTAACCACTGGGGACAGGAGGATGTTGATGTAAGAATCCTTGAGTATGTCAGTACACCTGAAGATGATGTTGAATAGCCTTGGCCTAATGCTGATTATAGTGAAGCATTGGAAACAAAATAGCCTATGGATGGGTTATTCTCTTCAAGTATGAGAGATACAATA
Source organism: Cepaea nemoralis (assembly GCA_014155875.1). Lineage (NCBI taxonomy): Eukaryota > Metazoa > Mollusca > Gastropoda > Stylommatophora > Helicidae > Cepaea > Cepaea nemoralis. Next base: position 341,717 of record JACEFZ010011951.1, on the reverse strand, counting down.
TCTACATGTTTGGATGAAAAGAATGGCTTCACTCATCTAATAGTCCCAGTAACAACAGAACATAATATACAGAGAGAAAATACCTTACTCACATTTAGAGTCAGAAGGGCTCTACAACAAGCACGGAGGGACAGGAAACTTGGAAACCCACTCCTATCTCCTTCCCCTTTTTTGTTTGTAATCGTTTTGTGAAAGTTAACACATCACAGTAGGTTAATGCTCGTGTTGTATTCTTTGTCATCCCTTTTCTATAGCGAGTGGTGGATTTGGTGGGACTGCATTGCATCACTATCAACTGGAAACTGGGTAAATATCCAGGAGAGAGTGAAAATGGCAACCTGTCCTAAACCTAGACTGGACCAATACCTCTATGTGTGCTGCTGCACTCATTAGCTGCAAAAGCCAGCAAAAGAGACACATTCGAAGACAACTGACTGCGTGATTGAGGAAGTCCTATTTTAGCAAGAAAATCCAGGATGGACTTCGCGATCTAAAAATATACAAAGATGAAGATCAACAGAGTAACTGACAACAGTGTATCGTCTGCTTTACTTCTGAGAAGTACCACCTATAGCCTCATCCTTCAACAAAATCAGTGAAACTATGGGACAATCCTACTACAAGTTTAATAAAACTAACAACAGTGAGTAACCTTCACCTGTTGGTTGGATCACCAAGTTAATATCCAACAATGGATAAGTCTTCGAAAGAACGTCTCACCGCAGCAAGAGTCAAACATCAGGTACCAGACACTCCATACCGAGTTCTAGCTATAAACACCAACTCAAACAAATGGGAAGAGACACTGAAACCACATAAGCCAATACAACCAAGGTACCTACTTAATATCTACTGAATAACCCTGAAATAAGCCAGGTCAACTCCAGATCTCAGACCTGAACACCATCAAAAAGACAATATAAAAGCAGCTAAATGTCTCTACATCTGCAACAAGAGGAATCATCTAATTGTTTGCAATCCTGGTTCTGTGTTGGATTTATTCATCTTCTGATCAATGTAGGAATAGATCAATTTTGGACCTAGTCACAGATACTACCATGAGATGCCTCTCAGCCATATAAGTTCCTATACTGGACTAGATAACAACGACTAACTCTTTGCTGGTCCAATGTCAACCTAAATGCCATAGGTTATAGACTCGCGACTTGGTGGTTGTAACATCTTTGTGAACATTGGGATTCTGATATTGGAAGCAGAGCAGCTGAATGGCCGTCTACTTGGCACCATGTATGGTGAGATGGGAAAGTACCTTCTGCAGAGCTTAAGTGGAAATTCCGGAAAGTAAGACCAACCAAGGCCTCAATTTCACCAAAAGGACACCGAGCCTACTGCAACAGAGTATTCGAAAGATTCTAGCTCCGCGGAGGAGATATGTGATTATGTGATATTTCATATTCTTGGATTATAGAGTATGAATATTGCACCAGCCAATTACCAGTGGATATACATATTAGGAACACAACTGAGTGCATTAATTCGGTACCCAGATAATGGGAAAAGGATCTAATCTACAGCAGAGATGAACCCTTAACCGCACACCAGGAGATAAAGGACTCTATTAATTAGTTTAATTGAGTACCAACTGCTTTTTATATGTGTTTTTTCTATGCCATGGATTTATAAGGTAAGTAGTGTTTTATTTGGTAATGAAGGTTATGGTATAGTAGTATTTTGACACCAACTCATTATTTTTAAATATGAGAATTGTAAAGGGTGTCAGAAACAACTTTTTTATATGTTGGGTTCTATGTACTTAGATCATTGTTTGCCTTAATTATGTAAGGTGGGTCAAGGATAGTAGACCCAATTTGTGGTTGTTGTGTTGTTTGTAATAACATTGTATTTTTCTTGGGACAAATGGGGTAAATGTGTTTTGATAATGCAAATCATTCCCATGCCTGTTCATGAAATTCAATGAGACTATTACACTTTCATGTATGTAACTACAGATCTTGATTTAATACTGAACTGTTTGTCCAAAATTGTTGATGTGTACATCAAGTAAATGTGGTGTTCAACAGTGGTTGTTTATATGTTGTGAACAATCAATGTCTTATAGCACTAGATAAACGTTAGAGGGTGATAAGTGGGAATGGAGAATTACTCATAAATACAGCTATGAACAGGAGTGAAGTATATTCCTTCTTGTGTTTAGAGTAGAATTCCATGATCACCTCAAGTGGCAAAAATAATATAGAATCAAATTAAATCCCCTAGACAACTTAACATAATATTCTCATAAATTAAAATCACCATCCCACATTTCCCACCTTAATTTTTAAGTTTATTCCTTCTCATAACGTGACCCAAAAATGTTGACTATCTATATCTTATATATATATATATATATATATATATATATATATATATATATATATATATATATATATATATATATATATATATATATATATATACTAGCCGACCCGGCCCGGCTTCGCCCACTCCTGGAGGGGATTTATCTGTCTGTCTGTCTGTCTGTCTGTCCCGGACCGGCTTCGCCCAGTCGCTGATGTGGAGCACCTAATTTAGTTCATATAAGTAGTCATATAAGTTCCCGTTCCCGACTGTCTGTCTATATCTCTATCTGTCTGTCTGTCTGCCTGTCTGTCTGTCTGTCTGTCTGTCTGTCTGTGTGTCTGTCTGTCTGACCCGGTCCGGCTTTGCCCAGTCCCCGGTGTGGAGCATTTCATTTAATTCACATAAGTAGTCACATAAGCTCCCGTTCCTGTTCCCGACTATCTGTCTGTCTGTCTGTCTGTCTGTCTGTCTGTCTGTCTATCTGTCTGTCTGTCTGTTTGTCTGACCCGACCCGACTTCGCTCAGCCCCTGGTGGGGAGCATCTCATTTAATTCATATAAGTAGTCATATAAGCTCCCGTTCCCGACTGTCTGTCTGTCTGTCTGTCTGTCTGTCTTTCTGTCTGTCTGTCTGTCTAATAATTTATTGGTTGCAGTTAGAACAACCTTAGATAAACGAAGACCAACTTACAAAAAGCATTAGAAAGAGCACTTGAAAGATCTTTACATCTTCCCCCAACAATTAACTTGGGTAAATGGAGCGGCAGCAGCAGCAGAAGCAGAAGAAGAAAAAGGAGGAGGAGGAAGGAGGAGGAAGAGGGAGGTGGAGGAGAGAGGAGCAGGAGGGAGGAGGAGGAGAGAGGAGGAGGGAGGAGGAGAGAGGAGGAGGAGGAGGGAGTAGGAGGAGGAAGAAGGAGGAGGAAGGAGGAGGAGGAAGGAGGAGGAGGAAGAAGGATTAGGGAGGAGTGAGGAGGGAGGAGGAGCAGTGTGGAGGAGGAGGGAGGAGGAGGGAGGAAGAGGGAGGAGGAGGGAGGAGAACGAGAGAGGAGGAGGATGAGGGAGGAGTGAGGAGGAGGGAAGTGAAGAGAGGGAAAGAGGAAGAGGAGGGAGGAGGAGGGAGGGGAGGAAGAGGGAGGAGGAGGAGAGACGAGGAGGAAGGAGGAGGAGGAGGGATGAGGAGGGAGAGGGGGAGGAGAATGAGGAAGGAGGAGGGAGAAGTAGGAGAGAGGAGGAGGAGGAAGGAGGAAGAGGGAGGAGGAGGAAGAGGGAGGATGGAGGTGAAGGGAGGAGGAAGGAGGAGGAGGGAGGAGGAGGATGAGGGAGTAGGAGGTAGGAGGAGGAGGGAGGGGGAGGAAGAGGGAGGATGGAGGTGAAGGGAGGAGGAGGGAGTAGGAGGGAGTAGGAGAGAAGAGTAGGATGGAGGTGGAGGGAGGAGGAGGAGGAGGAAGGAGGAGGAGGAGGTGGGAGGGGGAGGATTAGGAGGAGGGAGGAGGAGGAAGGATGGAGGTGGAGGAGGAGGTAGAGGGAGGAGGAGGAGGAGGAAGGAGGAGGAGGGGGAGGAGGACGGAGCAGGGAGAGGGAGGAGGAGGGATAAGGAGGGAGGAGGAGCAGGGAGAGGCGTGTGCGTGCATGCGTGCGTGTGTGTGTGTGTGTGTATGTGTAAGTGTGTGTGATCAACTTATGTGTTTCATTTATTTATTGCATTTATTGCTAAAATGACTCCCTTATTAGCTTGTCTGTGGCTATATATATATATATATATATATATATATATATATATATATATATATATATATATATATATATATATATATATATATATATATATATATATATATAGGCCCTAAGCCTTGGTTGGCGACTGGTCTAGGATCGAAGCTCCGACAGGCGGACAGTTAGAGCATTGCTTTGCTGATCCGGCAGCTTCTGCAGCTTGTCTTGTTCCAGATGTAGGGGTGTTACCTTTCCTCTGGAGTGAACTAGGCAGGCCGAGAGAGGGATCATGCTGCATGGGCAACACATGATCTCTATATTTTAGCCCAGGATTTGTGCTATGGAGAGGCAATAACTCCATCCCTGGTCTTAACTGGTCTTGGAATCAAAGCGAGAGGCAACTGTTACGGGTTATAAGTCCTTGTCAGTTGGCGTAGACATGGGGCGCCACGCGTTGCCTCTGACGGTGGGAGACACCTATAAGTGTCACTGATCAGCTACCGCCCGCCTCAAGCTGGGCAGCCCCCAGCCAATTGGGTGCTGATCCGCCACAGCCTGCCTGCTTCAATGGGTGCTTGGGGCTAGGACAAAATCTGAATCGCAGGCTGTAAAACCAATGCACCAGGTACAAACAAAAATAAAAATAGAAACCTCAAGCTACGGCTTGCAACCTGGAACGTGAGAACCATGTGTCCAGGATTTTCCACTGACTTGACCAATATTGACGATGTGAGAAAAACGGCTGTGATTGATGCCGAACTCAATCATCTTAACATTGATATTGCTGGCCTGCAGGAGACTCGCCTCGCTGAGGAAGGGTCACTCAGGGAAAACAACTACACCTTTTTCTGGAAGGGTAGAGGGCAGGCAGAAAAAAGGCAACACGGTGTGAGCTTTGCAGTGAAGAATTCGCTACTGGGAATGATTGAAATTCCAGCAGGAGGAAATGAAAGACTATTATCCCTGCGCTTGGCAACCTCTTGTGGGTTTGCCACCATTATTACTGCATATGCACCGACACTCGATTCCTCTGATGATGTGAAGGATTTGTTCTATGAGGAGTTAGACTCCGTGATCAAGGCAGTTCCAAAATCTGACTACATTTATATGCTCGGTGATTTCAATGCTCGTGTGGGCAAGGACTCGAGTTCATGGCCAGTGTCCCTTGGAAAATACAACATCGGTCGCATGAATGAAAATGGGCAAAGGCTGCTGGAGCATTGCACCAGTAATGACCTATGTATTACAAACTCTTTTTTAAAACAAAAGAGATGCATAAGGTCACATGGAAACATCCAAGATCCGGCCATTGGCACCAGCTGGACTTCATCATCACACGGAGACAACATCTGAACCATATATCATTGACTCGTAGTTACCACAGTGCTGACTGTGATACAGATCATTCTTTGGTTGTTGCAAGAGTTAGACTGAGACCAAAGAGAATCTACACAGCTAAACACAAATCTAGCCCCAGGATTAATATTATTAACACTCATGATCCTGAAAAGTGCTTTCAGTTTCAACAGCAACTTGAAGACGCTTTCACTGATACACCAGAAAATTGTACAGTAAATGAAAAGTGGGGTCAAATTAAGGAAACTCTTTATAAAACTGCCGTAGGGGTTTACGGCACTGTGGATCATAAGAGGCAGGACTGGTTTGCGGCCAACAGTGAGACTCTGCAGCCCTTGATTGATAAGAAGAAGAAAGCTCTCTTAAGAAACAAGGAAAGACCAACGCGTAACACTCTGAGTGAGCTAAGGCAAGCTAGGAAGGATGTGCAAAAGGCTGCCAGGCAGTGTGCAAATGATTATTGGATCAAGTTATGTGAGTCCATTCAAATCGCAAGTGATAAGGGAGACATAAGAAGCATGTATGAAGGAATAAAGAAAGCCTGTGGTCCAGTGATCAAAAGAAGTGCACCGCTGAAAACCTTGACTGGAGAAGTCATCACTGATAAGAAACAGCAGATGGACAGATGGGTAGAGCACTATTTGGAGCTTTACTCAAGTGAGACCAAACTAGCGGATGATGCCCTTAACGCCATAGAGGCTGTACCAACTCTTGACCACCTGGACACACTTCCCACCATAACAGAAGTTAAGTGTGCTATAAATGAACTTGCATCTGGCAAGGCTCCAGGTAAGGATGGGATTCCAATAGAGGTTATCAGGAGTGGGCAAGACACACTCACTCTACAGATCCACCAGCTAATAGAGCTATGCTGGCGTGAAGGACAAGTCCCACAGGATTTCAAAGATTCAAACATCATAACGCTGTACAAGAACAAGGGTGATCGGAGTGACTGTAACAACTATAGGGGTATCTCACTTCTGTGTATTGTTGGAAAAGTATTTGCCAGAATTGTTCTGCGCAGACTTCAAGTCCTAGGAGATCAAGTCTACCCCGAATCACAGTGTGGCTTTCGACAGAACCGGTCTACCACTGATATGATATTCTCATTGCGACAAATGCAAGAAAAATGCCGTGAACAGAATCAACCACTGTTTATTGCCTTCATCGACCTCACAAAGGCATTTGATTTGGTCAGTCGTGAGGGTCTGTTCAAGGCACTAAAGAAGATTGGCTGCCCACCAACTCTTCTGTCCATTGTGGAATCGTTCCACACAGGCATGAGGGGTATAATCACGTTTGATGGTGCAACTTCTGAAGAATTTGAAATCAAGAGTGGAGTTAAGCAAGGTTGTGTACTAGCTCCCACACTCTTTGGAATATACTTTTCACTTCTACTGAAATATGCATTTCGTGATCAGGATGGTGATATATACATTCACTCACGCTCAGATGGCGGCCTCTACAATGCTCAGAGATTGAAGGCTAAGACCAAAATTAGGAGGGTACTGATCAGAGAGTTGCTTTTTGCAGATGATGCTGCAGTTACGACCCACTCTGAGGAAGAATTGCAATGTCTACTATCTGCATTCTCCAATGCTTGTTCTGAATTTGGTTTAACAATTAGCAAAAAGAAGACACAGATTATGTCACAAGGTGCACATGGGGTACCATCAATCTTTATTGACGACGCCGAACTAGAGATAGTAGACCATTTTACGTATCTAGGATCAGTGGTAAATAGCAAATTATCCCTAGATCAGGAAATCAACATCCGGATTGGTAAGGCAGCAACAACAATGAACAGGTTAAGAAAAAGAGTCTGGGAGAACAGGAAGCTTACTGCCAAAACAAAAGTCCTTGTCTATCAAGCCTGTGTCCTTAGTACTCTTCTCTATGGCAGTGAAACCTGGACAACTTACTCACACCAAGAGAACAATTTAAACAGCTTTCATATGCGGTGTCTGCGAAGAATTCTTGGTATTAAGTGGCAAGACAAAATCACAAATACTGAAGTATTGGAAAGATCAGGTTGTGTGACAGTTTATTCCATGCTCAGTCTTCGTAGACTTAGATGGATAGGACATCTTAGGAGGATGGATGATGGTAGAATACCAAAGGATATCTTTTTTGGTGAATTACAGATGGGTAAGAGATCTCAGGGTCGGCCTCTACTACGATACAAAGATGTGTGTAAGCGGGACATGATTGATACAGGCATTGATAATGCACATTGGGAGCAAGTCGCCGCTGAACGTGTTGCATGGAGGGCAAATATCAGAAATGGAATAAAGTCAAAGGAGAAAATTATTGCAGAAAAGTCACACACCAAGCGTTTGAGACGTAAGATGGTGCATGATGGTGGAAATGACCACGTGTTCACATGCACCCACTGTGAACGGACATTTACAGCGCAAATTGGCCTTATCAGTCACACTCGCTACCGCCATAGTTAAAAGTTATTATGCCTTTTTAGAGCACAAACTATCGTCTGTCAAGACGGCAAGGTGCCAATGATATATATATATATATATATATATATATATATATATATATATATATATATATATATATATATATATATATATATATATATATATACTAGCTGACCCGGCCCGGCTTCGCCCAGTTCCTGGTGGGGAGCATCTCATGTAATTCATATAAGTAGTCATATAATCTCCCGTTCCCGTGCCCGACTATCTATCTGTCTGTCTGTCTGTCTATCTGTCTGTCTGTCTGTCTGACCCTACCCGGCTTCGCCCAGCCCCTGATGGGGAGCATCTCATTTAATTCATATAAGTAGTCATATAAGTTCCCGTTCCCGACTATCTGTCTGTCTGTCTGTCAGTCTGTCTGTCTGTCTGTCTGTCTGTCTGTCTGTCTGTCTGTCCCTCTCTGTCTGTCTGCCTGTCTGTCTAATCATTTATTGGTTGCAGTTAGAACAACCTTAGATAAACGAAGACCAACTTACAAAAAGCATTAGAAAGAGCACTTGAAAGATCTTTACATCTCCCCCCAACAATTAACTTGCGTAAATGGAGCGGCGGCAGCAGCAGCAGAAGAAGAAGAAAAAGGAGGAGTAGGAGGAGGGAGGACGAAGAGGGAGGTTGGATGAGTGAGGAGGAGGAGGGAGGAGGAGGGGGAGGGAGGAGGAGGAGGAGGTAGGAGGAGGAAGAAGAGGGAGGAGGAGGGGGAGGAAGAGGGAGGAGGTGGAATGAGGAGGTGGAGGGAGGAGGAGAGTGAGGAGAGTGGAGGAGGAGGAAGGAGGAGGAGGGGAGGAGGATGGAGGTGGGGAGAAGGGAGGAGGAGGGGGAGAAGGGAGGAGGAGAGAGGAAGAAGGAGAAGGGAGGAGGGAGGAGGAGGAAGAAGAGAGGAGGAGAAGGGAGGAGGAGTGATTAGGACGAGGGAGGAGGAGAGCGAGGAGGAGGGGGAGGGAGGAGGAGGGAGGAGGAGGAAGAGGGAGGAGGAGGAAGAGGATGGAGGAGGGGAAGGGAGGAGGAAGAGGGTAGGAGGAGGAGGGGAGGAGGATTATAACGCATATGCCTGTAGTTAACTGTCTGTCTGTCTATCTGACTGTCTGTCTGTCTGAGCCGGCCCGGCATCACCCAGTCCCTGGTGGGGAGCATCTCATTTAATTCATATAAGTAGTCATATAAGCTCCCGTTCCCGACTATCTGTCTGTCTGTCTGTCTGTCTATCTATCTGATCCGGCGTGGCTTCGCCCAGCTCCTGGCGGGGAGCGTCTCGTTAAATTCATACAACAAAAAAAAGTAACTTAAAAGAATGTCCTTCCACACACCATCCATTATTTTTAATGAAAACTTTTTAATCACCTGCAATGACTGTAGATAACTTCTTTAAGCATAAAAAGATGAGTTACAATGTTATGCATTATGAATTATTTTTATGAAAACTTTGAAAATGCCTTAAAGATTATATGATTATTTATTATAACTCATATACCGGTAAATAACTATAGACAAAGAGTTTATATATCTTTGAAAACTATTAAAGTAAAAAAAATAGAAGAAAATAACAAATAAACAAATAGAAGAAAAAAAGAAAAATAATATATCTTTTCATTCCCGTGCAACCAACTGTCATAGTTTTTTAGTGTAGAATCACCTATTTACTTAATAAAATTTAATAATTAAATTACATGACTTAACATAAGAAAAATATATATAAAGGGACATAACTTTTAGTAGCATTGCTATATCTTAGGTTAAGTCCCCTGGCTATAGATAGATAGATAGATAGATAGATAGATAGATAGATAGATAGATAGATAGATAGATAGATAGATAAATAGATAGATAGATAGATAGATAGATAGATAGATAGATAGATCGATAGATAGATAGATAGAGAGGGTGGGAGAGACGGAAGGACGGGCGGGCAGGCAGGCAGGCAGGCAGATAGATAGATAGACAGACAGACAGACAGACAGAGAGACAGACAGACAGACAGACAGACAGATAGCCGGGCCGGGTCGTCAGACAGACAGACAGACTAAAATTTAATAATTAAATTTACATTATCATTTCTATATAGCAAGGGGACTTAACATAAGAAAAGTTATTTCAAGGGGCATAACTTTTAGTAACATTGCTATTATTTTATATATAGATTGCTGCATTGTTTTCAAAGATTTATAAACTCTTTGTCTATAGTTGCATATGAGTTATAATAAATATTGATATAATCTTTAAGGTGTTTTCAAAGTTTTCATAAAAATAATGCATCTATTTAAATAGTGAAAATTTTCTAACTCATCTTTATATGTTTAAAGAAGTTATCTACAGTCATGTAGGTGATTTAAAAACAGTTTTCATTAAAAATAATGGATTTATTTTAGATACGTTAGAATTTTATTTCTGTACTTTTCTGGGAGTGGAACTTTTGAATTAATCGAAGCATTTGTTTTTTTCCGTTCGCTTGGCAGAGAGACGGTCAGTACACAATTCACATGTGTATATGCTTGATTTTGTTTTTGTTTTTAAAAAAGGACAGGGAGACAGACAGACAGACAGACAGTCGGGAACGGGAGCTTATATGACTACTTATATGAATTAAATGAGATGCTCCCAACCAGGAGCTGGGCGAAGCCGGGCCGGGCCAGATAGACAGACAGACAAGACAGACAGACAGACAGATAGATAGGTAGATCCCCGCCATGGCCTGGGCTAAGCCGGGTCAGCTAGTGTGTATATATATATATATATATATATATATATATATATATATATATATATATATATATATATCTGTGTGTGTGTTGTGTGCGTGTGCGTGTGTGTATGTGTGTGTGATCACCTTCTTCTTCTTCTTCTTTCGTTCGCTTGAAATATGTCTATATCTGCAATGTCGTCTCTTGCATGAATTGAACTGTTTTTTTTTTCAGTTCACACAGTGGTCCATAGAGTTTATCTTCCACTGTCGTCTCTCTAGGCCAGAAGGTTTGCCTAGATATGTTATATTTTGGGCAGTCTTGGAGTATGTGCTCTGCTGTCTGCGACGCCAATCCACATGTGCACATGGCTGTTTCACCAATCTTGAATTTTGTATACATGTGGTTGCGTAATCTATTGTGTCCTGTTCTGAGGCGCAGAATAATGACTTGTTCTGGTCTGTCCATAATGTGGTAGTCATCTTGAGCAGGTTTTGGTGGCTTTCTGACTGATTTGATCATTCTTTTCTTTTGGTGGTATGTAACGGGCACATCAGGCTGTTCCTCTTTGGCTCCTTCCTTAGCCAATTGATCAGCTCTGTCGTTCCCGGGTACTCCACAGTGGGATGGTATCCACTGTATGGTGACCTTTATGCTGACTGCTAAGTTCAGAAAGTAGTGTCCTTAGTACTGGCAATTTCCCAGAGAGGAGCGCCTCGAGTACTGATTTTGCATCTGTTAGTAGCACCACAGGTTGTAGTACCATTGCTGTTATTTAGTAATTTCTCTGTTGCTATCTTGATTGCCTCAATTTCAGGCATCATAGTTATGGCAGTACTTTCCTGTCGGTACTCTGGCTGTGTCCCTAGTATTATTTGGGTATTCTATGTACACTCCCGCTCCTCCATTTCGAACAGCATTTTGTGCTGACCCATCTGTGTAGACTCGGATCCAGAGGTCCTGTGGGTATTCTTCATCAAGGAAGCTGAGAGTGGCTGTTCTGCGCTGCACACTGTTCTGTTCTTCCTTGTCAAATATTCCTCTCACTTTTGTCTGGATTTGTAATGATAGTCTATGCTCATCTTTCCATGGAGTTCGCTCTGGAATAGTTGTTAGGGGGATACCAACTGTGGGCAGATCAGGTGGTTTCTCTGCAGAGTCGTTTGGCCTGGTGGATAAAACTACTTCTTTTCAACCGCCCCATAGCTAGGTTTTCAAATCTGTTCTTCATAGGGTGGCCTGGCAAGCTGAGGAACTTTTCTGCTTGTATTAGCGTTTTCGTATCTCTGCGCTCTACTCAGTGCTTGTGTCCTCCCCATCTTCTCCATTTCCACTATAGGGGTTGATCTCATCCCTCCTGTGGTGACTCTAAGTGCTTGATTTTGCACCTTGTCCAGCTCTTGCAGTGTGGTTTTTGTATGCTGAACACCACGCAGTTGACCCGTATTCCAGGTGTGGTCGTATGCTCTGTTGATAAACTTTGCTAAGTATTTTCCCACTGGCTCCCCATGTGGTTCCACTTAGCTTTCTCAGGATGGCTATTTTCCTTCTGGCTTTTGCTACTGATTTGTTGATGTGCTTTCTCCATGTCAGCCTGCCATCAAATGTTACTCCAAGGTATGTTGGTTCTTTATCTTCTCTTAGGGGTGTTCCATTTATCTGGATGATCCCTGCCTTTTGTTTTGGAGAGAGGGTAAATAGAGTGGTGCTGCACTTGTCAGTGTTTATGCTGACACACCATCTATTTGCCCATGCAACAAATGTATCTACAGCTCTTTGTAGCGATCTGGTGGCCACTGATGCATGTTCATTTGTGCTCCATAGAACCAGGTCATCAGCGTACATTGCCGCTTTAATTCCATGCGGTAGATTAGCAACAAGATCATTGATGAAGATTAGAAAAAGTGTGGGGGACAAGACTCCGCCCTGGGGAACACCGTGACGCAGTAGTACTTTCTTGCTCTTGAGTCCGTCTATCTGTACTCGGGCTCTTCTGTTGTGCAAGTATGCTTTCACCCATTTGTACATTCTTCCATTGACTTTGCAGTTTCTCAGTTTCTTCATCAGACCTTCTTTCCAGACTTTGTCAAAGGCTTTCTTCAGATCTATCCATGCCGCAAGCACCAGCTTCTTCTCTTGGAATGCATCCTCAATTTCTTGAGAGAGGTAGGTTGTCTGATCTTCCGTAGAGTAGCACTGCCTAAAGCCAGCCTGCTGTGGCACAAGGATGTTTTCACTTTCAATGTACCACTGCAGTCTGTGATTGATGATGCGCTCCAGTGTTTTGCAGAGACAGCTGGTGAGGCTAATTGGTCTGTAGCTAGAGGCAATGGAACTATCTTTCCCTGATTTTAGGAGGGGTATCATGATTGCTTCTCTCCAGGCTTGTGGAACACTGCCTAAGGTCCAGCTGTTATTGAAGATCTGCAACAGCTTTGCTTTGGCCTCTGTTCCTAGGTTCCTGATCATTTCATTGGAGATACCATCAGCTCCTGGTGACTTTCTTATTTTCAGTTTTGATATGGCTAGCTCCAGTTCGCTGATTGTGATGGGTGCCTCCAGAACCTCATGTACTATTTCCTTCTGTCCTGTATGTTGTCGTTTCTCTCGAATCTCTTGTTGTTTCTCTGGACTAATTTTGATATTGCTATCTTGTGCGAACGAGTCCGCAAAATGGTCAGCTGCTTGCTTTCGTGTTAAGATTTTTCCATCTTTATGTAGTGCAATTTTTGAGTGATCACCTTATGAGTTTCATTTACTTATTTCCTTTATTGACTCCCTAAAATGACTCCCTTATTAGCTTGAGTGTGGCGATTCTCTCTTTTCCATGTTAGTGCCTGTTTTATGCACAGGCACATATTAATCAACGTCATTAATGTATTAGTATCTGTTTTGGTAATTTTTGCTTCCATAGATCAGGTATACAGAATGTTCTTCAGCTGGTAGGAATTAGCATTTGTGTGTATTGGTATACATTAATTTAGCTATAACATTTCTTTGGATCTGTTCACAATGAAAGGCAAAAAAAGCGTGGAGAACAAATTACCAACTAGCCTAATCCCAGCCAGTCGGTATGTGCCGTGTTGAATCTTGATTTGGTGACATTTTAGTATGAATTTTAATTTATAACTCCAATCATCAAATAACACAGAACCTGATCTAGGAACACTGAAACAATATATCTATATACAACCGCAAGTGTGAAGTTTCAGCACCCCTCCCCCAAATTTCTGAGCTTAAAGAAAGGAAGGAGAGCCATGCAAAACATGTTTCCCTTGCGATGGTGCTTCGATACCGGATAGAGAGCGAAGTTCCTACACAACAACACTCTGATAGATGCAAACTCTTTGCATGACTAAAATGCCCTCACCACCAATGCATCGGACTTAAATAATTGAAACTCAATCTTCTTCTTCTTCTTCTTCTTCTTCTTCTTCTTCTTCTTCTTCTTCTTCTTCTTCTTCTTCTTCTTCTTCTTCTTCTTCTTCTTCTTCTTCTTCTTCTTCTTCTTCTTCTTCTTCTTCTTCTTCTTCTTCTTCTTCTTCTTCTTCTTCTTCTTCTACTTCTTCTTCTTCTTCTTCTTCTTCTTCTTCTTCTTCTTCTTCTTCTTCTTCTTCTTCTTCTTCTTCTTCTTCTTCTTCTTCTTCTTCTTCCTCTTCTTCTTCTTCTTCTTCTTCTTCTTCTTCTTCTTCTTCTTCTTCTTCTTCTTCTTCTTCTTCTTTGTCGTGTGTGTAAAGAATGAATGTCGTATTAGTTACTTGTTCTTCTTTACCACTTTAGTGTCGTCCCTGGAGTGAAGAGAATCAACACCCACATTATTTTTTTTATTCAATATCTCTATTCTGGAGATATCCAGCAGACTCCGTCCACACACTCCTTCAATTTGAAGACACCTTCCTCTCACTCTTACTCACCTCTGGATCATGCCCCCTCTCATTCTTCCCCAACCTAACATACTTGACAACTCTAGCCTCAACAAATAAAAACAAGAAATTTATTAAAGCAAAGAGTATATGTAGGAGAAGTTGTGTGTGTGTGTATAAGGTGTAGAATGCGTGACGTGTATTCTAATGGTAGACCAGTGATTTAGAAGCAAAGTCTGTAACATCATAGTGCTTAGCACACAGCAGCACCATTTTTTCCGGACAGTGAACCTCACCCAGAAGATGACGACTTTCTCCAATCACTCGAACAAACAGGATGCTGGTAATCCGATAGACACTGTTGATCTTGGTCTTCACTCTACCACACGGTGACGTTACTCTGTTTCCTAATATTTGTTTGAACTGATAGTCTTCCAATTAACTGAAATGTCACTTGGGGAAAATCTACTGTTTATTAGTTTCTGGTTATAACATTTTCCCCTCTTTTAGAACACAACCTATTAATGTTTGTTAGGTAGATGTGTATATAGATGTGTATATATATATATATATATATATATATATATATATATATATATATATATATATATATATATATATATATCCTTAGTATGCGAGTTATTAATCTTCGGTGATGAAGCTTATCACTCATTAAACACATTACTTCTGTTCATACAATTCTACTCAGCAGAAGCCAGGTTTCTGCGGAACAACTAGGTTCTGAGCCCCGTGTAAAACCTCTCAGCAACCTCTGTCTTCTTTCCATGAGTCATCATTGTATAAAACATTGGAACTGCTTTTTCGTAATAAATCATCTCACACTCACGTGGAACACTCAAGGGGAACTGTAGATGGAACTTGTAGAGTAGATAACATCATGGTGAGGGCAACTCAGTCCTGACCGTAATTAGGTGATTGTAGGCCAATAACAGCACTCAGATCTATAACAGAGATCCGATCTCTGTCATACGGCCAAATCGCGCATCACAATGGTCTTATACATGGCAACACCAGGAAAGAATAAAGGAACGGGTAGAAACCCAGCAGATGCCCTACTGGAAGATCCTACCATTACACATACCTCTTCTCCCTCTCAACCATCCTTAATCTCTCTAATTATTATTCCACTACATTGTCCTCAACTTCCTGAGTAAAATGATATATAACACAAGCTAATTGAAGCCACACAATAGAATACTAGTGCCGACGCTCCTATGATACTTTCTAGCACCGCACTTATAGAACATTCTATCACTAATCATAATACATTATATCACTGCACCTATAATACATTATATCACCGCACAGTACTGTACTCTATTCCTAATCATACTCTTAAGTTAGATATAATTAATTGCCTACCATATGTCTATTCCTGTTGTTACTCGAGAAACTAGGCAATCCGATTGGATCTATGTCCGCGGATAACTATCACTACTTAGACAGCCTAGTCCCTCTAATATAACACAACTCGGAATAATCCCCAATCCTAACACTTCAGAATGTTTTTCTCGACTCCCTCCACCTGTTTACTGCACTGGGTTTTATATGGGTGCTTGAGTGAGTCACCAGAAAGTCCAGACGCCAATCAGTCCAGAATCTGGCTTTGTCCTCCTGTTTCCAGACTAACCAGAGTCAATTAGCTGTCAAGTTTCCTTTTCATCTGGGGAGTTCTTTGTCTCATCCAACAAATATCCTGGTTGTCTGTAAGCCAGAGACCTTTCTCCCATTACAGAATCCTTCTGACCTCTAGCAGACATCTGTCCATTACTTTCAACGGCCAACTCCCGTTTTGTAGACAAATGTTGCCAGTACACACCTCTCGAACAACATCCTGTCATCAAACTGTCGACTGTGTGTAGACAACGCGACGTGACTCCCTTTGATCTCATACACACTGTCGACCAGGTGCAGAGAATCTGTACCGACGTATTTTCCTCAGTTTGTTCACCATCAAAGAGTCAATTGTGTTAGCAAAATAATGTCGGGTTTGGTTATCATCGATCGCAACTAACCAGTTTATTTATCCTGTGACATAGGCCCCCTCCTAAGAGAGTAGTCCGCAACAACTCTTTCTTCTTGGAGGTTCGATCCAGATGACCTATTCCTCTTCTTCGGGATCTGGATGTCTAGACAGGAAATCAGCTCCAACATTTTCCTTCCCAGGTATATACTCCACTGTAAAGTGGTATGGCTGAAGTAGCAACGACCACCGCATCAAACGGGCGTTGAGCTTCTGAGAAGTGGCCAGGAATATCAAAGGTTGATGATCCGACTGAACTCGAAACTGAACTCCATACAAATAAGGCTGGAATTTTTGTACGGCCCATACAAGAGCCAAACACTCTCTCTCAACGGTCGAATAATTCCTCTCAGCCGGGAGAAGTTTCTTGCTTGCGTATGCCACTGGTTTCAAAACTGAAGCATCGTCTTTTCCTTCCTGTAACAAAGCTGCCCCAATCCCAATCCCACTTGCATCCGTTCTCAACACAAATGGTTTGGAAAGGTCCGGGAGCTGTAACACAGGTTTGCTGACCAAGGCCTCCTTCAACTGACTGTAGGCACTCTCACATTCTGGTGTCCAAACTATTTGGTCTGGGAATCCCTTTTTCAAGGTTTCTGTTAATGGAGCTCCCAGTTCAGGGAAATGTGGGATAAATTTGTGGTAGAACCCATACAACGATAGAAAAGATCGCACATCCTTCTTCGTTTTTGGCCTTGGAGCACTTCTGATTTTCTCTAGGTTCTTTTCCTCTGGGACAATGTGTCCTGGAGTGATGGTGTGACCTAGAAATTCCAGAGTCTGGTAACCGATCATGCACTTGGTTGGGCGAGCTGTAAGCCCTGCTTCCTTGAGCCTATTGAAAACACTTTCCAAGGATTGTAAATGGTCATCCAAACTGTCACTGGAAATCAGAATATCATCCATGAATGAGATGATGGACGGATCCTTTAAAGGATCTAGTAAAGTCCTCATCATGCGAGTAAACACACTAGGTGCATTGCTGAGTCCAAAGGGCATGACCTTGAATTCATAATGTCCACTGGGGGTACTGAAGGCCAGTAGGGGTCGAACCTCTGGTTTGACCGGATTCTGATAATACCCGCGGCTCAGATCCACCTTTGAGAAATACCTCGCCTTATGGAGCCTCGCGAATAACTGAGTTGGATTCGGCAAAGGTTCCACCTGAAATTGTGTATGACTGTTCAGAAGTCGGTAGTCTATACACAACCGGTGTTCTCCACTTGGTTTTCGTTACAAAACTACCCCTGCATTGTATGGGGATGTGGAAGGTGCAATCACGTCATCCTCCAACAGTTTCTGTATTTCCTCCTCCAGGGCCTTTTCTTTAGAGAATGGCACTGGGTAAACCTTTTGGCGAACAGGCTCCTGAGTGGTCAAAGTCATCTCGAACTCCACCAACCTCGTTCGTCCTGGTTTATCAGTCAGGATCTCCTTATGAGACTCGAGAACCTGGGTTATCTTTTCCCTCTCCTTGGAAGTCAGATCAGGGTTCACCTGTACATCCTTGTAGGTTTCCTGGTGTACCAGGGGATATTCCCTTCCCTCGTTGGTTCCCACTTCTGTCTCCACTGCAACTGCCATTGCCATGAGGTGAGCTGCTTTTTCTCCTGGTCTCTCTTCGTATTTCCGCAAGAGATTGATATGGAAAATCTTCGACTTTCCCCGGATCCGGATCTGATAGTTCGTTCTGGATATCACCCTTTCCACGGGAAATGGTCCTTGCCAACCTATCTCCAGTTTGTTGTTTCCCGTTGGGAGTAGCAACAATACTTTGTCTCCCACCTCTAGAGATCTGTCTTTAGACCTACGGTTGTAGTAAGCCGCATGTCTTTTTCTGGCCTTTTTCAAATTTTGATTTGCCAGAGTCCATCCCTTGTGAAGTTTTTCTTTCAGTTCCTCCACATATTTGTAAGAAGAGATCACTTCTTCTGATGTCCCCTCTTCAGTCCAACTCCTCAACATGGCTTCCAACGGTCCCTTGATTGGACGACCAAACAGCAACGTAGCGGGTGGTAGTCCTGTTGAGCCATGAGGAACTTCCCGATAGGCAAAGAGTGCTGCTGGGATATATTCATCCCACCTATCAGGTTTTTCCTGCGCTAGTTTCCTGAGCATTGTCATCAACGTGCCGTTGAAACGCTCTACTTGTCCATTGGCTTGAGGGTGGTAAGGGCTGGTATGGATATGGTTAGAGTGGAACACCCTAAATACCTCCTCCATAAGTTTTCCACAAAACTGGGACCCATTGTCCGTCAGTATTTGATCAGGAAAGCCTAATCTTGTAAAGGCCTCCATCAGTGCGTCCGCCACTCGTTTCGAGTCAATCGTGGTCAACGGTATGGCTTCACCCCACATTGTACAGCAATCCACCATGGTGAGTATGTACATGTTCCTCTTCCTAGTCCTAGGAAGTGGACCCACAATATCGATGGCTACCCTCTCGAAAGGAGAGTTCATGATGGGCATTTCACCCAAGACCACCGGCGCTGTCCAGTGTTTCGGTGCCACCCTCTGGCACTCAGGGCATGACTTCACATACCGACGCACATCACCTGTCATTCCCGGCCAATAGTAATGGCAGGAAATTCGCTGCATGGTGGCGGCAATACCCATGTGCCCACTGAATGAGATGGTATGCCCCATATGAAGAATCTGGGAACGGTGGGCCTTTGGGACCACCAACTGACCATGTAGGTTGTCTCCCCTTCCGGCTCTCCTGTAGAGTATCCTATTCTTCATATAGTACTGCCCCCGTTTGGGTGGATCAGCACTTTTCTGCAGCTTTTTGTAGCAAGGACGTAACGTAGCATCCTCACTCTGGGCAGTTCGCAACTCCCCTGGCAGTGGGTTAGTCACATTGGCTTCTGCCTCATCCGTTTCTCGTCTGAGAGCGAGTCTGAATTGCTCCCATATGGATTGGCTCCCTGGGCATTCCCAGAAAGACATACCGGCAACCGAGGATTACGGGAAAATGGGATCGGTCAATACAGCGGCCTTGATGGTGCCGGTGACATATCTTGACCGAATCTCCACTCTGGCAATGGGCAATTTCATGGCTACAGCACTCTTCTGTGCAGGCTGTATCTCCATGGTTTCACCTGTGAATTGTTCTGGATGTACCAGATCCGCAGAAATCACGGCCTCCCCGTCCAGTCCTGTGTCGTATAAACACTCCACTTGACGACCGTTAACTTCTACCAATTCCACTACAGGTGGTTTTTCCTGGTCTGGAGTCTCTCCTTCGGCCTCGACCTGTTCGGTGGGCTCCACCTTAGGTTTTCCGGGGCACACGACGAATTGAGTGTCTCCTGACTTTCCCCTGCAGTCAATAGCATTGTGTGTATTCGACCTGCAGTGTTTGCACCATTTCCCTGTCCTAGATTTTCTTGTGCCGGACTTGAGTGAGCTCTCCTGGTGGTGAGCATCCTTGTCGACCTTGGCATTGTCAGTGTCCACCTGCGTTGAAGTCACTTGACATGCCGCGAAGTGAGGGTTCTTAGCCTTCGATTTGCAATCCCTCGTATTGTGAGAAGGTGACTTACAAATCGAACACCACTTCTCCGACCATGGTCGTTTTTGTGTAGAGCTCGAAGTTTTCTTGCTTTCCCCCTTCGTCTTCTCCGAACTCTCCTCTGAAGTTTTGACATATGGTTCCACCTTTTTAGTTCCTGTGCTCTTGGCTTTCTTCAGGTTATGTTTTTCCTGACTTTTGGTGTTTGTAGAAATAGTTCTCTGCTGCCTCCCCATGGACCTCGACGAACCGTTCTGCCAATTTCGTCACCATGTCGATTCGTTCCGCCCCTTGTTCTCCCAAGAATGTCCTGAGAGGTTTCGACATTTGCTTCCGCATCTGGTCGACTACCGTGAGCTCTTCCAGACTCTCATAGTCATGCGCAAACCCAGCCAAATCCATCCACTTATGGAGATATGCTTTCAGACGCAGACTATAGGCGGCGAACAACTCCCCCGGTTCTCGTTTCGCTCCTCGAAATTTTTTCCGGTAGGTATGTGACGTAACCTCGAATCGTTTCAGCAAAGCCGTCTTCAACTCGTCATAATTGTTCTCATGTCCTGGTGGCAGGCGAGAATAAACCTCGTAACCGGTCCCGCGTAATCCCTGGGATAGCTTGAGATTCCATTTGTCACGCTCCAGACCCATAGCAACTGACATAGCCTCGAAGCGTTGAAGGTACTGGTCAATCTTCTCTTTGTCCTCCTCGTAGATCGCTAGAGGGAACTTCATAGCATGGTAGCTATGTCCACCTTACTGGTGTTGAGCCAGGGAGAGAGGAACCTCCCACTGCTCCCTCAGTTTCCCCACTAGATTGCCTCTTGAGCTCGAGTTCCCGCATCCGGTACTCATGCTCCCTTTTCTGAGCCTCTTGCTCCGCTTCCCGTTGCTTAGCAGCTTGCTCAACCTCAAGTATCTTAGCAGCTTGCTCTGCTTCCAGTTTTTTAGCTTCTATTTCCAGCCTTCTCATGGCTTGCTCAGCCTCAAGTTGCCTAGCAGCTTGTTCTGCTTCCAATTTCTTAGCTGCTTGCTCTGCCTCCATCCTTCTCAATTCCAACTCGGCCTTCCGATCTTCCCTTTCTTCTTGACGATACTCCCTCTCCACCTCCTGTATGTAATCTGTTAGTGCAGAACCCGACAATCCCATGTCTTCCCCCTTTGCTCTAAGTTCTGCCGTAGTTAATCTAGGAGTGGTCATATTACAGAGAGGTAACTCAGCAGATAGAGTATAGATTATCTCTAAACCAATATATAGCTAATGACAAAATACAATAAATCTATATATATTATAACACACCACACAACACAACACAATCACTCAGTGACAAGAGTAGAATCAGGACCACAGACCTATGCAGACGTGTGAAGTGTGAACAGGTAAGATAAGTCCTAACACCTATCCACATTCACTCTAGCTGGATTCTCACTAATAGGATATCTCCATCCTCTAACTAAAGATCCCGTGTTAAAAGATCCCGTTGTCTAAAGATCCCGTTGTACAAAAGATCCCGTTTACGAGCCCCCAATAAATGTCGTGTGTGTAAAGAATGAATGTCGTATTAGTTACTTGTTCTTCTTTACCACTTTAGTGTCGTCCCTGGAGTGAAGGAGAATCAACACCCACATTATTTTTTAATTCAATATCTCTATTCTGGAGATATCCAGCAGACTCCGTCCACACACTCCTTCAATCTGAAGACACCTTCCTCTCACTCTTACTCACCCCTGGATCATGCCCCCTCTCATTCTTCCCCAACATAACATACTTGACAACTCTAGCCTCAACAAATAAAAACAAGAAATTTATTAAAGCAAAGAGTATATGTAGGAGAAGTGTGTGTGTGTGTGTGTACAAGGTGTAGAATGCGTGACGTGTATTCTAATGGTAGACCAGTGATTTAGAAGCAAAGTCTGTAACATCATAGTGCTTAGCACACAGCAGCACCATTTTTTTCCGGACAGTGAACCTCACCCAGAAGATGACGACTTTCTCCAATCACTCGAACAAACAGGATGCTGGTAATCCGATAGACACTGTTGATCTTGGTCTTCACTCTACCACACGGTGAAGTTACTCTGTTTCCTAATATTTGTTTGAACTGATAGTATTCCAATTAACTGAAATGTCACTTGGGGAAAATCTACTGTTTATTAGTTTCTGGTTATAACATTTTCCCCTCTTTTAGAACACAACCTATTAATGTTTGTTAGGTAGATGTGTATATAGATATGTCTATATGCAACAACTGCGGACGACTGCAACAACTATAGGGGTATCTCACTTCTGTGTATTGTTGGAAAAGTATTTGCCAGAATTGTTCTGCGCAGACTTCAAGTCCTAGGAGATCAAGTCTATCCCGAATCACAGTGTGGCTTTCGACAGAACCGGTCTACCACTGATATGATATTCTCATTGCGACAAATGCAAGAAAAATGCCGTGAACAGAATCAACCACTGTTTATTGCCTTCATCGACCTCACAAAGGCATTTGATTTGGTCAGTCGTGAGGGTCTGTTTAAGGCACTAAAGAAGATTGGCTGCCCACCAACTCTTCTGTCCATTGTGGAATCGTTCCACACAGGCATGAAGGGTATAATCAAGTTTGATGGTGCAACTTCTGAAGAATTTGAAATCAAGAGTGGAGTTAAGCAAGGTTGTGTACTAGCTCCCACCCTCTTTGGAATATACTTTTCACTTCTACTGAAATATGCATTTCATTATCAGGATGGTGGTATATACATTCACTCACGCTCAGATGGCAGCCTCTACAATGCTCAGAGATTGAAGGCTAAGACCAAAATTAGGAGGGTACTGATCAGAGAGTTGCTTTTTGCAGATGATGCTGCAGTTACGACCCACTCTGAGGAAGAATTGCAATGTCTACTATCTGCATTCTCCAATGCTTGTTCTGAATTTGGTTTAACAATTAGCAAAAAGAAGACACAGATTATGTCACAAGGTGCACATGGGGTACCATCAATCTTTATTGACGACGCCGAACTAGAGATAGTAGACCATTTTACATATCTAGGATCCGTGGTAAATAGCAAATTATCCCTAGATCAGGAAATCAACATCCGGATAGGTAAGGCAGCAACAATAATGAACAGGTTAAGAAAAAGAGTCTGGGAGAACAGGAAGCTTACTACCAAAATAAAAGTCCTTGTCTATCAAGCCTGTGTCCTTAGTACTCTTCTCTATGACAGTGAAACCTGGACAACTTACTCAAACCAAGAGAACAACTTAAACAGCTTTCATATGCGGTGTCTGCGAAGAATTCTTGGTATTAAGTGGCAAGACAAAATCACAAATACTGAAGTATTGGAAAGATCAGGTTGTGTGACAGTTTATTCCATGCTCAGTCTTCGTAGACTTAGATGGATAGGACATCTTAGGAGGATGGATGATGGTAGAATACCAAAGGATATCTTTTTTGGTGAATTACAGATGGGTAAGAGATCTCAGGGTCGGCCTCTACTACGATACAAAGATGTGTGTAAGCGGGACATGATTGATACAGGCATTGATAATGCACATTGGGAGCAAGTCGCCGCTGAACGTGTTGCATGGAGGGCAAATATCAGAAATGGATTAAAGTCAAAGGAGAAAATTATTGCAGAAAAGTCACACACCAAGCGTTTGAGACATAAGATGGTGCATGATGGTGGAAATGACCACGTGTTCAAATGCACCCACTGTGAACGGACATTTACAGCGCAAATTGGCCTTATCAGTCACACTCGCTACCGCCATAGTTAAAAGTTATTATGCCTTTTTAAAGCACAAACTAACGTCTGTCAAGACGGCAAGGTGCCAATGAGTGAGATATATATATATATATATATATATATATATATATATATATATATATATATATATATATATATATATATATATATATATATATATATATATGTCCTTAGTATGTGAGTTATTAATCTTCGGTGATGAAGCTTATCACTCATTAAACACATTACTTCTGTTCATACAATTCTACTCAGCAGAAGCCAGGTTTCTGCGGAACAACTAGGTTCTGAGCCCCGTGTAAAACCTCTCAGCAACCTCTGTCTTCTTTCCATGAGTCATCATTGTAGAAAACTTGGAACTGCTTCTTCGTAATAAATCATCTCACACTCACGTGGAACACTCAAGGGGAACTGTAAATGGAACCTGTAGAGTAGATAACATCATGGTGAGGGCAACTCAGTCCTGACCGTAATTAGGTGATTGTAGGCCAATAACAGCACTCAGA
Source organism: Cepaea nemoralis (assembly GCA_014155875.1). NCBI lineage: Eukaryota > Metazoa > Mollusca > Gastropoda > Stylommatophora > Helicidae > Cepaea > Cepaea nemoralis. The sequence goes on along the minus strand of JACEFZ010011951.1, from coordinate 317,483 downwards.
TCTATAACAGAGATCCGATCTCTGTCATACGGCCAAATCGCGCATCACAATGGTCTTATACATGGCAACACCAGGAAAGAATAAAGGAACGGGTAGAAACCTAGCAGATGCCCTACTGGAAGATCCTACCATTACACATACCTCTTCTCCCTCTCAACCATCCTTAATCTCTCTAATTATTATGCCACTACATTGTCCTCAACTTCCTGAGTAAAATGATATCTCACATAAGCTAGTTGAAGCCACACAATAGAATACTAGTGCCGACGCTCCTATGATACTTTCTAGCACCGCACTTATAGAGCATTCTATCACTAATAATAATACATTATATCACTGCACCTATAATACATTATATCACCACACAGTACTGTACTCTATTCCTAATCATACTCTTAAGTTAGATATAATTAATTGCCTACCATATGTCTATTCCTGGTGTTACTCGAGAAACTAGGCAATCCGATTGGATCTATGTCCGCGGATAACTATCCCTACTAAGACAGCTCAGTCCCTCTAATATAACACAACTCGGAATAATCCCCAATCCTAACACTTCAGAATGTTTTTCTCGACTCCCTCTACCTGTTTACTGTACTGGGTTTTATATGGGTGCTTGAGTAAGTCACCAGAAAGTCCAGACGCCAATCAGTCCAGAATCTGGCTTTGTCCTCCTGTTTCCAGACTAACCAGAGTCAATTAGCTGTCAAGTTTCCTTTTCATCTGGGGAGTTCTTTGTCTCATCCAACAAATATCCGGGTTGTCTGTAAGCCAGAGACCTTTCTCCCATTACAGAATCCTTCTGACCTCTAGCAGACATCTGTCCATTACTTTCAACGGCCAACTCCCGTTTTGTAGACAAATGTTGCCAATACACACCTCTCGAACAACATCCTGTCATCAAACTGTCGACTGTGTGTGTAGACAACTCGACGTGACTCCCTTTGATCTCATACACACTGTCGACCAGGTGCAGAAAATTATACCGACGTATTTTCCTCAGTTTGTTCACCATCAAAGAGTCAATTGTGTTAGCAAAATAATGTCGGGCCTGGTTGTCATCGATCGACTGACAAGTTTATTTATCCTGTGACATTCTTCTTCTGCTTCCTCTTCTTCTTCTTCTTCTTCTTCTTCTTCTTCTTCTTCTTCTTCTTCTTCTTCTTCTTCTTCTTCTTCTTCTTCTTCTTCTTCTTCTTCTTCTACTTCTTCTTCTTCTTTCGTTCGCTTGAAATATTTATATAACTGCAACTTACCTACTCAGTCTTCAAACGTATTACTAACCATCTAACCAAACAACTACGCAACCAGCACTATATTAGACTTGACAATCTCTATTTAATAGCAATATTAAAAAGGTCGACTGGACATATTTGGAGTCGTTACCTTCTGGTTAAGTAAACCTGCCAAGGTTCCGGTCAAAAGTACTCCTATTTTTAACAGATTGCCCAAACTGAAGACACTCAATATTTGCCAGAAGTCCAGAAAGAAACGGTTTAATGTTCAACATTTGGAGCAAGCGCTGGAGGATCTGTTCCACCGCTGTCCTTCCAGGCATATGGCGAAAACCAACATTAGAATCACAAACCGTTTGAAGAACAGCACTGATGTGATCACAGTCAGTGACTGGGTCGCTGCCCTGGAAGATGTGGCTCACTATTACAAACATTCAGCTTCTCCCAATGTGTGCTGGTAAAGTTCATACATTTAAAACGAGGGCAAACATCATCATCAATAGCAGCATCATAATCATCATTCAGTGTCATTACCTGATCGAGGCCAGATTTAATCACTCAATTGCATCTTCTGCCCTGCATTTGGCGATGCACTTAGAACAGGCCTCTGACACTCGAAATTTTGAGTTTGTCTCCCAAATTCTATGTTCTCTTCCTCTCTCGCCGAAACCCCCTTCATATGTTCCTAAAGGCAATGATCTGTAGCTCCGTAAAAGCCGAAGTGCCCTCACAACCTAGCTGTGTTTCTATTTTATTTTTTTTTTCCATATGCTTTGCAGGACATCGATGTCAACACCAGCATTTTACCGCCGTTGTGATCGCTTGGCAAGTTTACGTTCAGTAGTTTGCCATTGCTTTCTGGACAATCGGCTCCCATACCAATTCGTTAACACCCAGCACACGCGGGTTGTTGCCAAATCGCGCACAGTTGTGTTTCGATCTCAGGTAAGCGGAATTATGAACAGCGTCCGTAACGCCTACGCCACAGAGCACGGCGTGCTTCTGTTGGGTAATGTATTTTCTATCTAATACAGTCTAGTTTGTATGTAATATTATTTCTGTCTTTCTTGTCCTCAACTTCCGTAAGCACACAAACATAAAAAAACGCACAAACACATTATGTAAATAAATACATATATATGCGTGAATGTGTGCGTATACATTTTCTTCTTCCATCATCCCGTATCTCTACTGTTCATAAGATGTCAGAACTGAAAGACTTTTTGCAGATAATATGAAAGTGTATGACACGTTTTGATAAACTCTAAGCGTCTTGTTTATATACAGATTACCATATATAGCTAATGAACATTCTTCATATCTTGATATAAATGGATTTGTTTAATTATGTTTCACGAAGTCTGTCAATATTTGCAACAATATGCCAACGAAATATGTGAATATGTTCGTGCAATGAATAATGCAATTGCAATGCTTTCTCTCGTGTATAGAAAGCCAGATGTCGTAACTTTAGAATATGTAATTAATTGGGAACTCAGAGGAATGGCCAGAAAGACATAATAATAAGTTTGCAACTGGTGTTATCAGTGTTGCGACACTTCGCTGGTTGTTGAAGATGAGGACACAGCGCATGCGTGGATGTCCAGGATGCTGTGATTTCGGTTCCTGACTCTACACGACTGAAATTGGGAATAATCTATTTTCTTTCCACATATTCAACTTTGTATAAACAATTTGATCAGTGTCATTTGAACTGAGTCACTCAAGACACTATAGTTCACGACATTGGACAAAGTTTATTCCTAAGAGCAGATTCCACAATTCAGTGCAACAGTTATCTTTACTGTATACGCGTGACATTTGCTATTAGAACATTTTTCTTTAATAACAAGTTGAAGAAGTGGAAAGGAAAAAGAACATTATCTTGTAATTTTCACATAAATGGTGGGAAAATGATAACTAATGTATGTCTACACAAAGGTACTTCACAATGTTTCTACGATCAGCTGATTATACTACGAGTATTCAATCGTCTCCTTTATAATTATGTGTGCTTGTACTGTGAATGATTTTGCCTTCTAAAAAGTCTTTCAACATGTATCTATTTTGTAACCCCGTTGTCTAGCCTCTGTTACTATCATGTGTAAATTATCTATCACATCTTGAATCCATCTACATTGTGGACTTCAACTTCTCCGCTTCCCCGTAACGCTTCACTCAATAGTTATCGAAACATACATTTATTGTGTATGTCCAAAATATAACCATGCGCTGCATTAAAGTAATGTTGAGAAAATCGAGGGTATAATTAACTTTTGGCATCAACTATAAATGGTAAGTCAAAGAGGCAGAAAAACAAGAGAAAATCCCACCTCTTAAGGGTGTAACTCAAGTGAGATATTTGGGTACCTTAAAAGTTCCCATGAAGACTGTTTGAATGTTTCCTACTACTATTAATTCACTGGATTGATTTTTACGTTACTTTGCCTATTATCAGTGTCCCTCACCATCACTCCGACTTCTGAAGCACTTGTAATAGACATTCCTAAGCCAAGGACGAGAAGTCCTTGTGTGTGTGAGAGTGTGTGTGTGTGAGAAAGTATAATTGTGTATAATTGTAAGAATCGAGTAATTACAGGTAGCAAGTATATTAAAGTAACAAGATGAGACATATCACACACACACACACACACACACACACATATATATATATATATATATATATATATATATATATATATATATATATATATATATATATATATATATCTGTGTGTGTGTGTCAAGTCTCATCTAGTTCCTCTTGTACCTTGCTGTGTCAAGGTTATGTATCAACGTATGCGTGCGTGCGTGCGTGCGTGCTTGTGTGCGTGCGAGCGTGTGTATGAGAGAGAGAGAGAGAGAGAGAGAGAGAGAGAGAGAGAGAGAGAGAGAGAGAGAGAGAGAGAGAGAGAGAGAGAGAGAGAATTTGAAGTAACAACTGAGTTAAATCAGTCTGTAATGTTACTTTCTGGCTACATAAATTAGTCTGATGTATGTCGATGTTCTCTTCACGCTGGCTACTTTGTGCTATGTAATATACTTTGAGTAAGTAGCATTGTGTTTATAATCACAATAAGATATAATTACGATTTAATTTGTCTTCCACGGTATAATTTTTCGTCATGTAAATTAAAGCATAACAAATGAGATACATTTTTCTGATAGTTACATGAATCATCAATCACAATACTGATATGTGAATGATTTGTGAATAAAATATAATTCCAACAGTGTGTTGTTAGTCGACATTTCTTGAACTAATGATATATATTGGGTAATGTATTTTCTATCTTTAAACAGACGATCACAATAATTACATAACATGTTTGATGTGGTGGTAACGTACATGTAAATCGTAATATTGCATATCCCCTGTTACATTGTTTTCTGTGTAGGTCATCCTGTTCTGTGCTTTATTCTTCTATTTTGAGATACCCAAACTTAATGGGTCCTAGCTATTGGTTTCATTATTGTCTTGCGTGTATTTTGTTTCATTTTTTGTTGTTGTTCATATCGCGTACACTTTATGCTCTGTTTTATGTATTTCATTTCCTAATTGCCCAAGTGAATAAATATAAATTCTGTCTCCTACAAATCATGTTTTACTGCAAAGGCTACCCACTTCTTGAAAAATAATGGCGGCGTGGAGTTGTGAAAATGGTCCATCCGTGGTTTCACTGATAACATGTCCATGCAAAATATACTATAAGTATATAAAAAGAGCCGGCTTCCTGGCTTAGAGGTTAGCGACTTTTCTCCGTAATCTCGTAAACTCTCGTAGGTAACGTGATGACGGTGAGAATCAGCAGTGGTTCGAATCGCATCGGTGACTTACGGGGTATGTGAGTCGGCCGCTCAGAAAGCAATGGCAAACTACTGAGCGTAATCTTGCCAAGAAATCAACATACAGCTGAAAGATGCTGGTGTTGACAGCAATGTCCTGTAAAGGATATGCAAAAAAAAAGAAAATAATAATAATATAAAAAGACATGCAACCTATTAACGTTAATAGGTGTAGTAATTATTTCGTTACGAGCTGTTGCTGGGTACATCAACTCATACAGTTACGCTGGGTCGCCGTCTTATGTAATTCGTATGATGGATGAATGAGGAGCGAATCTGTCTACTCGTAGGTCATTCTGAACACTATAAAAAGGTACATAAATCTGCACCTGGAAACGATATCCCTTGATATTGGACGGGAAATATTGTAAAGTCCTTCTGATCTGGAGAAATAACAGTGGAACAAACTTTATGGACGACTGAATTAACTAACAAAATCAGTGAATTTTGTATACAAGAAGAAACATTGCAAATACAGACAGTCCATTTCAGGCGAACGAAAGAAGTATACAATGAAACTGTTGCAGTTCATCTACTGAACATTTAGCTTTTGTGTTGCCTGAGCCTATAGCAACGCTGTTATTGACCACGTATGTCGTAAGAGGCGACTAAGGAGGGTTGGTATGAGACAGGCTCTCATCCCGCAGAAAACTTTAACTTCAAAATCCAGCCAATCAGAAATAAGTCTCCAAAGGACCTGAGAGGAGCTGGTTGAAGGTCCATGGTCTACTGAGAGTAGGACGGTACAACTAGAAACTAAACATTTACAATCTTTAACAAATGCAGTTTATAGCTCATATGGTGTTTCAATGTGTGTACACGTATTTATTAATTGCTCACAGTGAAGAACAGTAATCCTTTTGATGCTGCGTTTGTACAATTTTGCAGCAAGATGTTAATGAAACTGGTTAAAAGTGGGTTTCCTGCTGATTTTTAGACATTGTAGAATGAAGTATTCCTTACTATCACGCGGCAATAAAGAAATGTACATCTTAGGCTCTGCACCATGTACCAGACATTCGAATAAATGAAACAAAATAGTATCCTGAAATGATAGACATCTGTTCGTTAACACTTCGATAAAATTACATTTAGAAAGGTATCTTAAACTATAGGAAGTATGACCACTTTATAGCACATCCCTTGCAGAACGTCGCTCTCATAATAATCGGCCTGATAGATTCTCAATCCACTGCCAGTTCTCTTACCTTATACTTATCATCATCATCATCATCATCATCATCATCATCATCATCATCATCATCATCATCACCATCATCATCATCATCATCATCATCATCATGTGCCCTGCCAACTGTTTTAGGTGTTAATTTCTCTCGGTTCTTGGTGTTCTGGATACCTCTGCTGATAATATTCTTCAACGCCATCGTCTCTGTCCATTCAGCATCATTTCTCTCGGCCTGCCTTTATTATAGCTGCAAATTAACTTCTAGTTTTATTAGCCTCTTCCCGGCAACCGTCGTTAGTTACACTAGCAACCTCAGAAACCACATCTTCATTGCTTCCAAGTTCTTCTTTATTTGTGCATGCACATTATATGGATCCATTTCCATAGAGCAAAACAGGTTTTATATAACGTTTCAGAACTCTATTTCTTACATTCAATGTTCGTGGCTTATTGCATAAGAGACTTTTCATTTTACTGGAATGCAGCTTTCCTGTTCTTAATCTTCTTCTTCTGTGTTCATCCGGAGTATTTTTTCGGACATGACTGCTTTGTGTCTGTTTACAGCAGAGCTGTGATACTTGCGCCTTTCGGCCGACACATCCGACTTCTGCGGGATTCTTAATCTATGTTGTGCATCTTCCATCTGATAATATAACTGTAGCTATTGAAATGTATCAGCTTGTTTAAACATTCTCCCTTCTATTGTTATATCACATTTGGCTGTCATCATTTCCTTTGCTATACCTATTGTTTCTGTTTTCTTGACATTCAAGGAGAGTCCTTATTTTTTTTTGCACTATTACTACAATGTCCAACAGCTCTCTTTGTATCATAGTTTAATTGCTGTTAATTGCTGTTGCTTGTTTCCAATAAATCATCATCATCATCATCATCATCTTACACTTCTGCCGTCAAGCGTCGTGGTGAGGAATAATTTGCACTCTAGGGCCTCACAGGTGGCACTGGATAGTGTCATTCCGTGTGATTGTACAATGTCTTTGATGTCGTCAATCTATTTTTTCTTGGGCGTCCACTTGCTCTCGTCGCAGATAATCTTTGATGTAAGGCCAGTGATGGTAGTTGATGGTGTTGCATTCTAACGACATAGCCAAACCACTTGATCTTCTGTCTTTCATTAAATGTGGCACAAGGTGTTGATCCCACTGTCTGTCTGATAACAGCATTTCTTACTCGGTCTCGGATTGTTATGTTGGCAGCTCTCCTCAGGCATCTGATCTCGCAGGGGTTGATTTTGCGAAAGTGTGATTTGGAAAAAGTCCAAGTTTGAGATTGGTAGCATATGGTTGGTGTGAATATGCTGTTTATTATCTGTCGTTTTTCGGACATGGGTATATTTGGATGTTTCAGTAAGGTTGATAGTTGATATGTAAGTGCACTAGCTTTTTGACATCTGATTTCTATTTCTCTGTCCAATCTGCCATCTTGTGAGATCATATTTCCAAGATATTTGAATTCTTTAACTTGTTTTTCAGAGTTGTGTTATTTATCTGTATACATAGTGTACCATCCATCCATCCATCATGTGCCATGCCAGTAAGCGTGGGCGGCCATGTTCTGCCATCTCACTCTATCACCAGAGTCGTGGATCAGCTCAGTGTTCCTGTCTCGACCATGCCATGCGGCCAAGCCATCCAGGTATTTACTTCTCGGTCTTCCCCTTGGTCTCTTTCCTTCGATCTTGCCTGTCGTCACCAGGTTCTTCAAGTCATTTCTTCTCATAACGTGCCCAAAAAATGTTGACTGTCTACGTCTAATGACTCAAATCAGTTTACGATCTTCATTTGTTTCTTGAAGGACTTGTTTATTGGTTTTTCTGTCTGTCCATGGTATTCTTTGCATTCTCCTCAGAAACCACATCTCCACAGCCATCAGCTGTTTTTCAGCTTGACTGCTTATTGTCCAAGCTTCACGTCCATTCAAAAGTATAGGTTCTATGTAGCACTTCAACACTCTTTTTCTCGTTTCAATTGATATCTTTTTTATTGGTCAGTATGTTTTTCATCTTGCAAAAGGCCACTCTTGCAATGGCAATTCTTGTTCTAATCTCTTCAAGGCATCTCCCATCAGATGTTATGACTGTGCCGAGATAACTGTATCGATTCATTAGCTTAAGAATATGCTCAATTACTCGTATATCACATTGTGGTATTTCCTTCTTCCCAGTGACGACCACATTCTGTGTCTTCGTAATATTCAGTTCCAACCCTAGTTGTTCACTGTGTGCAACAACCGCATCTACTAAATTAAAGGGAATATGAGGGAGTGCAAAACATACATAGACATATCACGCCGAGCCATATAGAGAAAATGAACGCAAAACTATTGGAACAAAGAGATAGACCCATAGTTGAACAACAATTAAGCAAAGTACAATTCGGTTTTCGGAAAGGTAAAAGTTGCTCTGATGCACTAGTTACACTTAAACAAATATGTGAAAAAAACTATCGAATATAGTAACCAGCATAATATTTTGTTTGTAGATCAGGAAAAGGATTTCGATAGAGTAGACAGATAAAGATTACATCACCCAGCGAGTGCCGATTAGTTTGTCGAGAAAATATATAGGGTTAAATTCATGTACCAACTACCCGTATACTCGTGGAAAAGAGTCCTTACTTCATGGTTATTGTGGTCACTATGCTTTGCTGTTATTGTATTAGCTCTCAGTGCAGGAGTATTAACAATGCTTATTTAACAATTCTTCTGTAACATTTAAAACAGAGAGCCTTTACATTTCAACGTTTTTTCACTCAGTAATCTCCATTAATTGGGTTTACAATTAGTTTACTTTAATGATTATCTATTCATCTGAGAAATGTTTACTGCTAATTGCTGAATCCTTTTGCTTTTTTCCGCCTCCCCAAACCTCCCGCCTCCTTGTTCCCTCTATTTATTTTATGAGCAAAACGTAGCATTGTGGATTGCACAGTTGTGGCAGTGTTTATTGTTGGATATTTTCCAGCTAAATTCGCTATCTGGTAAACAAGCCAGTCTGTTGTTCAGACGTACTTTCGAAATAGTAATTATCGAGGTATAGTCGTCAGGCTGTGGTAATGATATTGATTAGTGGTTGCAGCAGGATTGTCCTTCATTTTTACCAGTGATACAACTGTATTGGGAAACAACGGTTGTGTAGGAAACAAAGAAGACTGGGAAGAAGGAAGACATTTAAGAAGTGTAAGGGATGAAAGAAAGTATATGCATGTGGATGTTACACGGATTCGCCTTTGTTGTCTGCGGCAGTCCGGGGCTCACGTCTCGTTAAAGATAAATGTTTTTCTATCTCAGGTCGACCCAGTCTCAAGTCGATCCAGTCTTAGGTCGACCCAGTCTCAGGTCGACCCAGTCTCAGGTCGACCCATTCTCGACCCAGTCTCAGGTTGACCCAGCTTCACGTCGACCCAGTCTCCGGCCAACAAAGTCTCAGTCTACCCAGTCTCACCCAGTCTAAGATCGACCCAGTCTCAGGTCGACCCAGTCTCGACTCAGTCCCTGAGCGACCAAGTCTCCAGTTGAACCAGTCTCAGGTCGACCCAATCTCAGGTCGACCCAGTCTCAGGTCGACCCAGTCTCCAGTCGACCCAGTCTCAGATCGACCCAGTCTAGTAAAATGCAATCCCGTGATACATTCGGAAGATGAAATAACTGCCCAAACCGAGACCTGTAACAGACCCCTGCTGGGGGTATGTAACATGTTAGAACCATCACGTTATATCGGCCTTAGTGCACAGAGGGATAGTTAGCGGTGGTTCCCTCCCGTAGCGAACGTTGAGAGCTGACATCCGACCCTCGCCCGACTGCGCCCCTGCTATTGCCAGCGCCAGGTCCTTCAGCTGACATGAACATTAGGTGACACAACAAGAAGTGTATAGAGCCAGCTCTACAAGAACACGGCCATTGACAACGAGCATGTAACAGCGACAAGACTTAGCCTGTCAACCAAAACAGCAACAGAGATAGAAATTGATACTTACATGAGGGTATGTTAGTTATATATGCACACATGCAATACATCAACATCAGAAAGTGTCATGCCGGCTGGCTTAGGCGTTCATGACTTTCCACAGATCTCGGTCTCTGGTTTTCTGGATCAACTCTGCTGATGATATTCCTGCATGCCACCGTCTCAATCCATCCAGTATCATGTCTCTTCTGCCTCTACCCCTCTTCCCCTCGATCTTTCCAGTTGTTACAATATTCTCCATTGCCCGTCTTCTCATCACATGATCAAAGAAAGTTGTTTGTCTTTTTCTTATTGTTGTATATAATGTTCTAGTTTCATTAGCCTCTTTCAGGTAGTATTTGGTAGTTACTTTGGCAGTCCAAGGAATTCGCAACATTCGTTTCAGGAATTACATCTATGTTGCTTCCAAGTTCTTCCTAATTTGCTCATTTACATTCCAAGATTCACTGCCATACAGCAAAACAGGTTCTATATAGCACTTTAGCACTCTCTTTCTTACATTCAATGGTAGTGATATATTACTTATGATACTCTCTTCATTTTCAGAAATGCAGCTTTTGCTTGCTCTAATCTGCTCTTAATTTTCCATTCTATTTCTATTTCACATTGTGATGTCAACTTTTTCTTTGATATCACCATTCAAGGAGAGTCCTTTCATAGCACCTCTTGATACTACGAGTACTATGTCCAAGAATTGCAGATCTTTTGCATTATCTGTTACGAATACTGTGTCAACACAGAATAGTATAGAAAACCTAATAACCTTAACACAACTGAACTGTTAAAATCACAACTTGTATCATAATATTGCAAAAACAAAGATAATGCATACCGATAAAACTACTATGGAGAAAGAAATATATGTTAATGAGGAAAAATATTGGAGGTGGTGGAAAATTTCCAATATCTTGTGTCGTTGGTTACCAACAATGGTGACGCAATAACAGAAGTTAAAAGACGAATATCTATTGCTGTTCAAAGACAAGCACAACTGAATAAATTAGTGGAGAGGGACAGATAGAACTACAAAAATTAGATCGCTAAGAGCATGCTATCATTTCCCTATTGCAATATCCGCCTGTGAGACCCGGACACTTACTAAACAAGCCGAACAGCTCATAAATGCCTTTGAATATACATCTTATAGACGAGTTCTAAGAATACTTTGGGTAGAGAAAAGAACAAATGCAACCATACTTCAAGAGTTGAATACTGAAGAAGGTTGGCTATTAAAGACGATAAAACAGAAAATTAAAATATTTTGGTCACTTGAAACGTCACGAGAGTTTGGAGAGAATAATAATGGAGGGGTATATGCTTGGGAAGAGAGGAAGATGAAGACCAAAGACAAGATGGATGCAGGATGTGGCGAATGATCTCCAGAGGGATGTATTGGAAGCGGGACATCTTGCTTATTGTCGAGAGGTTTTCCGGAGGTTTGTTACGGGAGCGAGGTTCTGCAAAGGACTACTGTTTGAGTGAATGAATCAATGAATGAATGAATGAATCAATGAATGAATCAATCAATCAATCAATGGATGAATGAATACTGTGTCATCTGCACAGCGTATAGTGTGTATATTATAACCCCCGATTATTATGCCTGGCTCCTCATTGATCTCTATAATTGTTACTTTGCTATACAAGGAGAAATGACCCGGTGACAAGACACATCCCTGTAGTACTCCTAGCTTTATTTGTTCGTAATTGCCCTCTTAATTTCCCATTTTAATTGCTGCTACTTGGTTCCAGTAAATGTTCTTGATTATTCTGAGATCTTTCCGATCAATTGTGATTAATATCTTCCAACATTTTAATCAGTAAATCATGTATTACTTTCTCAAATGCTTTAGTATAATCAATAAAGCATACATATATGTCTGTATGTGTCTCTATTTATCTGTCTGTTAGTGAAATACAAGTTAGAAAATAACCGAATAAAAAATGAAATGAAGTGAAATGTAAAGTACTAAACTTATGGTAAAGACGGTCATGAGAACAGCAAATGCACCTTTACAACTTTACTGGAGTTAACTTGACTTACTTCAAGATGGTGAGTGCTGAAAAGTGTCTATACAGAATTCAATGCAAATCATCAACAGGCAAGGTGTCCAGGGTATGACACAATTCCAACAAACCCAGAAGCATGTAAACTCAACGGCAATAAAAGGTCTGAAGGCCGGCAGATCATATAGTCCAGTGTATTTTCAAAACAATCCATGAAAATCAATAATATATATCTACTGTGTCTCTGGTGGTGAGACGGGCCGGTACTTACAATATGAAATATGAGTAATAGATCGTTGAGACCACTAGACCCTAATAATTCATGCCGCTAGCCTTCTATCATTCCATATCTGGAATCGGTTTGACCTTGCTGTGATGTGCCATGTCCCGTTTGGATATGTTGCCTTCTGTCCGTTATTTCGGGCTCATATATATCGTTCCAACTCTTCTCGTTGTCCTCTGCATTCTGTATTGGCCATGATAACGTTGTCCTGCCAGTCAGTATCGTTCCAAGTTCCCGACAACTTCAACTTGCTGCTTCTTGGGTCAACTCCATGATCTGAATGTCGTAACTATTGATAACCAAAGCTGACGTGAACTACGTGATGCCTCAAACGCCTAATTATCTCTGCGCTTTTAGTTTGAGAGTTTTGCTCCATCTACTTGTGCCGTCATTAGCTCTGTTACGACTTGGCAGTGAGCAGGGGAATCTGGTCTGCTCATCTCACAAGAAATTCGCAAACTAGAATATGCACAGGGTGATCATTTCAGAAGTAAAATTCAAATGTGGGTATTCAAAAGTCTACGAAACATTTCTTAGATGGAACGAAAGACATATATAGAGGTCCGAGTAAATGTAGCACCGCAATCAGAATATTTCACTCTCACCACAAATCAGTATGTTGTATATTTCAGAAACACGGAGAGCGACTAAAACGATGACTAATAACTAAAGGCGTGTATTATTTGGTGTTTTCCTATAATCCATCCATCCATCATGTGCCATGCCGGTAAGCGTGGGCGGTCATGTTTTGCCATCTCACTCAATCACCAGAGTCGTGGATCAGCTCAGTGTTTCTGTATCGACCATGCCACGAGGCCAGGCCATCCAGATATTTGCTTCTAGATCTTTCTCTTGGTCTGTTCCGTTCGATCTTACCAGTAGTCACCAAGCTCTCCAAATCATTTCTTCTCATAACATGCCCAAATAAATTGTGACTGCCTACGTCTAATGTCTCTAATCAGTTTACGATCTTCATTTGTTTCTTGAAGGACTTGTTCATTGGTCTTTCTGGCTGTCTATGGTATTCTTTGCATTTTCCTCAGAAACCACATTTCTACAGCCATCAGATGTTTTTCAGCTTGACTGCTCATTGCCCAAGCTTCACATCCATATAAAAGTACAGGTTCTATGTAGCACCTCAACACTCTTTTTCTCGTTTCAATTGACATCTTTTTATTGGTCAGTATGTTTTTCATCTTGCTAAAGGCTACTTTTGCCATGGCGATTTGTCAGCAACTCACTTGCGACAGGTGTACAAGGATTCCCTTCTTTTACACTACACGAAGTGACAACCCGTATCGTTTGCAAAAGGATACATGTTTATTCGGAGCTGATCAACAATAGCTCCATGAGCGGAATACCATAACGGTATTGAACATAGAATGTAATGACGATAAGATGGAATGAGGAGATGATGTACACATTATAACTATTGAAGCTAAGCTAGACTATAATAACTATAATACTGTCCTTTGATAACCACAAAGTATCCCTAGCGGATACACGTCTGATCTCTACGCCGTCTGATGTCCGTCTGTGCTCGCTGAGCGTGGTGTGTTCAACCACCAGCAATTAGCTCAGCGTGCGTTCGTTGGTTTACGTGCTGGGCCCTGGGTTGTGCTGACCAGAGTTACTCGGTCCTTCCACGTGCACCCGGTTTCCCAGTCTCTTGGGCAACTCTGCTCATCTGCACTGGTTGCCCTTCTTGTTGACACAAGGGTGTCCCGTTATCGCTATTTATAGCGATAGTGTCTCTCCTGTCTGGTCTCCTATCCTATTACGTCACTTGCCCTATTCTTATGCTCTATTTCAGCTCTTCTTAGCTTAGAGCTATCTCCTAAGTCTTTGACACGATTCTTGTTCTAATCTCTTCAAGGCATCTCCCAACAGATGTTATTACTGTTCCGAGATAATTGTACCTATTCACTTGTTGAAGAATATTCCCATTTACTCGTATATTACATTGTGGTATTTCGTTCTTCCTAGTGACGACCATAATCTGTGTCTTTTTACAATTTAATTCTAACCCTCGTTATTCACTGTCTGTAACAACCGCATCAACTAAATGTTGCAGATCCTGTTCATTGTCTGCAATCAAGACTATCATCTGCATATCTAATGTTATTGATGCATCGTCCCCCAATGTTTATTCCTTCCATATCTTCAATATTTCTGAAAATACTTTCACTGTACAGGGAAAACAGATCTGGAGACATTACACATCCCTTTCTCACACCTCTCTTAATAGGATGATATTGGCCTACTTCATTATCAACTCTTATGGCAGCTTGTTGTTTCCAATATATGTTTGTTTACAAGTCTAAGGTCTTTTCCGTCAATTTGTAGATCTTCAAGCATCCTTATCATGTCGACATGTCTCACTTTATCGAAAGCTTTTGTGTAGTCAATAAATCAAAGGTGTAGTACTTTGTTTACTTCTATAGATCGTTCGATTACGGTTCTCAGTAAATACACAGCATTTACTGTACCCTTTTTTTTCTACAAACCCACATTGTTCTTCTCCTATTTTAGGTTGTATTTTCCTCCTAATTCTTTGCATGATTGTCGTGAAATCTTGAAGGACATTGACCTGATGAGTGAGGACAGAGTGATGGTCATTGTCAGCAACCTACTTGCGACAGGTAATTCAGGACTCCCTACTTTTGCACAACACGAATCAATAACTCGTGTGGTTTACAAAAGGATACATTTTTATTTAGAGCTGATTACAAACAAGCTCTGCGAGCGGAATACTTCATTGATAATCAACAACATGGTATGTTTCACAGATGCAATTGAAGAGGTGAAAATAATGATACTATTACTAATTGGAATCTAAAGCCTAGCTAACACTATTGTCTGATAAACTATATAAGGTTCCTAGCGAACACGTCTGCTCTCTATCCGTCCTTGTCCCAGTCTGAGGCACGCTTCTAGTTCCGCGTTGAACCACGGACATTCAGTCCTCCGTGCGCTGGCGAGTTTTCGTGCGTAGAGTCCTAGCACGCTTGGTCAGTTAACTCAAGTAACTGGTATTCTCCAGTTACTCGTCGAGAGGCGAGTTCCCTATACTCTTGGGAAACCCTCGCTCATAAGCACTCAATGACCTCTTAGTTGACACGAGTGTGTCCTGTTGTCAAGCTAAATATAGTGCCTGTGTCTCTCCTGTCTGGTGTTCTCTGTATAGCTCCGTCTTAACTCTCTAAGCTCCTATGTAGATCTTTGACACGCTCCTCTCCTCTGTGTGTAGTGTTACAACCGTTTAACTCCTGTATGTAACACGTATTGGTCACTGAAAAATTGGCTGTCCAATTTTGTCAAAGATCTCATAAGTTTAAGTATCTCTTCTGGGGATAGAACAAATTCTCTTCTCTGCCTTTTCACACTGTTATATTGATTCACTCGGCTAATTTAGTAGTGCATCACATCATTATCGTTGGATATAGACCTCTATTATATTCTTGGGAATTGTATTGATCCGGAACCGTTGTCTTATGACTTATGTCCTGGCTTCCGTCGTTTGACCCTATGTCCTTTGACTTCTGCCCGTTGACTTATGTCTCGACCTGTCCTCAAATTGCCCAAAATGACAACCCGCTACAAGCTGTCTCTGTTACGAGAACAACACATGAGCATAAATGTTCATGTTCCCCTATAATATCAGCACCAACTCGTATGCTCTATGTTCTACTCTTCACCTTTAAACTTCCGTTTGTGAAGAAATATTTTCAATGTTACCTTCAGGTTTTTAAAGAAGTTATTGTGTCCCCTGTTTTGAGTTACTGTTCTTTGAAACAAATGTGAATGCAACTTTTATGTGTTTGTTTTCCTGTTTGTTTGCGTGTTATTCAATAAACTACAATGTAATTAACTTGCTAACATGTGTATGCGTTTCTATTCTACATGTATGTATTACTTCGAGCGCCGTAAATCGGATTATTGTGGCTACAAATGTTGGTTACTTTTATTTATGACCACAATTTCGTTTTAAGATGCTCAAAGTACTTTCTCTATTTACTACTACTATTTCTAAAGTATAGCAGTTACACACCCAAAACTGAACAACACATTGGTTACACAGATTGACACAGACAAGTCATAATAAGACGATTTGCGCGGAGAAAAAAATTTCCGCTAAATCTCTCTCTCTCTCTCTCTCTCTCTCTCTCTCTCTCTCTCTCTCTCTCTCTCTCTCAATCAATGTTTACTTTGTCTTCATTCACTTCCTCTCCTATCGTACATCTTTCGTTCCTACTGTCATACCATACTTATGTTAAAACATTCATTCGTCCTTAAAATATGGTTCATAATAATACATAAATGAACATTACATATTTACAATAAATAATTGGCTGAATCGTACAAGTTTTCACGCCACATGACTGTGCTATGTCTTTGCACGCGTCATATCTATACAAAATATTATACACGTTTGTGATGATGGTTGTTACCGATCATATGATACTAACTAATCTAAATAAGTTATAGTAATTTCGTGTGCTGTCCTAAATTAACCTAAGGGAAATAACCTAATTAATTAATTCTATTTAAGCAAAGTGGGTTAGTTACCTTATAGTATTATTGGTAAATGAAATGATATTAATTTTCCAATGATTGGGTTAGTTTAGAAATGATATTTTAAGCAAATTAATATATAAATGATTATGTTTACATGGTGATGTGATAAAGTAATGTCTAATAATTGCATTTCTAACGTAGGTGTTAATCTAAATGAGGTTTTTAAGTAAATGTTGGTGACTTATACCTATGAACTAACATAAATAATGTCATATATTTACTTGAACATTTGCAATTCAATTATAAATATACACAATGAGGTTATGCGCACTGTTTAAAAAAAACCAATGTACTATACATATCACAATTACATTTATATATAACTACACTAACGTCGTCCTGTCCGGTGTAATGTTCGAGCACTGTTCCTTGTAGACTAGTGTAATAACATAGTTCAATTAACCACAGTCTTATATGCTCTCATTTCAGGATAGTGTTTATATATAAAGTTCCCTACTAGTTTCTGTAGGTTCACGTCTAACACTCTCGATGTAATTATTGCTTATCTACGTGTTAGCGCTGTAGAAATATCACTAATGTGCCTGTTCATTTACTCATAATGGCACTATTTATCTTCCACAGTATAGTCGACTGGCGATATTAACTCACTTCAAAGTGTAAGTTTTTATCACACACGGCACTGATTTCATTCATAACTACAGTGTCACTGTTTCTGGTGATAAATCTTCGCTCCTCTCCTGTACTTCAGGTATCTCTATATTTGAAGGTCTACTTAAAATGTCTGCCAAAGAGTTCAATGATCCCTTCAATGTTGGATTGTAAAGGCATAGTTTGCCAATATTAAGGACCATCTGTAGATCCTGTTGTTTTGAGGGATGCCAGACTGCATTACCGCAAGGGGAGAGTTGTCGGACTGGATTACAAACTCTGTACCTGCCAAAAACCTATGCAGTTTTCTCACACAATAGATTACGCTGAGGCCCTCCAATTCAGAAGCTGAGTATCTTGATTCAGCAGGGCTGATTTTACGGCTTACATACATCACAGGGTGGAACTTCCCGTCGTAGAACTGGCCTAATATACCAGATATGGAAATCGCACTTGCGTCTGTGCGGAGGAAATAGGTAAGATTTTGATTAGGTAAACGCAAAATAGGTGGTACACTGAATAAATATTTCAATTTTGATAATGCGCCAATTAACTTTGCATCTTGTACATCTAATTTAGCCGAAGCTTTCAAAATATTTGAAAAAACACTGGTGATTTCCGTCAGATTGGGAATAAATTTACTATAATAGTTTACAAGACCAAGTAGACTTCGGACCTGTTTCTTGGTCGTTGGCATAGTCAAATTAGAATCTTTCGTGACTATTTTCTCGTCTGTTTCTGAGTTGGCCTCTGCAGATGGTATGGCCTAGGAAGTCAATTTCCTCCATGCCCAACTCTACCTTAGTTGGTTTGACGGTAAGACCGAATAATCGCAACCTGTCGAAGACATGTCGAAGTTTCAGTAGGTGTGACGTCCAGTCTTCAGTATGAATACATATGTCATCTATGTATGTAGAATGTATTGGTCACCCCGTGGAGAAGATCTCTAGTAAGACGTACAAAAGTGGCAGGAGCATTACGAAGGCCAAAAGGGAGAAAGCGCCACTCATAGAGCCCTAGAGGTGTAGAAAAAGCTGTCAAAGGAATTGAATTTTCTTCCATCGGAACTTGCCAGTAACCTCGAGTGAGGTCGAGTTTGGAAAATATACGAGATGTAGACATATCCTAGGATCAAATCTTCGCATGCTGGAATTGGCTCAGCATCGATCTTTGTCACTCTGTTTAAACGTCGATAATCGACACAGAGGCGAATTGTTGAGTCCTTTTTGGTGACAAGAACGATAGGAAAGGAATATTCTGACTGTGATCTTTGAATTATTCCACTCGACTCAAGAGATAGTATTTCTTTGTCGAGATTTGCCCTATAATTTAGAGGGATGGAATAAGGTCGACATTTGATAGGGGTGTTATCAGTCAGAATGATGGAATGCTCTATTCTGTCTGTCTTTCCTGGGATGTCGGAGAAAATGTCCTTGTATTCTGTCACTAAATCTATCATCTGTCGTCGTTGCTCGTCCGTAAGTTTGGTTTCTATCCGTATGCTGTCGATGGTCCCAGTCGTGTCTACAGTAGGGACTGGTAATTCTATTCCGTCGTCATCTGTCTGGTTAAGTACTGTTGTGGTATTAGCTGCGTGTGCTGTTACCTGGCTAAGTGTATTTGCGATGTCGCTGTCGTGTGTCGCCCTACCTAGTGTAGTTGTGTTGTGTACGTCTGTCGTCCGATTGACTGGTGTGGGTGCATTTTGTTCGTCTGTCGGTAGTTCCTGTCGTGAGAAATATGGTTTCAGCATGTTGATATGAAATATCTTTAATTTTCCCTTTATCGATATTTCATAGTCGACATCTGATATTTTACGTTCGACGTTGAATGGCCCTTGCCAAGATGTTAGTAACAAATTACGTTTATCTGGTAGTAAAAGCAGAACTTTCTGATTCGGTTCAAGGTGTATTGTTTTAGCACCCTTATTTGCATTATCACACTCAAATGGTCTTGATGCCAATAATGACCGTTGAACTTCGGCCGTCACATGCTTACCCTTTCTTACAAGATGTTGACAAATAGTACATGAACGACAGAAAATTTTTATATCAGAACAGAATTTAGGCCAGTAGAAGTGTGACAAAATTCTGGCTCTGGTTTTGTCATAGGCCAAATGTCCAGCAAACGGTGACTCATGTGCGATCTTCAGCACAGTTTGTCGGTATGTTACAGGTAACACCGTTTGCTGAATTTCATGGTTATTATTTGTGTAATAACGCATGAGAATTCCGTTGTGTATTCTAAAATACCAAGATGCATTTTTAGGTCACTTTCGCTCGCTCACCTAACAATTTAAAATAAGGTGCGATAGTTTGATCGGTGCGTTGTGCCTCGATAAATTCTTGTCGAGTATTATTGTTAGTAGCACCGCAAGGTGTTAACAGCTGTAACATCTCGTTTTGCAGGTCAGTGTAGTGTGTTTGCGTTTCTGACCTTGTTACAGCATTAGCCAGGTTCGTTTCCTTCCAGGCTAATATATCATCGTTAGTACATTTCTTTAATGAGTCTAAACATCCTAAAATAAGATCCGTGCAAGGGTCTTGCAGGATTGCGCACGTAAATGTGCCGGTAAGGAACGGGGTATTTATATGCGCTTTTGCCAGTGGGTATTTCTCAATTGTTCCAGAGAAAGTACGGCATTTGACAAATTCACCCGTGTAATCTTCTGGTTTCACCAGTTCTTTTCTCAGGCCAAGTAAAGTGCTGCCCGCTGTCCAGTAAACAATGGCATGGTTGGTTATTTACCAGTGCATCGTAGAACTTCAATTTACCTCTGGAGGCATTAGCTGCGCTAGTATCTTCGATGGAATATGGAATAACGTGACCACATTTTAATTTTCCATCCGCATGAAACCTGTTACATGTATCACATTTATTGAAATCAAGTATATCAGTAACTACTGCCACACTTTCACACACATTCTCTGGTAGCACATTCTCAAGTTCAGAGTCTATCACACTATCATCGTCAGATGACGTATCGATGAGCATAGCATTGTTTGCCTTCATCCTTTGCCTGCCCAGACACTTTGCAGAATAGTGTCCATAGCTCGAACAAAAATAACATTTGATAGCACGTTTGAACGAGTTTCTTCTATTCTCTTGCTTCTTTATGACTGTTTCTAAATGAGATGGATATGCTGGGTTCTTATCGCACATAGAATAACTGGGATGATGTAAATTGCAATATCCACAACGTGGAGGTTTTTGATAGGGCTGGTCTTTCTTACGATACTCTTTTTGCCTATACGATCTATTAGGTTCGTTTTTCACAAAGGCAGTGATCTCAGTATCATGGATGGTGGTTTTAAAGATATCACGATTTGCAGAAAAGTAAGCAGACCCACGTTTTTCTAGCTCTTGAATGGACTTCTATGTCTGCCTGTTGGAGGAACTTTGCAAACGGGGTAGGGACCGTGGATATTACCTTGTCCATTACCATTAGATCTTGCAGTTTATCGAAGTTTTTCCCCACTTTTGCCGCTTTAAGCCATTTGTTATAATGTACTTTGCACGTTAGAGACGTAATCTAGGAAGGTTTCAATAGGTTTGGGTTTTAATTGTGAGTATTGAATCTGATACCCTGGAGCGTCAAGTAAGAAGTGTTGCATGATTCTATCGTGGATGTATTGATAGTCACTCCTAAGTTCTGTAGGTATTGATTCTATCACTTTTAATGGCTCACCACTGAGATTTCTCATGTAGATCATTGCCCAATCTGCCAAAGGTATTTTCTGAGTCTTAAGTTGAAACTCTATATTCTCCGTCCATGCAGAAATGGAATCGCCTACGCTGTATGGCTTGATAAGGCCTTTATATTTGGAAAATTTATTTTGCTCCTCCTGGCTCTTTTGTTTACTAGGGGCTATTTGAATGTTTGACTCTATCTCTAACTCTTTCATTTTTAACTTTGTCTGTGACTCTACCTCAATCTGCTTTTGTTTGGTGGCTTCCTCTGCTTCTTTCATCTCTTTTTGATGTTGTCATTCTAATGCTCTTTCATCTCTATCTATAGCGGCTTTTCTCTCTGCTTGAGCAATTTCTTCTTTATATCTTTGATCAACCCATTTCTCTAATTCCTGTCCAGTATCGCCTAGTGCTTTGCCTGCCTGGATGCAGTGATTTAACGATGCCATTTTGTGATTCTATGTTATTTCACAATAATAATATTTCAATTTCACACAATAGTTGTACAGTTATATGTTAGTTATTTACATTGTCACTGAAAATAAAGATGCATCGTTAAAATGGTCAGTATCAAAATTATTCGAAAATATACTCATCTAATCGGTTGGAAAAACTTGGCACTTGGGATGTTCCACCGCTGACTTCCGTACACAAAAATGATTCGACTTGATTGGAGAACTGACGCTTCTGTTTAGTAGAGCATCAATACTTTAGAAAACATGTCTATACTACAAATACATGTTCATCTTTCATGCGGTTGATCAATAACAAATGTGATTTGCATAATGATAATGATGTTAATGAATGAATGGTATGATAGTATCAATGATTGTCATGATTAGTAAGATGCTTCGTCATATGAGTGTCACTGTCGTCTTGTCTTCACTTTCCTTCTGGTTGGTATAACTACGCTCTATTGATTCCGTTTAGTAGCTAATATACTCTTAC
This sequence comes from Cepaea nemoralis, assembly GCA_014155875.1. NCBI lineage: Eukaryota > Metazoa > Mollusca > Gastropoda > Stylommatophora > Helicidae > Cepaea > Cepaea nemoralis. Next base: position 295,113 of record JACEFZ010011951.1, on the reverse strand, counting down.
ATGTGATGAATGTTGACATTGATGGCTGTATCACACAAAATGAAATGTACGATGGTGTGCTGGATAATTTTGCAACATATTTGTACATATATTCATTTAACCAAATTCATCAACATTTGCTATCACTTTTCACAGAATTACACAATTTCTAAATTATTTTCTTTTAATTGTGGCTCAAGCTCCACAAATGTTACTTTTTAAAGTATTTTGGTGTTTATTTTCGAAAAACAATCTATTTCACACATTCTATAATAAATAATTCACGTTTGGGTAATTTTAACACCACAAAATAATTTTAGAGTCTTTAGACGTTGGTTCAGAAAACTTCTGACACCAAATGGGTCCTGCCTGTCAGCAACCTACTTGCGACAGGTAATTCAGGACTCCCTACTTTTGCACAACACGAATCAATAACTCGTGTGGTTTACAAAAGGATACATTTTTATTTAGAGCTATTTACACACAAGCTCTGCGAGCGGAATACTTCATGGATAATCAACAACATGGTATGTTTCACAGATGCATTGAAGAGGTGAAAATAATGATACTATTAACTAATTGGAATCTAAAGCCTAGCTAACACTATTGCTGATAAACTATATAAGGTTCCTAGCGAACACGTCTGTTCTCTATCTGTCCTTGTCCCAGTCTGAGGCACGCTTCTAGTTGCGCGTTGAACCACGGACATTCAGTCCTCCGTGCGCTGGCGAGTTTGCGTGCGTAGAGTCCTAGCACGCTTGGTCAGTTAACTAAAGTAACTGGTATTCTCCAGTTACTCGTCGAGAGGCGAGTTCCCTATACTCTTGGGAAACCCTCGCTCATAAGCACTCAATGACCTCTTAGTTGACACGAGTGTGTCCTATTGTCAAGCTAAATATAGTGCCTGTGTCTCTCCTGTCTGGTGTTCTCTGTATAGCTCCGTCTTAACTCTCTAAGCTCCTGTGTAGATCTTTGACAGTCATTGACCGAATGGTAAAAGAAGACAGAGACAATTGTTGTATGGGTCATTGACCGAATGTTTCAGAGGACATACAACGGCGCGCGAGATTGCTACGATCGTTTGGTTGTTAAAATCGGAGTCCTCGATCACAGAGTCGGAAAAGTTTGATGTACGATGAGCGGCGAAAACGGGAACGAGCGGGGGAAAAGGGAGACGATCAGAAAACGTTTGAAGTAACGATAAATTCGGTTGTTGGTGTATGAAAATCAAAAGAACGGAGAATGGGAGCCAAAGTATAAATAGTAGGGAAACATGGTTTTTGTTGAGTGTGCTACCAACTATTCCATATCGCAGGAGTGTTTTATCTATTCGTCCTTATTAAGAAGAGAAATACACTGTCCCGAGTTGCTTAGAGGCAATGTGGCATTTGTGCTCATGTGCTTTTGTGTTTCAATTCATGGACTACAATAGATAGTATAAGGTAATAGAGTTTTAGCTTAGTAATATAGCATAGTGAACTGGCGTGTGTGATCTTAGGAACTGGGTGTCTGGGCTTTGCCGTTACCATTTCCTTCTTTTATCTAATAGTCTAGAATTTAATGAACTCATATGTCTTATGTCAGAGTATCGTTCGGTACAGTCTGAGTACGGCCGGAGGCATACTCTCACATAAGAATTAGTCTGAGTCAGGCTGATATCACCTGGTTATCTATCTCCAACAGGTTCCACGAAAAGTCTCCTGACATACCCTGAGAAGATAAAAAGGCACTTCACTTGTGCAGAGATAAATTACCTAACCAGATGAACTAAGAGTATAGAAAAGTATTACTCGTGTGCCTAGATAACTAATCGCAACAAGATGAACTCTGCAAATAAATAACATCCAGACTAAGAAAGCAGTGGATAGAACTTTACTTCTCTGAAGGCCGAGCGAAATAACTTACAGATATTTGAACGGTGTAAAAATAAGAATGAAAACTGAAGAACTCACTAACAGTTTCCATGCAGACAAAAATAGTTAATTGACTAACGGGCGACATTGTGTAGAACATATATAGATACAGTGATAGACAGTGTTGATGTGCTTTCAGCAATGGATTTTATTAACTTCCTGAATTGTGAATGTCTAGAATTCAGGAACTTACAGTAATCCCATTATTCCGTGGTGATCAGACTGTGAAAAATTTCAAGATATTGGAATACGTCCAGAATTAGTCGGAGAGACACAATCCCGGATGAGATCAATCAAAATATGTGTGGTGTGTTGTCGAATGGCCGTATACGGATGAGAGATGGGATGCGGAACATAGACATAAAGAGTCTTATCTCGCACACGCAATAGACTACACCACAGATTACATATATACATTCAATACCTACACCTGACATAGTTTTCTGCATTAAATATTCTATTAATTGTTTGAGGAAACTCTTGTCGGGGTATGTTATGAAGGAATAAGAGAGAGAGAGAGAGAGAGAGAGAGAGAGAGAGAGAGAGAGAGAGAGAGAGAGAGAGAGAGAGAGAGAGAGATCATAGACATTAAGGGGGGTATGTAGACAAATGTCCACCAGCAGAGAGGAACCGGATAAAAGGATTTATAGGTGTGCTTGTTGACTCCACTCCCCCCCCCCCCGAGACGATAAGTGACATTTAATGGGGGCACGTCCAAAGGATATATGGTGACTTAAAAGGAGAGCACGTCCATGTGATATATGGTGACTTTAAATTAGAACATGTCCATGGGATATATGGTGAACATTACATTTATGTTTGTGACATTACATTAATGTTGGGGACATTACAGTGAGAAAGATCCAGACAGGGTGAATGTGGATAGGTGTTAAGACATATTACATACCTGTTCACACTTTACACGTCTACATAAGTCTTAGTCCCTCTACTTCCGGTTTCCGGTAACGAGCGGACGTGTCTTCACATGCTCTCTCGATTTTTGAATATTTTAACAAGTTTACTTAATTCAATCGCGATGTTGTGTATATCATTGTGTTCGTTCTAAGAGGGCATTTACATACTACTCAACACTTCAAGTTTATGTGACCGTTTATTTAGTGAAATGAGGGATTCTTTGTGATATGTGATGGTAAGAGCAGCCATTTTTGAAAGTTACCAATTATCGATCCACGTCAACGTGAGAATTAGCCATGCGGGGCTAACAAGTGATAATCACCACGCACGCCCTACAGAAGGGCCGGCGTTTTTATTTACTCCATTATTGTGCTGAATTTACACACTCTCAACTGTCAAGTTTATGTGACTGTTTATTTAGTGAAATGAAGATTTCATTGTGACACGTGAGGGTAAGAGCATCCATTTTTGAATTTTTACCAATTATCGATTCACGACAACGTGAGACTTAACTATGTGTGACTAGCAAGAGATAAGCGCCACGCACGATCTACAGAAAGGCCTGCAGTTTTATTTACTCCTTGCCTTGTCGAGCTGCCTATATTGCCAACATGTCCTCCAACTTACGATCATCAACTGTGTCAAAGCGATGTGAAAATGTAAACAAAAACAAGACGGGACAAAAGTTAGTTAGCACGCCAGCTCAGCGAACTGAATCGATCATCTTCATCGCCAACATCCATCACGTTGTCTAGTGAACAATCAGACACTGATGTCCAGCTGGACAAACAACACAATTCACCAGCTCAATCTTATCAAACTAACACATCACCTTCAAAGACGCTTTCTTCGGCCGAAACTACAGAGCCATAATGATTGTTGTCGTGATCTAATTCAGGCTTTGGAGACGAGGTTGAAAAGATTTTATTACCAACAACACCACTAACATTATTGCGGAGGTTAAAAAAGAAAACATTCTTCTTCGAGAGGAAATCCGAATTCTTAAAGAAGAGAAGGAGACTTTTAAAACATCCATACATGCCTTGAAACTAAAGCGTGCACAGTCATTTCATAAAAGTGCACAAACAGAAAGTATCCATGGTGTTGTAGATGCGTGTGTCACCAGTGAATGTTCGTCGCATAATGACATACAGATAGTTTCTACAAGAAACAAAACCACCACTAAACCTGTAGAACGCACACCATCTATCTACCCCATCGATGTGCATGTCAGCAACAGGTTCCAGGCCTTAAGTGTAGACTCTCCAGCAGCAGACTTGGAATCACAGAGCTCAGTCGTTACCACTACTGGATATCAACAACCAACGCAAGCAAGATATAATAAACAAAAACACAAGAAAGACGACAGTGACCAGTGGCAACAACAGTCCAAGCGGACACGCCAGCAGCGTGAAATAACCATAGATCATAATGCAACACATGTCGTCATTGGAGACTCCCTGCTGAAGGGAATCTATAGTGATCGCATGTCATATTCTGACAGCGAATCAACTTCAATCTACCCTGTACCAGGCGCTGACATTGACAGGCTGACCGCTACACTGCGACGATTCCAAGTGAACGACCGAATTAGGAGAGCAACAGTCCATATTGGTGTTAATGACATAATGGATAATAAAATCATCAGCACCTCACAACTAGCTACATTGGAGGTGCTGTTGCGCAATAGATTTCCGAAATCATCTTTATTTATTTCATCTATCATTCCACCATGTTACGGGTTCCAGCATCGTACTGCCGATGCTGCTAATCTAACGTTATGTAACAGAAGTAGAGTATTAGGTGGGAAAAGGCTACGGCACGATTGAGCATCGGGAGAGAATGGGAAGAGAGATGCTCAAGTCGTGACGTAGTTTGTTGTCATGGGGCAGTCAAGATCAGGGCCTGGAACTGTAAGGACGCCATGTTTATGGAACTTGTCATCAAATGGAAATAAACCTTATTTATATGAAGCCAACAGTCTTTGTTAGTCCTACTCTGTTATAGGACGAATTTTGGTGCCCACGACACAGGATTCGAGTCTGGTACGACGCGGAGTCTCAAAATGCTGTCTACTGTATAACATCGCGGAGTCTCAAAACGATGTCTACTGTATAATACATCGAAGTAGCTCAAAAAGTATGAAGATCCTTGGTCCGTTTATGTCGATCGCCAGAAGACAGAATTGCGGCACGCTTCTAAACAAGTATTGAACATTAAAAAAAAGCGCAGTTGGAAAAATGGCCAATAAGTTATCTGTGAGAAGTACAGCAACCAAAAGCCCGGCCAGGGGTGGTTGTCTGTAAGTCTTTTTCAAGACTTGCTATCAAAATTTAATTGGCGTCAGGAAAAGGATGAAGACCAACTTGCCATAACGGGTTGCAGCGCCTGCGATTGTCATCAAACCGGCGAGCATCAACTGTAAACACCATCCTGACGGCTCCTCTTGTCCATTCATCTAGCGAACGTGTCAGGAGTGTTGCTGAAGCTCAAGTCAGTTAATCGTTATCTCGAGCGAGCAGGAGTTTTGCTGAAAGTCAAGCCAGTTTAACCGTTGTCTCGAGCGAGCAGGAGTTTTGCTGAAGGTCAGGCCAGGTTAACCGTTGTCTTGAGCGAGCGGGAGTTTTTCTGAAGGGCAATCCAGTCTGATCGTTGTTTCAGGTGAGCAAGAACTTTTCAATAGCACAATCAAGTTCAGCCTCGCCTCAAAGCAAATTTGCAGAAATTAATAATAAACTTTAAGACTTATTCAAAGTTTTTCCAGAATACTGATCAATTCAGACAACTCGTGTCATCAAGTATTATGGACAATGTTAATAGGTTTTGCTTTGAGCTCGCTAACAACTGAGTCGTGATAGAAAAAAAAAAAAAAGAACGTTGTTAAAAGACAATCAAGACAGCAAATAAATACCTCATTACTTCATGGATTGGCCCATGTTTTGTTGACGTGTCAGACTATCTCAGGGCTCTACTACAAATGAGAGCCGCTCGCTAATCCTTTTGGGCTCTGTTACGTATGAGTCGTTCTCAAGACGTCGATTTGATGTACTCCATCTCAGAAGGGACCCAACCAAGGGTTGAAGTACTGTACTGAGGCATCCCAAGAAGAGAAACTACCTTAGAAGAAGGAACTACCTGAAGTGCGCGATTGGTTTCAACTAATACAGCGTTGAATTTAACCTGACGGCGAACCTAGGAGAATACGTCTTGCTTGGATCGGGAAACAAGAGTAGGGTAATTTGTAAACCTATTAACTGATCGAACTGTTCTTACGGTATAAGTGATTTGTATTTCTTAAATTAGTAAGTTACAAATGTGAAGTTGTTTGCTTGGTCTGTATAATAATATTTCAGCATGGCGGAACAAGACACCTTAGCACAAGTTTTGACGGGGTAGGAACAGCGGTAGGTAGACTTAATACGGTTATTAAACAACAGGGAATGGCAACTGAAATTGTTAAGTTTAGTGGACAGGCCAGAGAGTTTAAGAAATGGATAACTTCCATAGAAAAATATGCGTATTTGGTCTCGGCAACAGATGAAGAGACAATGAGACTTGCGTATCAGGCGGCAACAGAACCGGTTTCGGATCATATAAGAAGAAAGTTAGAGGCTAGAGTAGATGAGACATGGGAACAATTTAAAGAGGACCTAGCACGTAAGTACGCGGAAATAACGGATCCACAACATGCCTTTTCGGTGTTGAGACAGGCTAAACAAAACAACGGAGAGACGGTACAATTGTTCAGCGATAGGTTGATTAACCTGGCTGAAGAGGCATTCTTAGGACAGAATGTACGAGGAGAAGAGGTGGAGAGGATGTTAGTCGGAATTTTTGTAGATGGCATAAAATCCGATGGTTTGAAATTTAAGCTAATGAGGGAAAACCCTGAGAGGTTATCACAAGCGGTAGATATCGCGGTACAAGAAGAAAATTTGAGACGTAGATTCAGATTGAGAACAGGACGAGAAATAGGAATTAGTCGAGAAGACAGGATTGAGGAGCCTATGGAAATAGGACAAACAAGGTTCGGATGGAATAGGAGAGGAGGTATACAGACGTTACAAGGTAGAAATAGAAATGATTATGATGAAAGAAGAAATATGAGATACCCTACAAGTGAGACAGTAGGCAACACAAATAACACAAATATTGTCTGTTGGTTTTGTGGTCAACGCGGACATGTTTCTCGTTTTTGTAATAACAGGCGTGTCCAGTCGAATACACAGGGTAGACATGACAATAACAGGTTGAGTAGGAATGTTGAAGGTAGACACAGGAATTTTACAGGTACAAGAACGCAGGAAAACCGGCGCCCTACCTATTAAAAAGGACCTGTGATAGGAGGGAAAATAATAAGGTCCAAAGGTTTAAAGAGTATGTTAATAATAGACATAAGGGGACGAATAGAGAATGCTCTCAAGTAGATGAAGTCAAACAATTTACAGTGAAGACAACAGATCGTAGTTCGTGTATAATAGAAATAGGAAAATATAGAGTTCGTACATTAATTGATTCAGGAGCTCAGGTTAGTGTAATTAAAGAAAGTTTTTTATATAAAATAATGAGAAATTGTAGAATATTTAAGAGTCATAATAATCTTCACTCTGTTACAGGACAGAATTTACAAGTAATTGGACAAACAATGATCAATTTTAAATTAGGAGGGATCAACGTAAGACATCTTTTTCATGTAGTGAAAGATTTAAATAGAAACATGCTGATAGGAAGAGATTTTTTAATAAAAAATGGAATAAGACTTTTCTTTGATTTACATAAATTAAAATTCAGGGACGTCTATGTAGATATGGAAGAAGACATGCATATATCAGCACTAGTTAGAGTTAAAATGTCCACGACGTTAAAACCACAGTCGGTTAATTTGATACAAGCAAAGCTGAAGAGAAACCCATATTATGTGGCAGGAGACACAGTCAGAATCACTGAGTTGCAAGAGGAAGTAATTGATGAGCCTGGTTTGGAAGTTCCGGATGGAATAATAGCGTTGGATAAACACTTAACCTTTCCAGTGATGATTATCAACAACACAGGTAGAGAAATCAAATTATACAGAGGATGTGTGATAGCCAAACTAGATCATAACATTAGTGACATATTGGCAACGGATAGAGTAGAAAGGTCGGGAACAAGTTATTCAGAAACTTCTAGTGAAAGAGTTAATAACAGACGCGGACGCGGAAGAAGAGGGAACGTACAAATGGATGAATTGATCCATCCATCCAGAAGAAATACAGCCCAAATACATTCACTAGACAAAATGACAAGGGAACAAGAATTGTTGGCACAGTTAAAAGCTCCGCCAGAAAATAAGGAAGTATTAGAACAACTTATAAGCAAAATCAGGATGTATTTGCAATTAATGATTTGGAATTGGGAAAGACACAAACAGTTACAATGGAAATAGATACGGGAGACCATCCACCAATTAGTTTAAAACCATATAGAACTCCATTAAGAAATAGAGAAATTGTGGAAAAGGCAATAGAAGATATGCTGAAAGCAGGGATAATAACAAGATCGAAGTCAGAATGGTCATCTCCGGTCGTCATCGTAGCCAAACCTGATGGTTCGAGTCGCTTCTGCTGCGACTACAGGGCGTTGAACAAAATCACTAAGAATGTAGCGTACCCACTACCAGTAATTGATGATATCTTGGGGCTGCTTAATGGTTCTACATTCTTCACGACGTTAGACGCAAGATCAGGATTCTGGTGTATACCTATGTCGAAGGATGCTCAAAAGAAGAGTGCTTTCTGTACCCATATGGGCTCTTACGAATTTTTACGAATGCCTTTTGGGGTCAAAACTGCGCCGTCTCACTACATGCTCTTAATAAATGAAGTATTAGAAGGTATGCAAAGGTTTGCATTAGCCTATATAGACGATATTCTGATTTTTACGACAGGAGATGTGAATGATCATTTAAAACATATTAGATTAGTATTCGATAGATTAAGAGTACATGACGTTAAATTGAAGCTTAGTAAGTGCCAGTTTTTAAAGACAGAAACAAAATATTTGGGTTATATTATAAATAGAGACGGAATTAAACCAGACCAGGACAAGATAAAGGTTATTAAAGAGTTACCTCCTCCAACTAACGTAAAGGAAGTGCGTGCGTTTATAGGAACCTGTGCGTATTATAGGCGGTTTGTCCCAGCATTTTCAAAGATAGCAGAACCTATTACAAATTTAACGGGCAAATACGCTAGATTTAAGTGGGATGATGAGTGTCAAAAAGCGTTCGAGTATTTAAAAAACAGCTTAACACTGGTACCACTATTGACGCATCCAGACTTGAATAAACAGTTAATACTGTACACAGATGCTTCGGACAATGCAATAGGAGCATGTTTGGTTCAACCATATGAAGAAAAAGAGTCTGGAATACCAGGGGTTAAAAATGAAAGGCCAATTTACTTCTTATCTCATAAACTTAGCAAATCACAACGGAAATGGACGACTATTGAAAAAGAAGCTTATGCTATTCATTATGCTCTTCAGAAACTAAATTACTACTTACATAACGCAAATTTTGTTATTAGAACTGACCATATGCCTTTAAAGTCTTTTTTAGAAGCTCCAGTGCAGAACAGGAAAATACAGACGTGGGCATTGAATCTACAGGGATACAACACGAAAATTGAATACATTCCAGGTAGGATTAACACATGCGCTGATTTATTGTCTAGGATCCCGTACCCACAGTCATCAGGAGACACAGAAGATGAAGCTGAACCAGAGATAGACGACCGAAACTGGCAAGTAAATATTTTAGATTCTGCCATAATAAATAGAGAAGAATTTGAGAGTTTACCATCGGATCAAGAGTCTGAACATAGAGCAGAAGACCCACATTTAGCAAAATTTAATATGAAAGAAGAACAAGAATTGGATCCAAAAGTCTTACAAATAAAACAAAAATTAAGAGAAACGGAGGAGAACAAATATAAGAAGAATTATTTGGTTTTACAAGAGGATGGACAGTTATACTATATGTGTGAAAGGAACGAACAGCTAAGGAAATATATTCCAAAACATTTGGAAAATGAAGTTTTAAAAGCATATCACAATGAGAATGGACATCTCGGTCGTGATAAATTGGTGAAAGCACTTACGAGCAAATATTATTGGCCAAACTTGTTTAAATCTGCTTGCAAATATGTAGATACGTGTGAAAAATGCAGGTTAAGGAATATGAAAACAATTAAGTGTCCCTTACAAGATACAGATATTCCTCAGTTCCCAATGCAAAAGATTAGTTTAGATATATCGGGTCCTCACCCTAGAACATTGTCAGGAAACGTGTATTTAATTCATATAGTAGACATCTACAGTCTTTGGCCGGAAGTTTATGCAATCCCAGATAAGAGCGCAGATACTGTCATTAATATTTTTTTACAAGAGTTCGTACCAAGATTTAGTTGCCCACAAAGTATACTTACGGATAATGGTAGAGAATTTGTAAATAAAAAATTCGAAAAGTTATTAAAAGATTTGAATATAAAACATATAAAGACCTCATATTATAGACCTTCTTCAAATGCTAAGAACTGAGCGTCAACATAGGACGTTATACGACGTTGTAGCAAAGATTGTTGATGAACATGAAAAAGATTGGGATCTATTCTTAGGACCTGCCCTTAGCGCTATTCGCACAAATCAAAATGAGAGCACGGGGTTTTCACCATTCTATTTAATACACGGGAGAGAACCAATACTACCTATAGATAATCTATTAAAACCAAGACGGAAATATATGGGGGAAGACTTTCAAGAGACAATAATACAAGAAATGCATAAAGCACACGTAAGATTAAAGAATAATATAATTAAAGCTAGGGAAAGACAGAAAAAGTACAAAAATGTAAATACAAAATTACAGGAGTTTAAAGTAGGTGATAGAGTTTATTACAAGAAGCATAGAAGAAACTCTAAGTTTGATGCTCGTTGGATCCCAGGTTATTACGTTTTGGAAAAACTAGGTAATGTATCGTATAGTATCAAGAATCAAGTCACAGGACATGTGGCAAGGGCACACGTTGAACACTTAAGAAGAGATGAGGATGAGATGGAAAATAATAATTATAATAATAATTATTATTCAGACACTAGATATTTAGATGAACAAGTCGTCAGAGGAGCTACAGTAACCCCAAGTTTTAGAAAAGATCCAGCACAAAATCAGTTACTAGCAACTCCAGCTTACGAAGATACTCAAGAACAGACGATACCGAAAACAATAGAAGAAGAAAATGTGAATGAAAGTCATTATGATAGTATGGAAGAGGAAATAGGTGCTCCATTTAAGAATACTAGACAAGCAACGAAAAGAAGAATGGATAAACAAAGAGATAGAGAAGTGAAAAGACAGAGGAGAATTAGAGATTATTCAACAAGCGGTGAAGATATGCCTCTACTAGAAAGGTCCTTAAGAAATAATGATAGACAAATTAGATGGGATATTGAACAGAAGAGATTAACGGCTGCTAACGAGAGACATACAGACGAAGAAGAAGAAATGGATGAAAAGTCAGAATCAATTAGTAGTATGGAAGAAACTAATAAGTTGTACGAAGAAGACGATATTGATGTAGAGTTAGCACTTATTCAAAGAAACTTGGAGTTGTTGAAGAAGTGGAAACGTAGGAGATAGATAGATAGAGAATACTGCAGATGGCAAGTTATAAGTTTCAGGATTTAGAAGTGAAAGTGATGCTTGAAGAAGTATACGAAACGGTGGAAATGGAAAAAGATTCTATGGATACTTTTTATAAGTGGTCTTGAGGAGAAGTTAAGCAGTGAGATAACTAATATAGAGGTAGGTTTGAGGGAGGCATATATATTTTTTCTCTCTGTGATAGAATTGCTGGTTGAATTTATGTTTCTACTTCTTGATTTTTCGTAGATTGGACAAATTAGGTATTGGTGGATGTACTCTGTAGCAAATAGACAAGTTTTTTTATTGGTACTAGAAATGCCGTGCTTAACGGTAATGATTAAAAGTTATAGTGATGTTTGGTCCAAGGGAAATAATTGGCAGGCCGAGCCACAAGTTAATTGATAAGTAGATGATGGCTGCTACATTGAGTTGACATTGGAATAGTCGCCACATTAGGAATAGATAAAAGGAGTTAACCTGTAGTTTACAGTGCTTACTTAAGATGATATTCCGGATGTTATGATGTGTTAGGAGTTAAGCTAGAAAAAGATAGAAAGTTATGAGGGGAGAGAATCAATGATGGTACGGTCAGTGTTGAGTATTGATTTTTTGTGTGTAGAGAGAACAGATATTGTTCTAAGTTAGAAATTAGTCTGTAGTTAACAGATATACATACGTGGCAGTGAAGTGTTTGGTTTTCTCGGTCATAGAAATACTGGAATGACTTGTATAAATAGATATGTGTTACGTTAGTTCGTATGAGAGGCCAATGTTGGTGGGCCACTGTACGTAGTAATTTTAAGGGAGTTATATTTTTTTTGAAAACCGTGTTTTATTGAGTCTGAGTTATATGAGTCATGAGTCATATATAATATGTTTTTTTTGCTTGAGTTGGTACTGTAAAATGATGGTTATTATTTGATTGTTTTATTGAGTCTGAGTTGCAATGCCTCATATATAATATGTTTTTTTTGCTTGAGTTGGTACTGTAAAATGATGGTTATTATTTGATTGTTTTATTGAGTCTGAGTTGCAATGCCTCATATATAATATGTTTTTTTTTTGCTTGATTTGGTCTTGTAAAATGTTATTTGATTAATTGATTTAGAATAGGATTATTGTGTTCCTAGTAGTTTGAGTACAAACTATTGGTCCGTAAAAGAGACCAATAGTGATAGGTAGTAATAGAATGTTTTATTCTGATTTGATAATATGCATGTTATGTCATTTTAAAATGTGTTTTTCTTTGGATAATTTGGGGGAATGACGTCTTGTTTTGATTTTATTTCGTTTAAATGAGTGGTTTTGTATATTAAGTTACATTGTTAATGAATAGGTTATAAATTTAGTTAAGTAAGTTTAATTTTCAAATACATGGGGCTTTGTTTAAGGCCCTTTCGTTCAGAAAAGAGTTAATAAAACTACTGGGGGATAATATAGAGAAATATTCTCTTTGTGAATATTAAGTTGCTTGAAGAGGTTCTTATAGATATGAACTGTTAGTAAAATAGGAGTAGCGTTATATGAAGATATAAGGTTGGGGGAAGACTGTGAATGGCAGCATATAAGCGGGGATATATATAAAACGGGACAAAGAAGCAGGTCATGGGATGTATGGGGGCAAGATATAGGAGCTGGGAAAAACCAGCGTTAATTATATTAAAAATGTTCATAGAATATGAACATGGGCTCGTGAGATAACGAAATATAGACAAGATTGTGGATAGCAATATAAGTGTTGTGAAAACTTATGTCAAATTTATTTATAGAGAACAAAGATCTATTTCGTAAGATGTATTTTAAAAAAAATTGTTTTACAAAAATTTTTTTATTGGCAAGGGAGGTAAATGTGAGTGTGTTAACTATTCATTACTGTGTGTAAATGTGGTCATGTTGACTATTCATTCTTTATACTTCTCACTCGGTGCGCACCGTTTCTTTACTTTTTCTAACTACATTGTTTCTGTCCATCCTGTGTTGTGGAAGAGTGAGGAATTTTATAATGTCAAAGGTATGATAACGATTTTACGAGCTGTTCTTATGATATGTATATTTTCTACAGGAACAATAAGGAGCCAAGAACGAGCCAGAAATATATAACTGTATAGTGGATAACTATATAGCACGGGAAAGAGTTAAAGAATAGAATATTTACTTAAGTTGGAGTTGGTTTGGGGAAGATTAGAGGAACTGTAGGAGGTAAGGAAAAAAAAAGAGGGAATAGAGTAAGGGGATTAGGAGTAAAGATTTTTTCCTTTACAAGAAAAATTCTTTAATTAACATGGGGAGGTGTAACAGAAGTAGAGTATTAGGTGGGAAAAGGCTACGGCACGATTGAGCATCGGGAGAGAATGGGAAGAGAGATGCTCAAGTCGTGACGTAGTTTGTTGTCATGGGGCAGTCAAGATCAGGGCCTGGAACTGTAAGGACGCCATGTTTATGGAACTTGTCATCAAATGGAAATAAACCTTATTTATATGAAGCCAACAGTCTTTGTTAGTCCTACTCTGTTATAGTTATATAAATTAAGTAAAAATAATAGCATGAATTTCATAAATAACACCCCTTACTTTACGTCACCGTCCGGAGCTCCAAAGAAAAAACTATACAAGGATCAAATACATTGTTCCAAGCTAGGAAGTAGCTTCCTAGCGAAGAACATAAAATATCCCGAACGTGCACAACAATCAGCACCAGTTACAGGAGTAAACCTAACTTCACCTCCGGCAACAGCCATCTCACTGTGTTCAGAAAACACTCCTTCTCTTCCCACACCACCCTTGCGTGTACCCCAGGAACACAATGTTGTGAATAGCAACCCAAGCTCCAATCCAAATGTTGCTAAATATGATACTTTGTTTCCTACCTTGCCCGTAAAACAGTCTCCCTCTATGATGTCAAAGGGGACACCGTTAAACAATGGTGCTGTACCGTCGATGCCTGCTTCCAATGTAGGCACTTCCAGTAGCTCTCATAGCAATCCCTCGCTGGACGGTAATCTACAACCCTATGAGTGGAACCGTCAACTTCAGCAGCTAATGCGATACAATCCTGCAGCCCTGCACCAAGCATTCATGATATCACTCCAGCAAAAGACATTTTCCTGCCCCCTCTAACAGCCTTAACTATTTCTAAATAAAGTTTCCAAATCCCTGCAATTTGTATACCACAAGCGACATCTTCCTTTTAGTTTGTAATGTTCGCTAATCACGATCAGTGGCTCAATAAAAAATGGTCTATATATAGGCCATCTCAACATCTTTCATCTGCTCAACAAATTACCTGAGCTCTCGGTAATACTGTCCAAACAGTTCCATGTGTTTGGAATCACAGAAAGTCGTCTTAACGACAAAATAACCGACTCCGAAATCTCACTTAAGGGATTTAAAGTAATTCGGAAAGATGCAAATTAAAAATTAGAGACAGGTATTGCTGTATACATTTCCAATTCTCTCAACTGGTCCCGTAGAAGTGATCTCGAGACAGTAGAGATAGAATGTGTTTGGTTAGAGGTGAAGCCAGCTAGCCAACAACCGTTTCTCATTGGATACCTATATAGGAATCCTTGTGCCGGGTACAGTTGGTATGACTGCTTCACTACAATGATGGATAGAGTGTTTACAGCAGGTAGAGAAGTTATGATACTAGGTGACTTCAACATAGATATTAGTAAATCCAACCAGACATGGGACGATATCATTCTTTCTTACAATTTCAAACAACTAATAAACCGTCCCACAAGGGTTACTGACACATCCTCAACTATAATTGATCATATATATGTTACTTGTCCAGATAATATTATTGAATGTTCTGTTCCTGTTTGTACAGTTAGTGACCACTACCCGGTATGTTGTACATGGTCAAGAATTGGGTTCAAACCTCTTAAACATAAACATGTAAGTATCAAATTTAGGAATTTTAAAGCATTCAACCAAGATTTATATTGCAAGACTTAAGAAAAGCAGCCCTTGATCACGTTTACCAACTTCCTGACCCGGACGATGCATTAGCTTTCTGGACGAAGACAGTCTACAATGTGTTCGATAAACACGTGCCAATCAAAGAAGTTCGAGTCAAAAATCAACATAAATCCCCATGGGTCACTAGAGAAGTGCTGGAAATCATGAGAGAGCGAGATACAGCACACAAAAATAAAGACTTCATCAATTACCGCAGACTAAGGAATAAAGTTAAATATGAAATTCGTAGGATAAAAAAAGATCATTTTAAAAATTTGATTGTAGATAATTCAAACAGTACAAATATATGGAAGGCTATTAACTTGCTAACCAATAAGAAACGCCCTACAGAATCAGCAATACCAAATTCTATAACATGCGATGAATTCAGTTGGTTCTTTCAATCAGAAATAGAGAATCTAAAGTCTTCAATACCAGACTCATCATGCAATTTAAGTTCACTGGCATCATTCTGTGAGGAGAAGTGCACCAGAAATATTCCCGCTGAGATTCCTTTAATGTCTGTTGCAGACGTTTATAAATATCTCTTGAACCTCAAATCAACAAACTCACACGGCCTAGATGGTATCAGTAATAGAATTCTTCGTTGTGCTGCACCAGTCATTAGCGAGTCCTTAACGTTCATATATAACCAGTGCCTGGCCAAAAACTACTTTCCATCTGCATTTAAAATTGCTAAAGTGTTTCCGCTAATTAAAAATGGCTCAATCGATAATAGCGTTTTGGGTAATTATAGACCTATTTCCTTACTATCGTCGCTATCAAAACCACTAGAAAAACACATTCATAAAATAACGTTACACCATTTAATTAACAATGATCTAATAATTAACAGTCAATCTGGGTTTCGACCTAAATATTCTTGCCATAGTGCTCTAACAAAAATGACCGATAACTGGCACTTAAACATCAACAACGGTAGAATTTGTGGAGCGGTGTTTGTAGACTTTAAAAAAGCTTTTGATATGGTAGATCACGATATTTTAATTAGAAAACTAAAGCAAATGAAGACAAGCACCAACATGGTGAACATAATTACGTCATTTCTATCCGACAGGCAACAAGTCGTGTCCTTCAACAACTGTCTATCAAGACCCACACAGCTTAATATTGGTGTGCCTCAGGGCTCAATACTAGGTCCGCTGCTTTTTGCAGTTTATATTAATGATCTTCCTTTATATATCAATACAACTTGTGATCTATTTGCAGACGACTGTACTATATATACTAGTCAAGAAAACCGTAGTGAATTAGAGAATTCTTTACAAAAGGAACTTGATAATCTTACTAGATGGAGCAATGAAAACCGCATGCAAATTAACATCGACAAAACCAAATCCATGCTAATAACGACCAGACAAAAACTACAGACACTAGCCATAACTGGATCACCGCTCGAACTCTGCATGGGCACGTTACCTATAGTTAATGTGACTGAACATAAAGCACTAGGGCTTTTAATAGACAGCCATTTGAACTGGAGCTCTCATGTTCACGCTCTTACCAAGAAAATAGCACAAAAAGTTTACCAACTTGCTAAAATTCAGCACTTCCTGGACGAAAGCACACGAAAAATATTCTACACATGCTATATCCAATCACATCTCGATTACTGTTCCACAGTTTGGGATGGTTGCCCTAAATCTAATTTAAAACGACTATGTTCTCTACAAAACCGCGCTATTCGTCTGGTTTCTGGCATAAAGCACGTTGAAAGTAATAATTTGTACAGTCATCTAAGACTTCTACCACTACAAAAGCGCTTCCTTTTCAACAAAGCCAAATTAGTGAATAAAATTATATCTCAAAATACCCCAGAGTATCTTCTGCCGCTGATTCAATCTAATGCAATGAACAGCAAGCGCCTAAATTTGTTACATGTCTCAAAGCCTAGATTGGACCTATACAAAACATGTTTCGCCTATTCTGGTGCTCACTTATGGAATGATCTGCCTCCAGATCTGAAAACTCCAATGAGTCCCTACACATTTAACCGAAAACTCTTTCAATACTTAATCCATACCGACTATATGCCACCATAATTCATTTACTGGTATAATTGTTCAGTATAATTGTTCATTATAATTGTTTAACTATAATTGTTCACTATATATGTGTGTGCGTGTGGGAGCGAGAGAGAGAGAGAGAGAGAGAGAGAGAGAGAGAGAGAGAGAGAGAGAGAGAGAGAGAGAGAGAGAGAGAAAGTGGGTGTCAGAGAGAGGGAGAGAGTGTGTGCGCACGTGCATGCGTGTGTGTGGAGAGAGTGATTGAGCGAGAAATGGTGGGGGAATGTGTCAGTGCATGCATTCGTACGTGTATGTGTGAGAGTGAGTGAGGGAGTGTGTGCGTGCGTGCATGCGTTCATGTGCATGTGTATGTGTGAGAGAGTGTGATTGAGAGAGTGAGTGTGTGTGTGTGTGTGAAGGATTGTGTGTTAGAGAGTGAGACAGTGGGAGAGTTGATTTGTTAGTGTGTGTGTGTGAGCGCGCGCATGCGTCTGAGTGTGTGTATATGAAAGAATACAGACAGACAGAGAGAGAGAGAGAGAGAGAGAGAGAGAGAGAGAGAGAGAGAGAGAGAGAGAGAGAGCTGAGCAGATGCATGTCGTGTAACACGCATGTTATGTAACACGCGAATCCATATGTTTGTGTAATCTCATCTGTCATATTACCAGTTAAATACCATTTGATTTTATCATGCATAATATAAACTCATGTTCATTACTGTAGTTTGAGTGAGAGAGTCAGTGAGGGTGAATGAGAGACAGAACGAGTGAGTGTTAGAGTAAATGAGTGAGCGGGAGAGTGAATGAGTGAGCGGGAGAGTGAATGAGTGAGCGGGAGAGTGAATGAGTGAGCGAGAGAGTGAATGAGTGAGCGTGAGAGTGAATGAGTGAGCGTGAGAGTGAATGAGCGGGAGAGTGAATGCGTGAGAGTGAATGAATGAGCGGAAGAGTGAATGTGTGAGAGTGAATGTGTGTGTGTGTGTGTGTGTGTGTGTGTGTGTGTGTGTGAGAGAGAGAGAGAGAGAGAGAGAGAGAGAGAGAGAGAGAGAGAGAGAGCATCACTATTTTTACGTCACATACATTTTATGTACACATTTTTCTCCATGTTTAACATTTTTATGAGACTGCTCATGACAAGTGTCAGTGTATGTGTGTGAGTAAAGTGTGGGAGTTTGTTCATACTAGTTTCAATACTAACGTGAGAAATTTTGTATGTGTCTAGATGTAAGGAAGTGTGAGTGTATGTGGATGATGTGTGTGAGTGTGGGGATATGTGTGGGTGGGGGGTGTGTGGGTGGGGGTATGCGTTTGGATGGGTTGGGGTGTGTGGGTTTTGGTGGGTAGTGGTATTTGTGGGTGTTGGTGGGATGTGTGGATGGATGTGTGGGGGGTGAAAGTAGGGGTGTTGGAATGGGTGTAGGGGATGTGTGTATGGGTGGAGGATATGTGTATGGGACGGATGCAGGGGATGTGTGTTTATGAGGGTGGAGATGTGTGGATGGTTTGAGGAAGTATGTGTGGGAGGTGGGGTTGTGTGGGTAGGGGATTGCGTTGGGTGGATTGGGGATGCAAGGGCGGGTAGGGAGAAGTGTATGGTGTGTGGGTTTGAGATATGTGTGCGGTGTGTTGGTGGTGGATGTGTGAATGATGTGTGGGTGGAGGGTATGTTTGTGGTGGTATGGGTGGAGGATAGTGTGGGGGATGTGTGTGATGGGTGCGGGGAATGTGCGTATGGGTGGGGTATATGTGTGGATGAGTTGGGGATTGTGGTGGTTGGGGGAAGTATGTGGGGGTGTGTGGGTGGGAGATGTGTGTGTGTGTGGATGGGGAATGTGTGGGTGGGGGTGTGTGAGTGGCTTAGGGATGTGTAGGTGGGTGAGGGAGTTGTATGTGTCGGGGTGGGATGTGTGAGTGGGTGGAGGATGTGTGTGGGTAGGGGTATTGTGATCCAGAGATGTTTGGTTGGGGGTGGGTGGGTGGGGGTGTGTGGGTGCGTAGTGGAGGATGTATGCGTGAGTGAGTGTGTGTTGGTGGACGGGTAGGGAATGCGTGTGTGGGTGGGGAGAGGTGTGTGGTGTGTTGGTTGGGGATATTGTGTGGGTGAGGTATGTGGGTGGGGGATTTTTGTGGTGTGTGAGTGGGGGTATGTGGGGTGGATGGGTAAGGGTATCTGTGTGGGTGTGGGTGGGAATATTGTGTGGTATATGGGTGGGGGATATGTGTGTGGTGTGTAAGTGGGGATGTGTTGGTGAGGGATATGTGTGTGTGTGTGTGGTGCGTGGGTTGGGAATAGTGCTTGGTAGGGGGTGTATGTGATGTGCGGGTGGGGGATTGTGTGGTGGGGGATTAGGTTATGGCATGTGTGGGTGGGTGGAAGTTGTATGTGTGGGTGGTGGGGTGTGTGTGAGTGGATTGGGGATGTATGGGTGGTTAGGGAGATGTGTGTGTGTGTGTGGGAGGGGGGTAGGGACATGTCAGCTGGTGGGGATGTGTGTGTATAGTTTCATGATGTGTGAATGGATGTGCGATGTTGGGGTTGGTGGGGGATGGTATGCATAGGTGGGAAATATGTTGTCGATGGAGATGTGGCTGGGGGATGGGTGGTTTGAGGTGTAGGTGGGGAGAGGATGTGTGGGTTATGATGTGTATGTGGATGGGAGTGGGATGTGTGGGTTGGTGGGGGAATGTTTGTGGGTGGCGAGTGTGTTTTGGTTGGGGGATCAGGTGAGGGCAGTGTGTGTGTGTGGGTGGGGGATGTGCGTGAGGGGGATGGGTCGGTTGGTGGGGTATGTATGTGTCCCTTGGTGTGCGTGTGTGTGGGTAGGTGGGGGTGTGTATGTATCCCTTGGTGCGAGTGTGTGTGGGTAGGTGGGGGTGTTGTGTGGGTGGGGTGATGTATGGATAGGTGGGGGTGTTGTGTGGGTGGGGTGATGTATGGATAGGTGGGAGATGGGCCTCATAACATGGTAATTATCCTTGTTTATGTTTACAACATTCATTTCACAATGTTTATTTTTCTTCCTATGTAAATGTATAATGCTCATGATGAACGAAAGACGAGTGATTGGAAGGGCCGAATGTAAGATGAGCCTGCGCGCCCAATTTGGTACCCTAATAAAGTTGATTTGATTTGATTTGATCCTAAATCTCCTCTTGTCTTGAGAGATTGTGGTGCACTGTATGGTGTCATAGATATATATAGACATAGATATATAATATATAATATATATATATATATATATATATATATATATATATATATATATATATATATATATATATATATATATATATATATATAGTAATTTTAGATATTGAGTATTTACATATTGCCTTGGGGTTTCTTTACTCAACCTGCTGACTCACCTTCTTAAACTATGGCCACTCATAAACTAGATATGGCAGAATTGAGGGAAAGGGGTGAAGGGAATGAGCTTGTCCGGTCAGGCACTTATCAGAGTTTATACAGGGGGTGGAAAGAGAGTTTCGTCAGGCAGAAAGAGAAGATTGAAAGGCAGAGTTAGAGCTTAAAAAGATGGAGTTGAAGACCAAAAGAATGGAAGCTAAACAGGCCACCAAGAGACTGGAAGTCGAACAGGCCAACAAGAGACTGGAAGCTAAACAGGTAACCAAGAGACTTAGAAGCGGAGCAAGAAGGTCAGAAAAGATAGCATGAGTACCGCATGCGAGAGCTTGATCTCAAGACACAAACTAAGTGAGAAGCTGATGGGGCAGAAGGAGGATCATCTTCCCATGGTTCAATCCAACATGAGTGGACATGGTTACCATGCCATGACGTTTCCTTAGCTGTCTATGAGGAAAATAAAGAAAGAATTGACCAGTACTTGAAATCGCTTCGAGGCCATGTCTGTCGCTATGGGTCTGGATAGAGACAAATATTGTCTTAAATTGTCCCAGGGATTACGCGGAACCGGTTACGAGGTTTACTCCCGCCTACCACCAGGACATGAGAATAACTACGAAGAATTGAAAGCCGCTTTGCTGAAACACTACGAGATCACCTCACAAACGTATCGGAAGAAGTTTCGATCAGCAAAAAGAGAGCCGGGAGAGCTATTCGCCGCCTACAGTATACGCCTGAAATCATACCTCCAAAAATGGATTGATTTGGCAGGGTTCACGCGGGACTATGAGAGTCTGGAAGAGCTCATGGTAGTCGACCAGATGCGAAAGCAAATGTCGAAACCTCTCAGAACATTCTTGGGAGAACAAGGGGCGGAACGGATTGATGGGGTGAATAAGTTGGCGGAGAGATTCGTGGAGGTACATGGGGAGGCTGCGGAACCAAGTACGCAAACCACCAAAGGTCAGGAGAAACAAGACCGAAAGAAATTAAGAACTCGGAATACAAGAAAGTGGAACCTTATAGAAAAACTTCAATGGAGAGTTTAGAGAAGACGAAAGAAGGAAGCAAGAGCACCTCGAATGATCCACCTAAACGACCGTGGTCTGAGAAGTGGTGTTCGATTTGTAAGTCGCCTTCTCACAATACGAAGGAGTGCAAATCAAAGGTTAAGAGCTCTCACTTCGCGGCATGCCAAGTGACTCCTAAGGAGGTTGTCACCGACAAGGCTGAGGTCGGCGAAGAAACTCTGAACAAAGAGAGCGCACCGAAGTCCGGAAGGGAAAAACCTTGGAAGGAATAACGATGCAAACACTGCAGGTCGAAAGCACATAATACTACAGACTGCAGGATTCAAGTCATAAGACTCCAACTTCAACACATGCCTCGAGGAACCAAAAGAGGACTCCAAGGAAAAAGTCGAGGAGGTGGAAGACACTCCGGACCAAGGGAGACCACCTGTGGTCGAGTTGATTGAGGTGAATGGCCAACAAGTCAACTGTTTATATGATACTGGCCTAGATGGGGAAGCTGTGATTTCTGCCGATCTGGTATACCCAGAGCAACTCACAGGTGAGACCATGGAGATACAGCCTGCGACAAAGAGTGCTGTAGCCATGAAGTTACCAATTGCTAAGGTGGAGATTCGGTCAAGATATGTCACAGGCACAATCAGAGCCGCGGTATTGACTGATCCCATATTTCCCGTCATCCTCGGTTGCCGGTATGTCTTTTTGGGAATGCCCAAGGAACCAATCCACATGGGAGCTATGCAGACACGCTCTCAGAAGGAAAAGGATCAGGCAGAGACAATGGTCTCAAACCCAATGCCGGGGGAGTTGCGAACTGCCCAGAGTGAGGATGCAACCTTACGTCCTTGCTATAGGAAGCTGCGGAAATGTGCTGACCCACCAAAACGAGGGCAGTACTACATGAAGAATCGGCTGCTTTATCGGAGAGCCGGAAAGGGAGACAACTTACACGGTCAATTGGTAGTCCCGAAGGCCTACCGTTCCCAAATTCTTCAGATGGGGCATACCATTTCGTTCAGCGGACACATGGGTATGGCCGCCACCATGCAGCGAATTTCCTGCCATTACTATTGGCCAGGAATGACTGGAGATGTGCGTCGGTATGTAAAATCATGCCCTGAGTGCCAGAGGGTGGCACCGAAACACTGGACAGCGCCGGTGGTCTTGGGTGAAATGCCCATCATGAACTCTCCTTTCGAGAGGGTAGCCATCGACATAGTGGGTCCTCTTCCAAGGACTAAGAAGAGGAATATTGTACATCCTCACAATGGTGGATTGCTGTTCGATGTGGGGTGAAGCCATACCATTGCAAACCATTGACTCGAAACGAGTGGCTGACGCATTGATGGAGGCCTTTACTAGATTAGGCTTCCCTAATCAGATTCTGACGGATAATGGGTCCCAGTTTTGTGGGAAACTCATGGAGGAGGTTTTTGGGGTGTTCCACTCCAACCATATTCATACCAGCCCTTACCACCCTCAAGCTAATGGGCAAGTCGAGCGGTTCAACGGCACGTTGATGACAATGCTCCGGAAACTGGCACAGGAAAAACCTGATAGGTGGGATGAATACATCCCAGCAGCACTTTTCGCCTATCGGGAAGTGCCTCATGGCTCAACAGGATTACCGCCAGCTACCCTGCTGTTTGGTCGTCCCATCAAGGGACCATTGGAGGCCTTGTTGAGGAGTTGGACGGAGGATGGGACGTCAGAAGAAGTGATCTCGTCTTACAAATACGTGGAGGAACTGAAGGAAAAACTTCACACGGGCTGGGCTCTGGCGACTCGAAACTTGAGAAAGGCCAGAAAGAGACATGCGGAGTACTACAACCGTAGGTCTAGAGACAGAGCTCTTGAGGTGGGAGACAAAGTCTTGTTGCTACTCCCAACGGGAACCAACAAACTGGAGATAGGATGGCAGGGACCATTTCCTGTGGAAAGGGTGATATCCAGAACCAACTATCAGATCCGGATCCGGGGAAAGTCGAAGATTTTCCATATTAATCTCCTGCGGAAATACGAAGAGAGAACCGGTGAAGGAGCAGCTCATCTCATGGCGATGGCAGTAGCAGTGGAGACTGAAACAGGACCAGATGAGGGAAGGGAGTATCCACTAGTGCACCAGGAAACCTATCGGGAGGTGCAGGTGAACCCTGATCTGACTCTTCAGGAGAGGAAAAAGATTGCCCAGGTTCTCAAGTCTCATAAGCAGATCCTGACGGATAAACCGGGACGGACGGAGCTGGTCGAGTTCGAGATGACCTTAACCACGCAAGATCCTGTCCGCCAAAAAGTCTACCCAGTGCCATTTTCTAAAGAGAAGGCTTTGGAGGAGGAGATACAGAAACTGTTGGAGGATGATGTGATTGCGCCATCCACATCCCCATATAATGCCGGAGTGGTGTTGTTACAAACCTAGTGGAGAACACCGGTTGTGTATTAGACTATAGACTCTTGAATAGTCACACCCAGTTTCAGGTGGAACCTTTGCCGAATCCAACCCAGTTATTCGCTAGGCTCCATAAGGCTAAGTACTTCTCTAAAGTAGATCTGAGTCGGGGTTATTATCAGATCCCGGTCAAACCGGAAGTTCGACCCCTGCTGGCCTTCAGTACCCCAGTGGACACTATGAGTTCAAAGTCATGCCCTTTGGACTCAGCAATGCGCCTAGTGTGTTTACTCGCATGATGAGAGCCTTGTTAGATCCCCTACGGGATCCGTCCATTATCTCGTTCATGGATGATATACTGATTGCCAGTGACAGCTTAGATGATCATTTGTGTTCCTTGGAGAGAGTTTTCAAGAGGCTCCGGGAAGCAGGGCTTACCGCGCGCCCAACCAAGTGCATGGTTGGTTACCAAACTCTCGAATTTCTAGGTCATACCATCACTCCCGGAAAAATTGTCCCGGAGGAGAAGAACCTGGAAAAAGTCAGACGAGCTCCAAGACCAAAAACGAAGAAAGATGTGAGATCCTTCCTATCGTTGTGCGGGTTTTATCAGAAAGTTCATCCCGCATTTCACCGAACTGGGAAATCCATTAACGGAAACCTTGAAAAAGGGATACCCGGATACAATTGTATGGACGCCAGAATGCGAGGGTGCCTACAGTCAGTTGAAGGAGGCATTGGTGAATAAACCAGTTCTACAGCTCCCCGACCTTTCAAAACACTTTGTGCTAAGAACAGATGCGAGTGGTATTGGAATTGGAGCAGCCTTGTTACAAGAAGGGATAGAAGACGCTTCGGTTTTGAAACCAGTAGCCTATGCGAGTAAGAAACTTCTACCGGCTGAAAAGAATTATTCTACAGTTGAAAGAGAAAGCTTGTCACTCGTATGGGCCGTACAATAATTTCAACCATATTTATATGGAGTAAAGTTTACGGTCCAGTCAGATCATCAACCCTTGATGTTCCTAGCTACCTCGCAGAAGCTCAATGCACGGTTGATGCGATGGTCGTTGTTGCTGCAGCCGTACAGCTTCACAGTGGAGTATATCCCTGGTAAAGAGAATGTAGGAGCGGATTTCCTATCTAGACATCCAGCTCCTGAAGAAGAGGAATAGGTTGATAAAGATCATCAGGATCGAACCTCCAGGGAACAAGAGTCGATGCGGTCAACTCTCTTAGAGGGGGCCTATGTCGTGAAATTATGAAGGACATTGACTTGATGAGTGAGGACAGAGTGATAGTAATTGACCGAATGGTAAAAGAAGACAGAGACAGTCATTGTAAGGGTCATTGACCGAATGTCTCAGAGGACATACAACGGCGTGCGAGATTGCTTCGATCGTTTGGTTGTTAAAATCGGAGTCCTCGATCAAAGAGTCGGAAATGTTTGATGTACGATGAGCGGGGAAAACGGGAACGAGCGGGGAAAACGGGAGTAACTATAAATTCGGTTGTTGATGTATGAAAATCAAAAGAACGGAGAATGGGAGCCAAAGTATAAATAATTGGGAAACATGGTTTTTGTTGAGTGTGCTACCAACTCTTACATCTCGCAGGAGTGTTTTATCTATTCGTCCTTATTAAGAAGAGAAATACACTGTCCCGAGTTGCTTAGAGGCAATGTGGCATTTGTGCTTATGTGCATTTGTGTTTCAATTCATGGACTACAACAGATAGTTTAAGGTAATAGAGTTTTATCTTAGTAATCTAGCACAGTGAACTGGCGTGTGTGATCGTAGGAACTGGGTGTCTGGGCTTTGCCGTTACCATTTCCTTCTTTTACCTAATCGTCTAGAATTTAATGAACTCATATGTCTTATGTGGGTCTTGTTGGGTAGTGGTATTTGTGGGTGTTGGTGGGATGTGTGGATGGATGTGTGGGGGTGAAAGTACGGGTGTTGGAATGGGTGTGGGGGATGTGTGTATGGGTGGAGGATAAGTGTATGGGACGGATGCAGGGGATGTGTGTTTATGTGGGTGGAGATGTGTGGATGGTTTGAGGAAGTATGTGTGGGAGGCGGGGTTGTGTGGGTAGGGGATTATGTTGGGTGGATTTGGGATGGAAGGGCGGATGGGGAGAAGTGTATGGTGTGTGGGTTTGAGATATGTGTGCGGTGTGTTGGTGGGGGATGTGTGAATGATGTGTGGGTGGAGGGTATGTTTGTGGTGGTATGGGTGGAGGATAGTGTGTGGTGTAGGGGATGTGTGTGATGGGTGTGGGGAATGTGCGTATGGGTGGGGTATATGTGTGGGTGAGCAGGGGATTGTGGTGGTTGGGGGAAGTATGTGGGGGAGTGTGTGTGGGAGATGTGTGTATGTGGATGGCGAATGTGTGGGTGGGGGTGTGTGAGTGGCTTAGGGATGTGTAGGTGGGTGAGGGAGTTGTATGTGTCGGGGTGGGATGTGTGAGTGGGTGGAGGATGTGTGTGGGGGTAGGGGTATTGTGATCGAGAGATGTTTGGTTGGGAGTGGGTTGGTGGGGATGTGTGGGTGCGTAGTGGAGGATGTGTGAGTGAGTGTGTGTTGGTGGACGGGTAGGGAATGCGTGTGTGGGTGGGGAGAGGTGTGTGGTGTGTTGGTTGGTGATATTGTGTGGGTGAGGTATGTGTGTGTGGGTGGGGGATTTTTGTGGTGTGTGAGTGGGGGTATGTGGGGTGGATGGGTAAGGGTATCTGTGTGGGAGTGGGTGGGATTATTTTGTGGTATCTGGGTGGGGGATATGTGTGTGGTGTGTAAGTGGGGATGTGTTGGTGAGGGATATGTGTGTGTGTGGTGCGTGGGTTGGGAATAGTGCGTGGTAGGAGGTGTATGTGATGTGCGGGTGGGGTATTGTGTGGTGGGGGATTAGGTTAAGGCATGTGTGGGTGGGTGGAAGTTGTATGTGTGGGTGGTGGTGTGTGTGTGAGTGGATTGGGGATGTATGGGTGGTTAGGGAGATGTGTGTGTGTGTGGGGGGGGGGGGGTAGGGACATGTCAGTTGGTGGGGATGTGTGTGTATGGTTTGGGGATGTGTGAGTGGATGTGCGATGTGTGGGTTGGTGGGGGATTGTGTGTGTGGGGGGGGGGAATATGTTGTCGATGGAGATGTGGCTGGGGGAAGGGTGGTTTGAGGTGTGGGTGGGGAGAGGATGTGTGGGGTAGAATGTGGATGGGCGTGGGATGTGTGGGTTGGTGGGGGAATGTTTGTGGGTGGCGAGTGTGTTTTGGTTGGGGGATCAGGTGAGGGCAGTATGTGTGGGTGGGGGATGTGCGGGAGGGGGATGGGTTGGTTGGTGGGGTATGTATGTGTCCCTTGGTGTGCGTGTGTGTCGGTAGGTGGGGGTGTGTATGTGTCCCTTGGTGTGCATGTGTGTGGGTAGGTGGGGGTGTTGTGTGGGTGGGGTGATGTATGGATAGGTGGGAGATGGGCTTCATACCATGGTAATTAGCCTTGTTTATGTTTACAACACTCATTTCACAATGTTTATTTTTCTTCCTATGCAAATGTATAATGCTCTTGATGAACGAAAGACGAGTGATTGGAAGGGCCGAATGTAAGACGGGCCTGCGCGCCCAATTTGTGACCCTAATAAAGTTGATTTGATTTGATTTGATTTATGTCAGAGTATCGTTCGGTACAGTCTGAGTACGGCCGGAGGCATACTCTCACATAAGAATTAGTCTGAG
Organism: Cepaea nemoralis; assembly: GCA_014155875.1. Classification (NCBI taxonomy): domain Eukaryota; kingdom Metazoa; phylum Mollusca; class Gastropoda; order Stylommatophora; family Helicidae; genus Cepaea; species Cepaea nemoralis. Next base: position 267,125 of record JACEFZ010011951.1, on the reverse strand, counting down.
TCAGGCTGATATCACCTGGTTATCTATCTCCAACAGGTTCACGAAAAGTCTCCTGACATACCCTGAGAAGATAAAAAGGCACTTCACTTGTGCAGAGATAAATTACCTAACCAGATGAACTAAGAGTACAGAAAAGTATTACTCGTGTGCCGAGGTAACTAATCGCAACAAGATGAACTCTGCAAATAAATAACATCCAGGCTAAGAAAGCAGTGGATAGAACTTTACTTCTTTGAAGGCAGAGCGAAATAACCTAAAGATATTTGAACACTGTAAAAATATAAATGAAAACTGAGAACTCACTAACAGTTTCCATGCAGACAAGAATAGTTAATTGACTAACGGGCGACATTGTGTCGAACATATATAGATACAGTAATAGACAGTGTTGATGTGCTTTCAGCAATGGATTTTATTAACTTCCTGAATTGTGAATGTGTAGAATTCAGGAACTTACAGTAATCCCATTATTCCGTGGTGATCAGACTGTGAAAAATTTCAAGATATTGGAATACGACCAGAATCAGTCGGAGAGACGCATCCCCGGGTGAGATCAATCCAAATATGTGTGGTGTGTTGTCGAATGGCCGTATACGGATGAGAGATGGGATGCGGAACATAGACATAAAGAGTCTTATCTCGCACACGCAATAGACTACACCACAGATTACATATATACATTCAATACCTACACCTGGCATAGTTTTCTGCATTAAATATTCTATTAATTGTTTGAGGAAACTCTTGTCGGGATATGTTATGAAGTAATAAAAGAGAGAGAGAGAGAGAGAGAGAGAGAGAGAGAGAGAGAGAGAGAGAGAGAGAGAGAGAGAGAGAGAGAGAGAGAGAGAGAGAGAGACTGATCATAAACATTAAGGGTGGTATGTAGACAAAGGCCCACCAGCAGAGAGGACCCGGATAAAAGGATTTATAGGTGTGCTTGTTGACTCCAATTCCCCCCCCCCCCCCCCCCCCCAGGGACGAGAAGTGACAATGATAATTCTTAGCAAAATCTTCGTGATGTGACTCATTATACTAATTGTTCGATGTTTATCACATTCCAAGGCTCCTGATTTCTTTGGGATTGCAATAAATACAGAATTACATAATTAATGAGGTATATTTCCAGTACCATATATTGTATTAAGCAGACTGGTAACTTTATCTATTCCATATTCTTCTAAAGCATTAATCATTTATGTTGTGACGCTGTCTGAACCGGGGGTCTTGTCAGATTTCATATGGTTAAGAGCCTTCTGAACCTCCATCTTCAAAATTGCTGGTCCTTCATTATTATTTTGAACATCGTAGTGTTCGTCTCTGTTGTCGTCATAAAGGTTTTTCACGTAATCTGACTATACATGTAAGATCTGATCTTTTTCTATTATGACTCTTTAGGCAGCCTTCTGATGTACGTGTTCTTTGATTAGTAAGCTCCTGGATTCTCTTGTGCATTAGTTTCGCATTTTTACTGTTGTGTTGTTTTTCAATTTCTCCGTAATTTTTCTCAAGCCATGTTTCTGTTGCCTCCCTACATAAGGTTCTGACTTTTCTGTGAATTTCTTCATATTTGGCAGGATTATTTTTGTTCTGTCTTCTTGTTTCCATTAGTTGTAAAATTTCTTCAGTCATCCATGTCTTACGGCCCACTTTCTTTAATTTTGGAATAGTTTTTTCTGCTGCACAACTGATTGAATTCTTTAGCTTTTCCCATTGATCATCTACATCTTGAAATAGGATCTCTAGATCAGACAATAAATCAGATTTGTTCAGTTTTTAATCCTGCTGTCTGCACTCCTCAATGTCCATAATATTCTAGGATGTTGTTTAAACCAGGTGTTTCCTACAACCATTTCTTGTTCTTTTGCCCATTCTACAAGTCTGTATCCTCTTTCATTTCTCTCTCCCAAACCATGGTTGCCTACACTGCATCCATCGCCTTGCTTTCCTATTTTTGCGTTGAAATCACCCATTATGATATTTATTTCTGATTTTTTGCAGTTCTTCAAAGCAGACTTCATGTCATTATAAAATTCCTCTATACTTTCTTCACTGCATTCACTTGTTGGGGAATATACTTGAATGATATTTATTATAAAAGGTCTTCCGTTTAATTTTACTAACAGAACTCTGTCTGACACAGCTCAATATCCTTTGACAGAATTTGATGTTTGCTTATCTAATGTAATGGCTACACCTCTTTGCTGTTCTTCTCCCCCAGAGTAAATAATCTTATCATCCTCTCCTGTCCTTATCCCTGCCCCTTTCCATCTCGTTTCCGATATTCCTAATATGTTAATCTTCTCTCTCTCCATTTCTTGTTTGATGTTTTCTAATTTCCCATCTGCATTCATTGTTCTAACATTCCAAGTCCCTAGTTTCAATGATATTAATCTTTTGCACCTAGTAGCAGTCAAGCTGAAAAACAGCTGATGGCTGTGGAGATGTGGTTTCTGAGGAGAATGCAAAGAATACCATGGACAGTCAGAAAAGCCAATGAACAAATCCTTCAAGAAACACATGAAGATCGTAAACTGATTAGAGTCATTAGACGTAGACAATCAAAATTTTTTGGGCAGGTTATGAGAAGAAATGACTTGGAGAACTTGGTGACGACTGGCAAGATCGAAGGGAAGAGACCAAGGGGAAGACCGAGAGGTAAATACCTGGATGGCTTGGCCGCATGGCATGGTCGAGACAGGAACACTGAGCTGATCCACGACTCTGGTGATCGAGTGAGATTGCAGAACATGACCGCCCACGCTTACCGGCATGGCACATGATGGATGGATATTGCCTTTCTTTTTCCATATTGGTACCATTATTGCCTGCTGCCAATCATCTGGGACATTCCTTTCTTCCTATGCTATATAAAAAAATTAATGTTAATATCTTCAAACATCGTGTTTCACTTTATCATCTATATTCATTCATTCATTCAGTAGCATATCCTTTGCAGAACCTCGCTCCCATAACAACCTTTCGGAAAACCTCTCGATTATAAGCAAGATATCCTGCGTCCCATACACCCATCTGGAGATTATTCGCCACATCCAGCGCCCATCTTCTCTTTGTCCTTCCTCTTCCCCTCTTCCTAGGCACATACCCCTCCATTATTGTTCTCTCAAAACTTTCGTGACATTTCAAGTGACCAAAATATTTCATTTTTTTTACATCGTCTTTAAAAGCCAACCTTCTTCAATATTTAGCTCTTGAAGTATGGATACATTTGTTCTTTTCTTTATTCAAGATACTCTTAGAACCCGTCTATAACATTCATATTCAAAGGCATTTATGAGCTGTTCAGCATGTTTAGTAAGTCTCCATGTCTCACAGGCGTATTTTGCAAAGGGAAAGATGCATGCTCTTAAAAATCTAATTTTGTAATTCTATCTATCCCTCTCCATTATTTATTCAGTTGTGATTGGTCTTTGAACAGCAATAGATATTCTTCTTTTAACTTCTTTCATTGTGTCACCAAGGTTGGTAATCAATGAACCAAGATATTCGAAATGTTCCACCACCTCCAATTGTTCCTCATTAACATATTTTTCTTTCTCCATAGTAGTTTTTTATCTGTATGTATTGTCTTTGTTTTTGCTATGTTAAGATATAAGTTGTGATTTTCACTATTCAATTGGGTTGAGGTTATTGGGTTTTCTATACCATTCTGTGTTGTAAATAGCAATACTGTTTCATCAGCATATCGAATCTGGTATGTCATGACCACCGAACGATATTTAGGGCATCATATTGCTCGCTATTTATATCATCTTTAATATTTCTCATTATATTTTCGGCGTACAGGTTAAACAAATAGGTTGATAGCACACAGCCCTGGCGGACTCCTTACCTGATGTCAAACCAATCTGATGTCTCGTCATCTATTCTAACAGCTGCTTTTTGGTCTACATAGAGCATGTTTATTAGTTGTATTAGATGTGATGACATAACATCTGATGGGAGATGCCTTGAAGAGATTAGAACAAGAATCGCCATGGCGAAAGTAGCCTTTAGTAAGACGAAACACATTCTGACCAATAAAAAGATGTCAATTGAAACTAGAAAGAGAGTGTTGAGGGGATACAAAGAACATGTTCTTTTGTATGGATGTAACTTGGAGAAATTAGACGCAGACAGTCAAAATGTTTTGGACATGTTATCAGAAGAAATGGATTGGAGAACTTAGTGACAACTGTCAAGATCGAAGGGAACAGACAAGAGGAAGACCGAGAGGAATATACCTGGATGGCTTGGCCACATGGCATGGATGAGACAGGAACACTGAGCTGATCCACGACGCTGGTGATCGAGTGAAATGGCGAGTCATGACCGCCCATGCTTTCCGGCGTGGCGCATGATTGATTGATTGAGATGTGATGAAAAGCCCATATTACTTATGATTTCCCAAAGTCTTGATCCATCTGGATATACCACCGGTCAGCGGCTATAATTTCCCTAGATATTTCATTGTACACCCTCTAGATCCATATAAGTTACATAAACTTGTATGGTCTCAAGTTATTTGAATTATTGTCATTGGTTATTTCCCTTGAACAGATAGGACAACTGAATGGGTAGTGTGCCAACGCACGACTGAATTAGGACACCCAGTCATGACTCGGGCGGGCCAGCTCCTAAGAGAGTGTTGAGGAAGTAAAGGGGCAGAAACATTCGGCGAAGGGGAAAGCTTCTGATGATCAGAAGGCTTCTGTCGTGTTTGTTCTGCGTCGGAGTTTTCGTCACCAGCAGTTGGTGGCCATGAGATTACATTTATATTCTGCCTTTTCATTTATTGCCTGTCTTTGATTAATTCAAACGATATTACAAACATCCACACATCAATCTCTGTCTCTCTCTCTCTCTCTCTCTCTCTCTCTCTCTCTCTCTCTCTCTCTCTCTCTCTCTCTCTCTCTCTCTCTCTCTCTGTGTGTGTATGTGTGTGTGTGTGAAGAGAGAGAGAGAGAGAGAGAGAGAGAGAGAGAGAGAGAGAGAGAGAGAGAGAGAGAGAGAGAGAGAGAGAAAGTATGTGTTGGTGTGTCTCATTGAGTGGATGTATGACTATGTGTATTTGTGTAATTGATGTGAGACCGAGTAAGAAATGCTGTTTTAAGGCCATGTCGTTAGAATGCAACACCATCAACTACCATTAATGACCTTACATCAAAGATCATTTGCGACGAGAGCAAGTGGACGCCCAAGGAGAATATAGATTGACGACACAAAGACATTGTACATGTGTGTATATATGTATGCATATATGTGTTTATGCATGTGCAATAATCTATGTATGTCTGGGTCACTGTATGTCTCAAAATTGTAATATGAATTTTTTTTTATGCTCACAGCATTCATTTAATAATGTGTTTTTTTAAAAAAATATGTGAGCATAACAATCACAATAGATCGTCGATGCACGAAAGATGAGTGACTGAAACGGCTGGATGTAAGACAGGCCTGACAGACCAATTTGTGACCCTTTGAAAATATCGTACGTTCGTTCGTTCGTTCGTTCGTTCTTTCTTCTACGTCCTCTGTTGCCCTACTACTTTTTGCCGTGAAGCGTTGGACAGAAGAGACGCATGTAATTTTCAGTGTTTCGCTTGTCTCGTTGCTTGTACTAAGGTCATATTTGATTTCTTCAGTGTCTCTTTTTTCTCCATCTAGCTAACTCTTTCTGGGTTTCCTTCTCGCTATGTACCGAGGTGATCTCGAGTAGAAAGCTCTAGCGGCTGATTGATCTTGCTATAAGTATATATCGGAACCATGTAATGCCTTATGTTCTATAATCTTAGTCATATGAGTTACCCCTATACTTCTTAGTTTCTCATGTGTCTCTCTGTCTCTTCTTGTTCTGCAGCTGCGTTTACTGTGCATCTCATCTCACATGATATGATTTTACGCCTGTGTGTTTCTATGACTGCCTGGTAATTATATTATTCAATTTAGTCTTTCCTTTATGGGAAAATACCAAATAATAAACGCCTTTAGTTATTAGTCATCGTTTTAGTAGCTCTCCGTGTTTTTGAAATATACAACATACTGATTTGTGGTGAGAGTGAAATATTCTGAGTGCGGTGCTACATTTACTCGCACCTCTATATATGTCTTTCGTTCCATCTAAGAAATGTATCGTAGACTTTTGATTGCCCACATTTCAATTTTACTACTGCAATTATCAGCCTCAGCATATTCTAGTTTGCGAATTTCTTGTGACCATATTCCCCTGCTCACCATCTTGAAGTAAGTCAAGTTAACTCCAGTAAAGTTGTAAAGGTGCATTCGCTGTTATCATGACCGTCTTTACCATAAGTTTAGTACTTTACATTTCACTTCATTTCATTTTTTATTCGTTTATTTTCTAACTTGTATTTCATTAACAGACAGATAAATAGAGACACATACAGACATATATGTATGCTTTATTGATTATACTAAAGCATTTGAGAAAATAAAACATGATGAACTGATTAAAATGTTGGAAGATATTAATTAAAATTTATCCGAAAGATCTCAGAATAATAAAGGACATTTACTGGAAACACGTAGCAGCAGTTAAAATGGGAAATAAAGAGGACAATTACAAACAAATAAAGCTAGGAGTACGGCAGGGATGTGTCTTGTCACCGGATCTCGTCTCCTTCTATAGCAAAGTAACAATGATAGAGATCAATGAGAAGCCAGGCATACTAATCGGGGGTTATAATATAAACACTATACGCTGTGCAAATGACACAGTATTCATTCATTCATTCGTTCATTCATTCATTCATTCATTCACTCATTCATTCATTCATTCACCCAAACAGTATTCATTTGCAGAACCTCGCTCCCATAACAAACATCGGGAAAACCTCTCGATCATAAGCAAGATGTCCCGCGTACAATACACCCATCTGGAGATCATCCGCCACATCCTGCACCCATCTTGTCTTTGGTCTTCCTCTTCCTCTCTTCCCAATCACATAGCCCTCCATTATTGTTCTCTCCAAACTCTCGTGACGTTTCAAGAAGCCAAAGTATTTTAATTTTCTGTTGTATCGTCTTTAATAGCCAACCTTCTTCAGTATTCAACTCGTGGAGTATGGTTGCATTTGTTCTTTTCTCTATCCAAAGTATTCTTAGAACTCGTCTATGAGATGTATATTCAAAGGCATTTATGAGCTGTTCGGCTTGTTTAGTAAGTGTCCAGGTCTCACAGGCGGATATTGCAATGGGAAAAGATGCATGCTCTTAACCATCTAATTTTTGTAGTTCTATATGTCCCTCTCCACTAATTTATTTAGTTGTGCTGGTCTTTGAACAGTAATAGATATTCGTATTTTTACTTCTATTATTGCGTCACCATTCTTGGTAACCAACGACACAAGGTATTGGAAATTGTCCACCACCTCCAATATTTTTCCTCATTAACATATATTTCTTTCTCCATAGTAGTTTTATCTGTATGCATTATCTTTATGTTTGCAACATTATGATACAAGTTGTGATTTTAACAATTCAGTTGGGTTAAGGTTATTAGATTTTCAATACTATTCTCTGTTGACACAGTATTCGTAACCGATAATGCAAAAGATCTGCAATTGTTGGACATAGTACTCGTAGTATCAGAGGGTGCAATGAAAGGACTCTCCTTGAATGGTGATATCAAAGAAAAAGGTGACATCACAATGTGAAATAGAAATAGAATGGAAAATTAAGAGCAGATTAGAGCAAGCAAAAGCTGCATTTCAGAAAATGAAGAGAGTATCATAAGTAACATATCACTACCATTGAATGTAAGAAAGAGAGTGCTAAAGTTTATATAGAACCTGTTTTACTGTATGGCAGTGAATCTTGGAATGTAAATGAGCAAATTAGGAAGAACTTGGACGCAACATAGATGTAATTCCTGAAACGAATGTTGCGAATTCCGCGGACTGCCAAAGTAACTAACAACGACTACCTGAAAGAGGCTAATAAAACTAGAACATTATATACAACAATAAGTAAAAGACAAAAAACTTTCTTTGGTCATGTGATGAGTAGACGGGCAATGGAGAACATTGTAACAACTGGAAAGATCGAGGGGAAGAGGGGTAGAGGCAGACCAAGAGAAATGATACTGGATGGATTGAGACGGTGGCATGGAGGAATATCATCAGCAGAGTTGATCCAGAAAACCAGAGACCGAGATCTGTGGAGAGCCATGAACGCCTAAGCCAGCCAACATGACACTTTTTGATGTTGATGTATTGCATGTGTGCACATATAACTAACATACCCTCATGTAAGCATCAATTTCTATCTCTGTTGCTGTTTTGGTTGACAGGCTAAGTCTTGTCGCTGTTACATGCTCGTTGTCAATGGCCGTGTTCTTTATTTCGCGGCAGGTTTGTTATTTTGCTCGTTAATTCTGCTTTACAACATTGTTAATTCTGGGTTGACATTTCGTTCAACGGGTTATATTTTTGATATATTTACTTGTCTTTTGCCAACATACTTGCATCTTGTAGATTGTTTTGCGCTCAGCTATTTTTATTTCAACTAGATAAGTTACAGCGCATTTGGTCAACTTGTCGACATTACAAGACTTTATGGATATGGAATGAAAAATCTGTTTTAACTGGTCACGAGTTGAGAACGTGGGCGAAACAAGAGTACAAAGTGTTTCAAGCTCTACAGCGAGAAGGGAGAGCTGAAAGATTAGTGGCAGAGAAAGAACTACAAGCAGCCAGTGAAAGAGAAGAAAGGAAACATAGATTAACAGCTGAGAAAGAAATGAAAGATAGAGAATTAGCATTGGAACGGGAGAAAATAGCAGCAGAAAAAGAGAAATTAGCAGCAGAAAAAGAGAAATTTGCAGCAGAGACAGAAATGAAAGAGAGACAGCTAGCATTTGAGAGAGAGAAATTGGCTACTGAGGTGTTGCTAAAAGACAAAGAACTTGAAGGTAATTTGAAGATTAAGACTTTGGAAATGGATCGGGAAGCCGAGATAGAGCGAGACAGATTACAAGCTAAGGCTGGCGACCCGATTAAGAAATACCAGGATCTGATTCGTAACTTCCAACAAAGTGATTTAGTCAGTTCTTGGATTACTAATTTTGAAGTTTTGGCTAAATTCTATAAAATTCCAGAACAAGATTTACCAATCTTATTCCATCGTCATTTGGCGTTGGAGCCTTTAAAGGTGATTGAATTGATTCCTGAGAATTTACGGACCAACTACAAATACATGCGTGATAGAGTCTTGGCTCATTTTTCTTTAGATGAATGTGGTTTAAGAACAAAATTCAAGACACTGTCTCCTAAAGCGAAGCAAACTTTCCTCGACTATGTATCTGAAACTTCTTCTTGCTTTGATAAATGGTTGAGAGCAGCGGACGTAGGTTCTGATTTTGATAAATTACGTGACCTTGTTCTGAGGGACAAGCTCCTTTCTTCTGTACCTGAAGCTATGTCTGTATTTCTCATAGAGAATAAATGTAAGTCACTTACTGAGATGGAGTCGCGGGGGGAATCTTTCTATAATGCCCACCGTGACATATTTGCTGAGAGTCCACAACCAGAACTGGTCATAGGGGCTAGTGCCAGAGTCCAGAATCACAGAGGTAATGGTAAGTTTAATAGGTTCTCACACAGGAAGAGAGGGCCTTATCATAACACAAACAGAGATGCTGACATGCCTAGAAAGGGTAGGTTCATACTGTTCCCACACTGTAAACTGACTCACGGGTCTCTTGAGATATGTGACAAACATCCAGGGTATCATGCCTATCTGAAGGACAAGCACGTTGAAGAAACGAAGTAAGTATGACGCTTACAAGAGAAGTGTAAAATGTTACTCTTGTTTGGCTTACGGGCACACTAGCAGGTCTTGTGATATGAAGAAGACGTGGAAAGACGCTAGTGTTGCTTACGTGTTCTCCACTAGTGATTCTGATGACATTGAGGACACACATGCAGCTATAATAAAGACATACAACAACAGACTAGATAAGACAAATAAGGACATTCCTGATGATGAGTGTCTGGTGACCATTCAGGAGGCCAATGCAGCAGATATCCAGAATGGTACACTGAGATTTCACCAAGCATGGGTGAATGGTGAACCAACTACGTGCGTGCGAGACACAGGGCTTCAATTGCTAGGGGTAGACCAAAAGCTTGTCAGGGCACAAGATTACACAGGCAAAACTGTTGCCTGCAGAACCTTTGGCGGCACTACTAGAAAGATATAGAATCGCCGAAGTCACAATACAATCCCCATTACTTCGAAGGCACAGTGAATGCGGCAGTACTACCTAATCCTTGTGCCGGTGTACGTCATTTGGAACATACCCGATGTGAAAGATTTCACTCACGAAAACGCCATTAACTGGGAGAGCTGATTACACTCCAACAAATGCTCTCACGAGAGCCCAAGTGCGTCAACAAGAGGAAAACAAGCAGCATCTTTCATCTTCTCAGACTGATAGTGACAACACTAAGTATACTATCGTACTGACCAACTGACATTGCCACAGAACAGAGACAAGATCCCACATTACGAATTTGTTTTAAAAATATGCAAAATCCATCCAAGCAAGCTAAACAAGGTAGTTGGCAATTTATCCTAGACAATAAAATATTAACCAGACAGTACAGCAAAGGGGCAACACTTCTTTTGCAAACAGTGCTACCTAACAAGTATCGTGGTAAGGCACTGAAGCTTGCGCACGATTCCCCATTTGCTGGTCATATGAGAATCGCAAAAACCACTCACAGACTTTTGGCACAATTTTATTGGCCTGGTTACGCCAAAGATATTACGAAACATGTTCGTTCATGTGCACTGTGCCAAAGAACCACGCAAAAAGGTAAGCATCCCAAAGCACGTGTTCAGCGAACGGATCTAGCATCACGTATTTTTCAGAAAATTGCAGTGGATATTGTCGGTCCACTTAATACTACTACTACTGATCGTGGAAATCGTTTTATTTTAATCATGATTGATCTCTGTACTCGTTAGACAGAGGCGATTCCACTTAAGTACATCACGAGTAGATCCATCCTTGATTCATTCTTGTTAATATTCAGTAGGATAGGATTTCCATTATATATCTTATCTGATCGAGGTAGTCAATTCATATCCGCGACTACCCAAGCAGCGATGAAGGTACTAGGCATCACTCAAGTGTTTGTTCCCCTTGGAAGCCAATGACAAATGGTGTCAATGAAAATTACAACGTGGTCCTCAAGGGATCCCTAGCTAAAGTTGCGGCTGAGCGACCCAAAGATTGAGACATCCTATTGCCAGCAGTACTATTTGCGTACCGAGAGGTACCACAGTCAAGTACTGGATTTTCTCCATTTGAGCTCGTGAATGGAACCAATCCACGTGGACCATTGATGATGTACAATGACATGCTGACGAACAAAACATATGACCACACGAAAAGAGAATCCTACGAAATGGTTACTCAGCTGAGAGATAAGATAATAACAGCTTGTCAAATTGCAAAATCAGCACTCGAAAAAGCTGGAGAAAAACACAGGCAATATGAGAACAGAAAGGCCAAGACAATAGTCTTGAAAGAAGAAGACGAAGTATTACTTTTGTTACCCGACCCTCGTGATTGTCTTGTTACTTCATGGCAGGGTCCATTTAGAGTTATCAGAAAAGTCAGTGATGTTGATTATGTAATCGATGTAAAAGGAAAATACAAATTTTCCACATTAACATGTTAAAACCATACATATCACGTGACACAGACACACCACAGGCAGTCCAACAAATACCTCACAGAATAGCAGCGGCATGCTGGGTTATCAATGAGCAACAAGAAGACGCCATTACGCAACATATACCAACACCAACAGTTAATAGTAACAGTGGTTGGCAAGCTATTCAGATCAATCAGAACTTATCAGCACAAGATAAATGCGAACTGACATCAGCTATACAACAATACAGTGACATTTTTTCCGATAAGCCGGGGCAGACATCGCTTATCAAACACAAAATCAAATTTTTTTCGGATATTCCTGTGAAAGTTAAACCATATCCGATTCCTATTCAGTATCTAGAAATGTCATAGCTGAAATCTCTGAGCTAGATCAGAGTGGTATCATTAGAAAATCTACTTCTAATTACTGTTCTCCTGTAGTAATAGTAAAAAAGAAAGATAATTCATTACGTCTGTGCGTTGATTACAGGAAGGTAAACGCTTTAACTCTCCTCGATGCAGAACCAATGCCAAATATTTATGAGTTAATTCAGGGCATGGCAAACTCAAAAATCTTCTCAAAGATTGATCTTACCAAGGGTTATTGGCGACATCACATGGATGAAGATTCCATGCACATCACAGCTTTTGCCACTCCATTGGGTTTGTACGAGTAGGCATATCTTCTATTCGGTCTACAAAATGCACCGAGCACATTTATACGCAAGATGAGCCAATTAATGCACGGCATTTCTAATGTTGCTACTTATATGGACGATATTTGTATCCATATTGCTGACATAGACACACACATTAAAATATTAACACAAGTATTCCAGATAATACAACAACACGGTCTTAAAGCGAAACCGAGCAAGATAAGATCGAAATAGGGTTTACGAAAATACAATTTCTTGGTCATAGAATTTCAGATGGGTTCCGCAAAACAGATCCACAAGTAGTCACCAAGATTTTAAACATTAAGCCACCTACCACAAAGGAAGAACTTCGAAGTCTGTTAGGTCTTATTAATTACTATCAGAAATTTATTCCTAATTTTGCTGATATGACAGCAACATTTTCTGAACTTTGAAGAAAGGTCAGCCTACTAAAATTATCTGGACAAATGATCATGACAAACTATTACAGCATATCAAAACTCTTTTCAGCAGTTATCCTATTCTTAAACTTCCTGATATCTCGAAGGATTTCATATTGCAGACAGACGCGAGTTTTCATGCAATTTCAGCGGTTCTACTCCAAATGAATGACGGCAAGTTGCATGATATTCTTTATTTCAGTAAGAAGCTTTCAGAAACTCAGAGAAATTATGCTATCACTGAACTTGAAGCTTTAGCTTTAATTAGAGCTACTGAGAAATTCTCTAGATACCTCCTTGGTAAAAAAATTTCCTAGTTCTATTTGACAATAAACCGTTGCAGATCTTTACATCTGGCCATGTAAAGAACTCCAGAATACACAGATGGTCACTTCTTTTACAAGATTACGAGTTTGATATCTGTCATATTCCAGGCAAAGATAATAATCTGGCAGATCTTCTTAGTAGACTCTAAAATTCCTATATACTATCACTTTTCTTATTATTTGTCTGCGTTCATACATATATTATTTAGGCCGATTAGTTTTGAATAGACACCCGATTAGATCGCATTTCATCACATCAAGCAGTCAAATATCTATTAAATACATAGAGTAATTTCAGTTATATACATATTTTGTTCATTTTGATTCATCAGCAGAGACAATATTTTTTCATGATGAGGCCATATAGGAATTCCATGAAGGAAGTGTCTATACCGCGATAGCTCGGAATAGACAGAGTAGTTTATACCGCGATAGCTCGGAATAGACAGAGTAGTTTATACCGCGCTGGCGCGGAATAGACATAGTAGTTTATACCGAGCTGGCTCGGACGGAAACCCCGGTTGGCGATAATTTCCTTCCTTCTTCCTGCGAACAGAGCGCACTTTCCTGTCCTGCTTTCTGCGAACGATACTGAGCGCGCGGTACTTAAAAAAATGGCGTTAGAAAAAGGAGCCTTATTTGAAAGTTACCAGGAGTTTCAGGTTATTCTTAAGAAGCACGAAGACGAGTGTGGTGTGCTGTACATCAAGTCGAGCGCAAAGAAGGTAAGATTCCGCTACATTTATATATGGCTTTATGTATTTCTGATACAAAACCAATGCAATTTTTAAATGTTGGATTATATGTATTTCTGATACAAAACCAATGCAATTTTTAAATGGTCGATTATATAATTCACTTTTAATCAGATTAGATATATTCTCTCCTGTAGCCTCCTGAACTGGAATAAAACCGAGAAAATCTAATAGTAATTTCATTTTTTTCTATATTCTCTACTGTAGCCTCCTGAACTGGAATAAAACCGAGAAAACTAATAGTAATTTCATTTTTTTCTATATTCTCTACTGTAGCCTCCTGAACTGGAATAAAACCGAGAAAACTAATAGTAATTTCATTTTTTTCATCAATTTCATGCTTTTAGCCATGACACAGGATGAATGGGTGGATTTCATTTTAAAGGGACAAAAAAGTGCAATAAAAAGTAAAAGTTATAAATCAAATGTTTGTTGTGAATAATACAATAGTGTTTATTTTCTTTCAGTTGAGGAATGAAGTACCATATTCGGAAAGGCTCCATTATGAATACATAAAGTTTGCTTGCAAACAAGGGCACCGTAAAGATGAGAGCACTAGCCAAGGCATCAGACCAAACCAAAGGTAAGCTTTATATATTGTTCCCTCTATAAATTCTACTTACTGAGCGCCATTTTATTGAAGGTACAAACCAGACTGTAAAGTGTGGAAGGCTGCAGGTAAAAGAACGTCTATGCCTGACACCATGTCTCAACCTGTGTCTTCCATGGGGATATTCTGATAATAATAAGTCCATAATTTTACACCATCTTACCTCTCCATAGTACAACGCCTGGGCTAAAATAAAGAAACCATCTGTTGCCCATGCAGCATGATCCCTCTCTCGGCCTGCCTAGTTCACTCCAGAGGAAAGTTGACACCTAAACATCTGGAACAAGACAAGCTGCAGAAGCTGCCGGATCAGCAAAGCAATGCTCTGACTGTCCGCCTGTCGGAGCTTCAATCTTAGACCAGCTGCCAACCGAGGCTTAGGGCCTGGTCTGCCCTGCCATGACTATTTTGTCTTTGGGTTGCATTCCCTCACACCAGGATAAGGCCGGAAAAAAAAACTGACAGAAAGTTGCACAGAAATGAAAAGGAAAACGTGTAGAAAATTTCATCTTAATCGGATGGACCGTTTGCGAACGCATAAAGAACGGACGGAAATACATACATTGTGTTTTATATATAAAGATTATTTATATTTATAAGATTTATATGTTTGATGAAAGACATCCACAAATTATTTCAGAACATATAAAGACCGGATGCCCTGCTTTTATACGTCTAGTGGAGGATCGGGCTACATGTAAACTGAAAGTCTCCAGCTGCCACTTGGTACAAGAGAACCACCCTACTGGAAAAGAGGTAATTTTTTTTAATTCTCTGGTATTTTTTCAAGAGTGGGGGTTCAGCAAGGTTGTGCACTATCCCCCACCTTCTTTGGAATATACTTGTCACTTTTACTGAAATATACGTTTAAACAGCTTTCATATGTGGTGTCTACAAAACCTACTTGGTACAGTGTAGTCTGGACATCCAGTCTGTTAGAAATGACCATGTGCTCACATGCAGCCAATGTGGATGAACATTTACAGCGCAAATAGGCCTTATCAGCCACATTCGCTACTGCCAGGGGTTGTAATTATGGTTTTCTGAAACACAATGTAACAAACTATCTTCTGTCAAAATGGCATGGTGCCAATGTTACCCCACAATCTATGGGGTGTATTGTACACCTTATTGTAAGGAAAAATTAAAATTGCTAAAAAAAAGTTTTTTTTGTCACTGTTTACATTAACGGGGAGACCAAAATGCTTGTTTATTTCTTATAATTATTTCATAATTATATAAAATAATTTTAAAGTATGTTTTTTTTTTGTGTGTGTTTCAGTTTTCGCAACACTATCCAGAAAATCGAAAACCAAAAATGTCAAGTGAGCTAACAATGCTACTTTCTTTAAAGTCTGTGCCTGTTCGCGACATACAAAACATCGTGAGGCAGAATGATGGGCAAATACTACTCCGACATGATGTGTGGAATTTAAAATACAAGCTGTGTGACAAGGGAAGCCCGGAGGAGTCTGAGAATGTGGCGAAGGTATTAGAAACGTTGAAAGCTGAGGGGGGGGGGGGGGATGGTTAAGTATGGAACAAATGAGGGTGGTGAGTTTAAGTATTTAGCATTTATGACTAAAGAAATGCTTCATTATCTGGCTCAATTTCCTGAGGTTCTTATTATGGACACTACCTATAAGGTGAACAAAAATAATTACCCCCTCCTAAACATTCTTGTCGTGGACAGCAACGGTCAAGGTAGGCCAGTATTTCATGCATTTCTGGCTGCAGAAGACGCTATTGTCATCTCTTCTTGTCTTTCTTTTTTTTCAAGTGCTTTTTCATCAACCCTCCCTCAGACTATATTTGTCGACAAGGACATGGCAGAAATCTGTGCTATTCAGACATCTCTTCCCTCTGTTGAAATTCGTCTCTGCGCTTTCCACACATTCACAGCTGTCAGAAAAGCTCTTCAGCAGAGAAAGCTGCCCCCCCCCTCTCAAGTTACTTGTCTGCTTGAACTGTTTGCAGATCAGAAGGCCTGCACTGATGTATCTGAGTACAATGCCCTCAAAGACAAGATTTCTGAACTTTCCTCTCCTGATGTTGTCTCATACTTTGCTAAGAATTGGTGGAATTGTCCACAACTTTGGTACGTACATTTTGGTATCTGAAACTCCTGGCTCATCTCCGCACAGCTGCAATATCCACTCCTGTTCTTGTGTTTTCTTTTTAAAGTTCCATTTAGCTTGTCGACACATATTTGCTTTGCACACTTATCTTTGCCTACCTATTTATCACTGTAATGATGAGCACTTTAAGAGCACTCCTATCACTCCTGCTTCTCTTGACTCCATTGATCACAGCATCACACGTGAAGTACTGCCCACACGAAATGCCAGCACTCCTGAATCTCGGTATCACATTACCAAAGAAATTACGAAGGCCATTGAATCTTTCCTTCCTTTATTGGGAGGACAGGCTTTTCAAACTGCCATCTCTCATCTTAATAGGGTCTTCACTCTGATTAAATCTGCCCGTCCTCTAGCTGTAGTTGACCTTTCAGAAGCTGACGTTCAAACTATCCCCTGCATGGACAACCTATGCTCTGCTGTACCCATTTTGTCTGAACCGTATTCTGATAGTGTTGGTGCCTCTGTCCTACCCACTTTGTCTGAACCGTATTCTGATAGTGTTGGTGCCTCTGTCCTACCCACTTTGTCTGAACCGTATTCTGATAGTGTTGGTGCTTCTGTCCTACCCACTTTGTCTGAACCGTATTCTGATAGTGTTGGTGCTTCTGTCCTACCCACTGTGTCTGAACCGTATTCTGATAGTGTTGGTGCTTCTGTCCTACTCACTTTGTCTGAACCGTATTCTGATAGTGTTGGTGTTTCTGTCCTACCCACTTTGTCTGAACCGTATTCTGATAGTGTTGGTGCTTCTGTCCTACCCACTTTGTCTGAACCGTATTCTGATAGTGTTGGTGCTTCTGTCCTACCCACTTTGTCTGAACCGTATTCTGATAGTGTTGGTGTCTCTGTCCTACCCACTTTGTCTGAACCGTATTCTGATAGTGTTGGTGCTTCTGTCCTACCCACTTTGTCTGAACCATCTTCCTCTGCGTCTTCTGATAGTGTTGGTGCTGATTTCTCAATTCCGGCTTCTTCCTCTGCTGTATCATCCTGTGGATTTTCTAACGTTAAACTGTCCCTGGTAAAAACAAAAGGTAGACCGAGACAGGTACAAGCTTTTACCAGGAGGTACAAAAAAAGAAAAACGTGTCCACAGGATTTTCATTCCAGATCATATGAGGTGAAGAAGCAGATGCTGCTATCTGGCTGTCTGCTCGATTCGTCTGTCCTTCCACCTTACTCTGTTTCTAATCTAAAGTCAGCAGAGAACATACTATCCATCTTTGCTAATGAAAGCATTTCTTTGTCGTCAATTGAAAGTCTCTTTGTTCAAGAGGCATGGGTAACCTTGCAGGCCAGAATTGAAGGGGAAAAAAAAGAATGTACTTTTCAGCTGCAATTCTTGCGCTGTTAGGGACAATGGGAGTATAAAGATGATTGAGTGTGACGGCTGTTTGGAATGGTATCACTATGATTGTGTTGGTGTGCGTACTGCTTCTAAACCTAATAAATGGTTTTGTACTGATTGCTGGAGGTAGATAATAACTTTATATATGATACCCTTTAATGTTAGTAAAATATGTAAAAGTTTTTAAAATGTATAATGTTATATTTTGTGGTATATTTGTTTTGTCAGATTATGTTTATATATATATAACTATAAATATAGCAGCTAACTGTCATAGTTTGTTAGTGTACAAAGAACAGCAAAGAGGTGTGGCTGCTTCATAAGAGATGTTCTTGATGAGAGATGAATGAAAGAATGTATGAGAGGAAATGGAGAAGAAGGCAGATTGATAGATATATCGATCGATAGATCCCTGCCAGGGGCTGGGCGAAGCCGGGCCGTGTCAGCTAGTTAAATCATAAATGATGTAGTGTTTTGCTGGAGGTAGATAATAACTGGTGCAGCTGATATAGTGAAGGCAAATATTACCTGGAAGAAGTTCCACGAAACAGAATAGGTAACACTCGCATACCCAGTTTCAGACTTAACCTACCCCAAGGGAAGATGGATAGTCACTACAAATGGAACTGGTCTATCAGTGATGTAAATAACTGAAAGGTCGAAGCATCAAGGTCATAGATAGTTATAATGTAATATGTATATGCCCTTTGTTGTAAAGTGGATTGTTATTTTATGACATGTACATGTATAACCAATATCATCATTTATGTATAATAAATTTTGAAAATAAGGGTATTTTCTTTTTGAGAGTTTTCTTGTTGTAGTAAAATTGTTTTAATTAACAACGCTTTATTAATTATTTTGTTGGTAGCGGAGAGGTATCTCCTGTGTGTGTTGTCATGTGATATTTCAAAATGCCAATCTGTCTGAATGCAGCTCCACAATCACTGCACTTAAAAAGTATCTCACCGGTGTTCACACCCATTGTTGCTTCTTCATTAATGTCCACAGTCATTGCTGCTTCTATATTATTGTTGACTACCATTGCTTATTCTATGTTGCTGCTCTCAGCAATTGCTGATTCAATGTTACTGCTTACAGACATTGCTGATTCTATGTTAATGTTAACAACCATGCTGCAACAATCTGCCTTGTCCAACATTGTGCTGGATCCCTGACTGTGGTCGTCCCACAATTCATCTGAAGCTCTTATTTGAATGTCTGTTCTTGTGTGTATGGATGTGAAACTTGGACAATGAGCAGTAAAGCTGAAACACATCTGATGGCTGCAGAAATGTGGTTTCTGAGGAAAATGCAAAGAATACCATGGACAGACAGAAAAACCAATGACCAAGTACTACAAGAGACAAATGAACATCAGTCATTAGATGTAGACAGTCAAAAATCGAAGGGAACAGACCAAGAGGAAAATACCTGGATGGCTTGGCCACATGGCATGGACGAGACAAATTGAAAAACAACACAACAGTCAAAATACCAAATTAGTGCACAAGAGAATTCAGGAACTTACTAATAAAATAACAAGTACATCAACAGGCTGTCTAAAAACTAAAGATGGCAAAATCATAATAGAAAAAGATCAGATTCTACATGTATGGACAGATTATGTGAAAGACCTGTATAATGATAACAGAGAGGAACAGTATGCTATTAGATTTAATAATGAAGGACCAGAAATTTTAAAGATGGAGGTTCAAAATGTTCTTAAGCATATGAAAGCTGGCAAGGCCCCCGGTGCAGATAACATCACAACAGAAATGATTAAAGCTTTAGAAGAATTTGGACTAGAGCAAGTCACTAGACTGCTGAACACATTATATGATACTGGAGATAGACCTTCTGAATTATGTAATTCTGTATTTATTGCAATCCCAAAGAAATCAGGAACCTTAGAATGTGATCAACATAGAACAATTAGTATAATGAGTCACATCACAAAGATTTTGTTACGAATTATCATGCAAAGAGTGAGGAAGAAAATACAACCTGAAATAGGGGAAGAACAATGTGGGTTTGTAGAAGGAAAGGGTACAGTAAATGCTGTGTATATGCTGCGAACAGTTATTGAACGTGCTTTAGAAGTAAACAAGGATATACATCTTTGCTTTATTGACTACACAAAGGCTTTTGATAGAGTTAGACATGTCAACATTGTGGATATGCTTGCAGATCTACAAATTGATGGGAAAGACATTAGACTTATAAAAAACATATATTGGAAACAACAAGCAGCAATAAGGATTGATAATGAAGTAGGACAATATCAACCTATTAAGAGAGGTGTTAGGCAGGGATGTGTAATGTCTCCAGATCTTTTTTCCCTATACAGTGAAAATATTTTCAGAAATGTAGAAGACCTAAATGGAATCAGCATTGGAGGACGAAACATAAATAACATTAGATATGCAGATGATACAGTATTGATTGCAGACAATGCACATGATCTGCAACAATTAGTAGACGCTGTGGTTGTACACAGTGAGCAGCTGGGGTTGGAATTAAATTGTAGGAAGACACAGGTTATGGTCGTCACTAGGAAGCACGAAGCACCACAATGTAATATACAAGTAAATGGGAATATTCTTCAACAAGTGAATCGGTTCAATTATCTCGGAACAGTCATAACATCTGATGGCAGATGCCTTGAAGAGATTAGAACAAGAATCGCCATTGCGAAAGTAGCCTTTAGCAAGATGAAAAATATTCTGACCAATAAAATGATGTCAATTGAAACGAGAAAAAGAGTGTTGAGGGGATACATAGAGCCTGTTCTTTTGTATGGATGTGAAACTTGGACAATGTGCAGTCAAGCTGAAAAACATCTGATGGCTGCAGAAATGTGGTTTCTGAGGAAAATGCAAAGAATACCATGGACAGATAGAAAAACCAATGACCAAGTACTACAAGAGACAAATGAAAATCGTAGATTGATTAGAGAAATTAGACGTAGACAGTCAAAATTTTTTGGGTATGTTATGAGAAGAAATGGACTGGAGAACTTAGTGACAGCTGGCAAGATCGAAGGGAACAGACCAAGAGGAAGACCGAGAGGAAAATACCTGGATGGCTTGGCCACATGGCATGGACGAGACAGGAACACTGAGCTGATCCACGACTCTGGTAACCGAGTAAAATGGCGAATCATGACCGCCCACGCTTTCCGGCATGGCCCATGATTGATTGATTGAAGGGCAGCAGGTTAAAAAGAAGACGGTCGTGGATGGGTTAAGCCGAAGACATTCTTCAACAGGTGTGTTCACTTGAGAACTTAGAACCTGGCTAGTTTGACGCAAGATCGACGGCGCCTCAAGAGCGAAGAGTAATCATAACTGAATGCTTCGCGGGCTCCTATAGCCCTGACTGTTAGTTAGTAACTGAGCGTTGAGCGTCGGCCAGATCACCTCGTCACTCCTCGCTGTTTCATTCTTGCCAGACCATGGTAATCCATTTGCTCCTCCGAGGTGTACATGTGTTCCCACAAGGCCGCAACCACGTCTGCCTTGTCATGCATCAATACTCCACCAAGTTTTGCCGAGCCAGCAAATCTGTCCTCTGCAGATACTCTGAGGTATGCCTTCGCTTGCATCACCTTGTGCCTACCAGCAACAGTAGGCAGATGTAGGATGTAACGCATACACACTTTGGTCATTGGTTTTTCTGTCTGTCTATTTGGAGCATTCATGCACAAATAATCCCATATCCCAGAATGGCCCGCATAGCTTCATTCTGTATGCGCTCTAATTTCACCAGCTGACAAGAATATCATCTGCAAATGTTATAATCCTTCCAACCCCTGGTGCTTCTAGGTATGCAATCTTGCTCGTATACACATTAAAGAGCACCGGTGAGATTGCAGATCCCTGTGGCAGTCCCGGGGTTAAAATATGTGACTCTGAGGTCCATGCGCCCAGACGGAGAGCAACCTGACGAGAATGCAGGACTACTGCTATCCAGTTCACCAACCAGGGATTGACCCCCTTCTCCATAAGTGCAGGTCATCAAAATATCATAGCGAACTCTATTGTACGCATCCTCGAGATCAAGCGCTGCCGCCATCGTTTCCTGTCTACTCTGGAAGCCATCATAAACGTCAAAGTTACCAGAAAGTCACCAGAAAGATCTCCTTGACCCGGGTTTTCTCACATGGCTTGGTCTATAGCCCTGACTGTACTGGGCTTAGGTACCAGTACAGAGCGGGGCAGGTGGTTGCTTCTATAATCCCCAAGGACACCGAGTGTCGCGTTTTCAATGAAAAATGGGGAGTAAAGTACTTCTTTGTGGAAACAAAGAACCAGAAAACCAGTTGTGTAATATGCAGCGAAAAGTATTGCCGTTTTGAAAAAGTACAATCTTCGGCGACACTACGAAACAAAACATCTATAAGTTTTCTGGAAAGGTACGTTCTTCTTCTTCTTCTTCTTCTTCTTCTTCTTCTTCTTCTTCTTCTTCTTCTTCTTCTTCTTCGTTCGTATGATGGAAGCAGCAAATGACTTGTGTCCTGAGAAAACCGATTTGTTTGGAACTATCAGCCTTTCGACAAGCTCAGTTGTGCGGAAGAATAGAACAACTTGGAGAGAACACAGTGCTACAGATACGCCAGCAAACTAGGAACTTGTTGTATTCTCTGGCGCTGGATGAGTCGACTGATCTCTCGAGTGTTGTATTCTCTGGCGCTGGATGAGTCGACTGATCTCTCGAGTGTTGTATTCTCTGGCGCTGGATGAGTCGACTGATCTCTCGAGTGCGCCACAACTTCTCTGGCGCTGGATGAGTCGACTGATCTCTCGAGTGCGCCACAACTTCTCTGGCGCTGGATGAGTCGACTGATCTCTCGAGTGTGCCACAACTTCTCTGGCGCTGGATGAGTCGACTGATCTCTCGAGTGCGCCACAACTTCTCTGGCGCTGGATGAGTCGACTGATCTCTCGAGTGCGCCACAACTTCTCTGGCGCTGGATGAGTCGACTGATCTCTCGAGTGTGCCACAACTTCTCTGGCGCTGGATGAGTCGACTGATCTCTCGAGTGTGCCACAACTTCTCTGGCGCTGGATGAGTCGACTGATCTCTCGAGTGTGCCACAACTTCTCTGGCGCTGGATGAGTCGACTGATCTCTCGAGTGTGCCACAACTTCTCTGGCGCTGGATGAGTCGACTGATCTCTCGAGTGCGCCACAACTTCTCATTCTCTGGCGCTGGATGAGTCGACTGATCTCTCGAGTGTGCCACAACTTCTCTGGCGCTGGATGAGTCGACTGATCTCTCGAGTGTGTCACAACTTCTCTGGCGCTGGATGAGTCGACTGATCTCTCGAGTGTGTCACAACTTCTCTGGCGCTGGATGAGTCGACTGATCTCTCGAGTGCGCCACAACTTCTCTGGCGCTGGATGAGTCGACTGATCTCTCGAGTGTGTCACAACTTCTCTGGCGCTGGATGAGTCGACTGATCTCTCGAGTGTGTCACAACTTCTCGTGTTCATTCGTTGCGTCAATTTGGACTTTCAGATAACGGAAGAGTTGGCATCCGTTTGCAGCTTGCATGGATCAATAACTAGAGGACAACTTGTTGAATTTTACCGCTACTTACCTAATGTTGAGTTTCCGAAACGGAAGAAATTTGCCGCTTGTATGTCACCAGTGTTTGGAACAACTTATGTCTGTGAGCAAACATTTTTTTTAAAAATGAAGTATATGAAGTCAACACATCCAACGAGATTGACTGATGAACATTTGAAAGCAATTCTCTTGATTGGATGCAGCAATTCCAACCCAAACATTGATAATATCTTGAAAGCCAAATATCAGCTGCCAAATCGCGCTCAGCTGTGTTTTGAACGCGTGTATACGGGATTATGAACCTTCGCCACGGAGGCCGGCGCAAGTATTGTACAGAATGAGTAAGCGGCCCGCGCTCGTCATTATCCAGCCCGCCGTGAAAAAAGTTTGGTGACCCCTGATTTAGACAGACAACATCCGTATCAAGCGAGGCCTCAGCAAGAGCAGTGCCCGGTATGTTCTCTCCCGACCTGTCCCATTCGCCAATTGAAGTGGCCACATAACAGATACCTGGTAAATGAAGAAAAAATAGTTGGTATCAACCAGTACAGGTCTGATGATCGCGCTTTTGGCAGCAAGAGTGTTTCCTAGGATTTTTGTGTTTTGTGTTGGTCTTTATCTGGCTGCACAAGAACCTGCACACTTGTCTTTCTGTTCTTATCTGTCCTCTACTTTTGTTGTCTTGGGAAAGGCGCTTAGCCAACCGAACACGAGTTCTCACTCTCTCTCTCTCTCTCTCTCTCTCTCTCTCTCTCTATATATATATATATATATATATATATATATATATATATATATATATATATCCCTCCCTCTCTCTCACTTGTCTATATCACTTTGTTATCTCTTTCAACACATCTTTCTCGTATCTCTGTCTCTCACACTATCTTCGTTATCTATCTCCCCCCTCTCTCTTTTCAACCTGCTTCACATATACCAGGTTTTCCTGCACTTTATTTGCGTAGCATTTCCTTGTTTATTTGTTAATTCATCAGGCCAGTAAGTCGGAAGCCTGGTGTTTGAATTGGCTAATCATGTCTTTCTGAAGCAACGCATATTACTGTCAGCTTGGACCGGAATTATGATGACATAAATATCAGGAAATAGTAGGTCGGTAATGTAAACAAAGATGGATGCCTGTAAACAGTAAGAGTACAGAAACGCAAGTTAACGAATTCTTGCATGGGGACACAATTATTTTTATTGGGGATACCAATCTGGAAAATTATTCTTGATATTAAAACAGCTTCATACTTCCAGCTCGGTATAAACTACTCCTGTCTATTCCGAGCCAGCTCGGTAATAAACTACTCTGTCTATTCCGAGCCTAGCGCGGTATAAACTACTCTGTCTATTCCGAGCCAGCGCGGTATAAACTACTCTGTCTATTCCGAGCTATCGCGGTATAAACTACTCTGTCTATTCCGAGCTATCGCGGTATAAACTCTCCCTTCCATGAACTCTTGACGAGATCTGTGCATTTTTTTTATTCATTACGGTGCGCGATGGAATTGGAACTCTGTGCCGGTATTTTACAATTATCCAGGAACTGTGTGCGCGTTTTTGTGATGTGATATTGATAATTACTATTAATGGTTAATTTAACTTATATACCTATTACTTTATTCATTATTGATAGATTAATATTTGAATATAATGAAGTTAATACAGGTAAGAGTTTGATAGAATGTGATAATTATAGATTGAACACATACACAATACATTCAGACGATCAACAGTACAGACTATACAGTAGGATATCGAGTTGAATAACATATCACAATGATATAATGTACATATTATGCAAATTGATATTATGTCAGGGCGAATTGAATTCATTATAATTAATTAGTTACTAGTTCATAAGTTGTTATATTTATTAAGATTATGATTATTCTAGTCGTCGTCAACACGCGAAGCCACAATGATTATATCTCATATGCAGAGAGATTCTATATTGCATTACTATATCAAGCGATTATAGCCAGAGCTTCATTGATAGTCGACATGAGAGCCGTTATAAACTTCACGACGAAAGGGAAACTGATACCATTGTTATACGTCAATAGCTACTACGGAAGAGAACCTGACCAATCTAATTGATAATAATCGATGTCATAGCAGTTGAAAATATACTAAGGATGTAGTATAGGGCATTGACTAGTATTGACGGATTGGTGCCTGTGAATCACACACGACCCTTTCTCGGGTTTTTAGCTTGGGTTTGGACGCTTGTCGGTTTCTACAAATGAGGGACTACTAGGTTATAGTTAGTTAGCACAGCCTCCCCATGGGCTGGCTACACGACGTCTACCGTAGGATTGTAGACTGGAGTGCGTGCCCGTCGTATAATACTTTTTTAAAAACATATTTTGTGTGTGATTTATAGGAGACCATACTATCTTATTAGCACAATAAATGGCTCATTAAGTCTGCACTGCTACTTGTCAGGTTAATTTAATTGATGACAGTTACAAATGATTGCATCATTTTCAAAGGGGAGGGGGCATACTGCCAAGTAGCAAGTGCGACTTAATGACGTAATTTAAATAGTCAGAATATCCGAGAACCGAAGCGCTGTGGAAATGAAGGAGACGACGCGACAACACAGAAACGTCATACGGAGACGGCATAACAACAAACCAGACTTGCTTCTGGGATGCTAGAGGACGCCAGCAGATATTGATCTGGGAACAAGGTTGGCTTAACGTCGCACCAGTGGCTGGATTTATACTTGCAAATACGAGAGACAGTCTGTGGAGACGATATCATAACAGCAATGAATAAGCAGGCAAGCTAACGAAGGAAAGCTCGATGTTTGTGAAGCGGCGGGAAGGAGACTTGGACAGAGTGACAGAAGGGCTCCGGAACGACGGATATTGCCAATGTTGATGTTTATGTCACGACAGCCCAGCACGTACCATGAGTCTTAATATATTTAATCTTACTGCTCCCTCTGCATTATACCTATTTTTAAATATTGAGCACAACCCACTACTGGCAACGCCGATCACATTCTGGTATGAACCTAAGGCCTATCCACGTCAATATGGAAGCACTATACTCGAGTTTCACCCTCATTTGACCTCGTCAGTAGTGTATATCCCTGACTGGATCCGGAAACAGTCCCGGATCACGCGTGTGAAGCGGGCGAGTAACCACGCGGCACACACTGGACACATCAAACCATCACAACAGAACACCACAACGCTACCCATCGCAGGCCATGCTCAAGATGCCCAATTGCCGCGACCGACGTCCGTCAATCGATGGGACCCGAACGATCAGGACTTCTCACTGGCAAGGAACACCAGGCCTCCTAAATCCAGTGAGCAATAATCAATTGATTATGTGGTTGTTTCGGGATTTGAAATTTAAATATTGAGCACAACCCACTACTGGCAACGCCGATCGCATTCTGGTATGAACCTAAGGCCTATCCACGTCAATATGGAAGCACTATACTCGAGTTTCACCCTCATTTGAGCTCGTCAGTAGTGCATATCCCTGACCGGATCCGGAAACAGTCCCGGATCACGCGTGTGAAGCGGGCGTGTAACCACGCGGCACACACTGGACACACCAAACCATCACAACAGAACACCACAACGCTAACCATCGCAGGCCATGCTCAAGATTGCCCAATCGCCGCGACCGACGTCCGTCTATCGATGGGACCCGAACGATCAGGACTTCTCACTGGCATCTTGAGCATGGCCTGCGATGGGTAGCGTTGTGGTGTTCTGTTGTGATGGTTTGGTGTGTCCAGTGTGTGCCGCGTGGTTACACGCCCGCTTCACACGCGTGATCCGGGACTGTTTCCGGATCCGGTCAGGGATATGCACTACTGACGAGCTCAAATGAGGGTGAAACTCGAGTATAGTGCTTCCATATTGACGTGGATAGGCCTTAGGTTCATACCAGAATGCGATCGGCGTTGCCAGTAGTGGGTTGTGCTCAATATTTAAATTTCAAATCCCGAAACAACCACATAATCAATACCTATTTTTCACAATCACTTTGTATTGTTCTTGAATTTCTTTATCTACCTTCAAAACCTTTTTATTAAGTCTCATGTTCATAACTATTTTTTTCCCCTTCTCTTCAGTCTTACTTTTATTATTCCACATAGAGGTACATGATCACTATTACAGTCAGCACACGGCATTGTCTTTGCATTAATTTACGCATTTCGAAACGTTTTATTAATAAGTATGTAGTCAGTTTGGTTGAGTATTTTCTTATCAGGGCTTTTCCATGTGTAAAGTTTTATATGACAGCGCAGGAAAAATAAAACGATTTGATTTTAACATTGTTTGGTTAGCTTACGGTCATTTTGTGGTCTTGTACTCAGCTGAATATTGGTTATGAAATGTTGTTTGTGATGTTATAATAGATTTTCAATCACCCGTAAGTAATAGATATTTTCTCGTAACTACCCTAAGAACGATGACAAAGAGGATATACAAATTCACAACCAAAATGAAAATATACGAAACAAATTCCAGAAATGTCTCCATAACAATGTACATGTAGGAGAAATCATTGATCCCATTGTAAGAACTTAATGCACAAGAAATGTTGGCAGACACTCATTAACAAACAAACAAATCAGGATCGGAGAATCATCATCAGCAAGTGGCGTAGGCGTTCGTGTCTCTCCACAGACCTCGGTCTTTAGTTTTCTGGATCATCTCTGCATATGATATTCCTCCATGCCACAGTCTCAATCCATCGAGCATCATTTCTCTTGGTTTGTCTCTGCTTCTCTTCCACTCGATCTTTCCAGTTGTCTCGATATTCTCCAAGCGTCTCTTCTCATCACATGACCAAAGAAAGCTGTTTCGTTCTTATTGTTGAATAAAATGTCTTAGTTTCTTTAGCCTCTTTCAGGCAATCGTTGTTAGTTTACTTTGGCAATCCTTGGACTTCGCAACATTCGTCTCAGAAATCACATCTCTGTTACTTCCAGGTTCTTCCTAA
Source organism: Cepaea nemoralis (assembly GCA_014155875.1). Lineage (NCBI taxonomy): Eukaryota > Metazoa > Mollusca > Gastropoda > Stylommatophora > Helicidae > Cepaea > Cepaea nemoralis. The sequence continues at coordinate 238,600 of JACEFZ010011951.1, read as the reverse complement.
TATGTTCATTTACATTCCAAGTTTCACTGTCAAACAGCAAAATAGGTTCTATTTAGTATTTCAGCACTCTTTTCTTTACATGAGAGAAAATAAAAGGCAATCTCTTGTCGGTCTGCCTCGCTTTGGCTAGCCAGCAGCTGTGGTTTAAGGGTAGTGAATGCAGTTTCACAATTGCGATATACCGGGTACGAAGTCAGATGCAGGTGATATGGGCGCAAGTCGTTTTGCGTTGAGTCACACAATGGTATAAGTTTTGGTCGTTCAGAATGCAATGGCAAACTTGAAAACGTAACATTTCCTAGACAATCCAAAAAAAAAGCCAGTGAATGGCTTGGGTGGTTAGTGACTTCCTGTAAATGACATGCAACTATTAAGATTTGGATTCAGATCTTGATGATAATGACGTCATTCATCATCATAGTCATCAATAAGTGCCATCTCCTCATCACATGTGGGCTTTGTTGAGACTCCTAAACAATCTGCCTTGAGTCTTGGAGGTGCATTCATACATCCTTCCTCCAGTCCATCGCTCGATACTCTTCATTAACGTGTAATGTTGCATTCCTCCTGCACATTCTCTTTTTCCATTTCCTATTCTAGCCTCGCCTTTAACAAAGAGCCGTTTCTTTGTATATGGCTGGAGTATCTTAACTGTTTCTACTAGCTTTCAAATGGGAATTTCTTCTCAAATTACTACGCTAAGATTCAGGCCTGTGGCATTTTGTAGAAATGATAATTAACATAACACGTCAGTACAAGCCAGGTGTTGGACATCATATTTCTGATTGATGTACTAATTATGCAATATCTCAACAGAACCACACTCTCAGGTGTAAGAAAACAAACCACAGTGACGTCATCATCATCCAAATTAACATCACCATCAAGTGACATGCCGATAGGTGTAGGCGATCATGGCTCGCCATCTCACACAGTTACCAGAGTCTCGAATCAGGTCTGTGCTCTTTTTCCGCCTATGGCATGCTGCCAAATCATCGAGGTATATACCCCTATGTCTTCCTCTTGCTCTCTTCCCGCCAAGCTTGCCAGTAGTCACCAAATTTTCTCAAGTCCATTTCTCCTCGTAGCATGTCCAAAAAATCCTGACTGTCTTCGTCTAATTCTCCAATCAATCTCCGTTTTTGATTTGTTTATTGAAGGACTCTCTAATTTCATTATCTGTCAGTCCATTGTATTCTTTTCATTTTTCTAAATATATTTTAAAAAAACCATTTCCACCGCCATTAGATGTTTCAAAGATAGTCTGTTAATTGTCCATGTTTCACACACATTCAACACTTTTTTTTGCATATCCCTTACAGGATGTTGCAGTCAACATCAGCATTTTTCAGCTGCTGTTGATTGTACTAGGCAAGATTACGCTCAGTAGTTTGCCATTGCTTTCTGAGCGACCGGCTCACGTACCCCGTAAGTTACCAACGCGGCGAGAACAGCTACCGATTCTCGCGCAGGTTACGTTACTCACGAGAATATACGGGATTACGGAGAAAGACGTTAACCCTTAGACCACGGAGACCGGCCATGTTCAACAATATGGGTTCTATGTAGCATTTCACTATTTTTTATCACTGCCGTTGACAACTTGTTAGTAAGTATGTTTCCGATTTTGCAGAAGGCCACCTTTGTCATGGCAATTCTTGATCTAATCTGAGCAAGGCCTTTTCCATCAGATGTTACGGCTGTTCCGAGATAGTTATACCTACTCACCTGTTAAAGAATATTCCCATTCATTTGGATGTTACAATGGGGTATTTCTTTCTTCTTGCAGACGACCATGATCTCTGTTTTCTTACAATTCGATTCCAAACCTAGTTTTCTCGTGGTATCCAAATTATAGTACTATAATAAATACCATTTCGCCATGGACTCTGAATAAAATCGCAAAGGAAGATTAGGAAGCTCGACAAATGTGAGGAAAATAACATAGATACGGACGAAGGTTTCGATTGTAGTCTTTGTCAACATCAGAAAGATAAACAACACCAGTTGATTGTTTTGTCTTACTTGTGCGTTAGCATGGATTTTTTCTCTGGACATGCGGGAGTTTGGGGAATGAACAGGTTGATAGACTGGCAAGGAATGCACCTCTTGCTGGTAGATTACCTATGGACAATGGAGAGGTGGTCGGGCGCCTGTGGGACCAGGTGAAGCAGGCTGGGGGAAACAGATTGAGAACCCGTATATGGAAATAATGATATTCAGGGGGATCGTTAGAGGTTCTGAAAGAATCTCAAAACTGAAAGGCAATACAGGGAGAACTTTCAATCAGATAGCGATGGGAACGATTAGTAGCATGACTCTTCGCTGGCTGTTGAACGAGGGAACGGAGCGCGTATGCGAATTTCCTGAGTGCAGTGATGTCGATTCTTAGCTCACAACTCACCTATAGTTTGAATAACGAAGACACAAACCATTGATTGTACGATTTATTGCCTGGCATTTTTCTCTGCATCTCGTCAGGCACATACTGCAGACGTCACACATCATAGAGTAAAATAACTAGATACATCGTTCAAGGTGAAATATGCACATGTTCGCACAGTAATATCAATTGTTTACCATGGTAGTTTTAAACTGACTATCATGTCTTTCTGTTTGCACAAATTTGGCCTATGTAGATGAATCATTATAGCTTCTGCAAACTGTGTTGAGTTGAGTTGAGTTAAGAACCGACATCACTGCACTCAGGACATTCCCATACCTGCTCAGTCACCTCGTTTAACAGCCAGCAAAGAGTCATACTACTAATCGTTCCCACCGCTATCTGATTAAAAGTTCTCCTGGTCTTCCCTCTCAGTTTTGAGATTCTTCCAGAACCCCTGCCGATCCCCCGCAATCTCATTCTTTCCACATATGGGTTCTCAATCTGTTCCTCCGCCTTCTCCACCTGGTCCCACAAGCGCACGACCACCTCCCCCTTGTCCATAGGCAAGATACCACCAAGAGGTGCATTCCCTGCCAGCCTATCAGCCTGTTCATTCCCCCGTACACCCGCATGGCCAGGGCAAAATATCCATACAATTCTCACAATCTGTGACCTCTGAAGCGACGAGAGCCATTCCACACGAAACATTCCTTTCTCCACCTTGCTAAGCATATTCTTTGAATCCGTAATGAACACAACGTGTGTTGCAGTAGTCTCCTCTAGCCACCAGAATGCCGCTGTTACTGCCTCCACCTCCATTCTCATGCTGGAGGTCGTAGTCTCATATGTCAGGCTCTCCTTTTTCAAGACTCGCCCATTAGCCTTTGCAATAAAGCCCCAGCCTTTACGTCTGTTTCTCACCACTGACCCATCGGTGTAGATGACTATGTACACCTTGATGTGTGTTGCTCTGGATCAGCTGTTGCACTTCAAACTCAGTGCGGCCCGCTTGCCCATTCTCTGCACTCACGACCCAGTGTTATTATTACATTGTGCCAGTCCGTCATGTCATCAGGAACTTCAACCCACTCTCTTTCACGATTGATGGTCTCTAGATCACACACCTGACTTATAGAAAGTTCTGCCTGTGCCATCCAGGACCTGCCTCGTCTTAGTCTATGACCCTTTACCATATCCATTGCTGCATGCAGCGGGTGATCCCTGTCTGCGGCAACTCTCAGGTACCATTTGGCCTGAAGGACCCTATGTCTATCCGTCATTGTAGGTAGCGCCAGGATATGCCTCATGCAGATAATTGGTGTGTCCTTTAGTGCACCCCAGTATTAACCGCATGGCAGCATTCTGTATGCGCTCCAACCTTTCAAACTGGCTCTTTGATACTGTCAGCAGCCCCAAACCATACTCAATGACATAAATTATTAACTGCTGAAAGAGCCTGTACAGCATCCTCTGATCTACCCCTTTTAACTTTAACTAACGACTATTTTGTGTATGACATTTTACTCTATGTTGTGTGACTTCTACAGTATGTACCTGACGAGATGCAGCGAAATTGCCAGGCAATAAATCGTACAATCTATGGTTTGTGTCTTCGTTATTCTCATTCATTACGGGAAAACATTGTTTTGATCACCTATAGCTGATTTTTTATTTTCATGTTATTTTCCAAGTTCAGATTTTTAACATAATCCGACAAAAGACGCACTTGGCGACGCGTCATCATATTTTGTGTGGAGACGACCGCCGTTTATATTAAGGTTCGTCTTTGCCATCAAAGACTTTGTTATTGAAAATAATTCATTACAACTGGGTAAGTGTAAAAGCAACCGCCATAGAATATACATTACGTACTAATTATGTTGTCTATTCTTTATTTGTGTTTTTGTATTTATGTGTGACTGTCATAATTTCCATGATCTTTGCAGAACGATGCTCCCATCATGGCAGGCCGACAAAGATTATTGAATCTTTTCTCGTCCTCCAGGATTATATATTGTGCCTTTAAAAAGCCTGTGCCCAATGTGTTGATGTTCAATTTCTGCCTGTTCTTACAATGAATCGATTGTCCGTCATTGTTCTTTCCAAACCATTATCACATTTATTGTCGGTTTAAAAAACAAGTAGTTTGAAATCTCAGATATAAACCTGTTTTTGAGACAATTTCCTTCATTATTCAGATATTATGTTCACAGTCTATGCAAGAGTGAGACAAGGATGTGTGCTCTCTCCTCTGCTATTTAATGTCTACATGGACAGTGTCAGGATCTCCCTCGCCATCGCCTGGAAGCGACGAACTAGGATGACCGTGAACTCAACTAGCAGCTACGACGCAGTGCATGGCCAGTGGTCAGCGTGTCGCACGAAGCACACGAGAACTAAAATCAGGGCCAACAAGAAACCATCGCTGGTAGCTCAGACTGCCGACGACTTCGAGACTGGACGGACATGGAAGAAAGTGGTGCATGTATTTGATGTATTATTCGATGCTTGATGTACGAAAGCTTGTATGCTCTGTAGAAACTTAGAGAGTGCTTTATTCTATGCATTGATGAACTTGTAGATTGTATATATGTCGCTGTAAATGACATTGCCGCTAGTTGTGCGCGCAGAATTATATGAAGAGTGTGATTAAAATGTTTCAGTTGTGTTACCGTGTGTTTCGTACAATCATTCGTAGTGTATGAGTTCCCTTTCAGCCGCTCTTTCCTCCCTTTCTCTAGCTTTTTCTTGCAATTGGACATATTCTGCGTATTTTTCCTCACTCCACTTTGATAATTCGTCTCCGGTTAGATTTAATTTTAGTCCCAATTCAAAAAATTCGTGTAACGTAGACATGGTAATTTTATATGTTTGTTACACTGGCTTTATGCAAAAATATTTACAATATGTAATGAAATATAGTAATGCACAATATACAATAGTGAAGACAAAAAACTTATCAGATAAGGCCTGATTCCCTACAAAAGTATATAAGGAAAAAAAATACTCAAGTGTCGATGGAGTTTTGAGCTCTGGACGTCTGTTGGTAACTGCTGTAACAGTAAGGGAGGAGTACTGGGGTATTATTAGAATCTAGTGGGAAGCAGATACAGCACGATTGAGCATCGAGAGTGAAAGGGTGAGAGATGCTCAATCGTGACGTATTGGGTTGGCAAGGGCAGTTAAGATCCGGCCTTTTGTCTTGTGTGGAGGAGAACATCGAAGCTTTGTCATCTTACAGTAATAAACGTTATATCAACAAGAAAACAACAAGCCTTCGTATTCTTATACACTACTACAGGATGCGAATTGGTGCCACTTGACCAGGATTATGAATTGGGTCGTCCCGGCTACCACGCGAAGTACTAAGAAACTTTCAAAGGTATTTAACGTTTTCTCAAATCAGCTTTTTCAAGGTCGGGAGACGCTTGTTGTTGTTCCAGTGAAAGGATCAGGTCAATAATCAGCAAATAAGGAGGCTCGAAGGCTGTGATAATTTCTCAATCATGTAAAATTATAGAACTTTTACATTATCAAAGGGCTTTCCAGAGCCGTGGTTGGAAATTTTACATTATCAAAGGGCTTTCCAGAGCCGTGGTTGGAAATTTTACATTATCAAAGGGCTTTCCCAGAGCCGTGGTTGGAAATTTTACATTATCAAAGGGCTTTCCAGAGCCGTGGTTTGAAATTTTACATTATCAAAGGGCTTTCCAGAGCCGTGGTTGGAAATTTTACATTATCAAAGGGCTTTCCAGAGCCGTGGTTGGAAATTTTACATTATCAAAGGGCTTTCCAGAGCCGTGGTTGGAAATTTTACATTATCAAAGGGCTTTCCAGAGCCGTGGTTTGAAATTTTACATTATCAAAGGGCTTTCCAGAGCCGTGCTTTGAAATTTTACATCATCAAAGGGCTTCCCAGAGCCGTGCTTTGAAATTTTACATCATCAAAAGGCTTCCCAGAGCCGAGCTTTGAATTTTTACGTCATAAAAAGGGCTTTCCGGAGACCTTATCTGAACTTTAACGTTGGCCGGGAGATGGTCATGGTTGTAGTCTGAACTTCAGCCTTCAGCGTTATTAAAAGGACTTCCCATAGCCGCGATCTGAACTCTGGGGTTTCGAAAAGTTACCATAACCTGAATTTTGATAATTTCAAATCGCCAGCCACTTACGTTATCGTTATCTCAAGACGTCGATGATGTACCCCACCCGGGGTGAAAACAAAGACTAAAAAGCTGGTCGGGACCCAACCAAGGGTTGAAGATAATCCCGGCATCCCTAGAGAAGTGACGTAATTACCTGGGGGAAGAGGTAGACTACCTGAACTACGCGACTGATTTTCAGCTGAAACAGGCTCCTGGTGATCGAACGAAATCTGACGCTGAGTGGAGGAAGGTACGGGTTTGAGTCAAGAAACAAAAAGAAAATAGCTCTGATTTTCTATAATAAGTGAGTGAATTCTTTAAATTAAGAAGTTAAAAACTGTGTGATACTTAAACCCAGAAAATAACTGTGATTTTCTATAATAAGTGAGTGAATTCTTTAAATTAAGAAGTTAAAACTTGTGTGATACTTAAACCCAGAAAATAACTGTGGTTATCTATAATAAGTGAGTGTCTTCTTTAAATTAAGAAATTGAAATTGTGTGGTTCTTTGCTTGCTTTGTTTCAGTATTTTTCAGCATGGCGGAACAGGACACCTTAGCACATCTTCTTTAAATTAAGAAATTGAAATTGTGTGGTTCTTTGCTTGCTTTGTTTCAGTATTTTTCAGCATGGCGGAACAAGACACCTTAGCACAGGTTTAGCTCTGTTTAGGAATATTTCAGCAGGGCAGATTCATCACGACAGAGTTGAGAATTATTTCGGCTGAGATAGCATAAAGAGTAAAAATGTACTTGAGCAGAGACTTAGGACACGTGACTGCATGGTTAGGAGAATTAAAGGTGGCAGTCAGCGAGGTAGAATGTTTTGTACACTGGTTACAGAGTAATGTAAGAGGTAATGAGATAAAAAGGAACAACAAGAATAGCCGAGGACAGCCACTAGTTGATGAAAATAGAGGGCAGTATGGAAGCATTTATGTTAGTCCAAGGATGACTAGGGTTAGGAGCTGGTACAATGATCAGAGATACAGAAATGGGCATGAGAGAGATTGTTCTAGGAGTTGGCCATCCTATACGGTAAGCGCTAGAAAAAAACGTGACGAGTGGTTTGAAAAAAGACAAAGACAATATCTAAACTCAGGTGTAAGAGACAGAGTTGAACCTGTAAATAAAATACAGACTAATCCTAAAATGGTTGCGAATGTGACTAGTGGACAGGAAAAGAAGACGACGTTATTAGTAAAGAAAAGAAACCGAGAGACACAGACGCAGACAAGTAATACGGTAGAAAGTAGTACGCAGACTCAGGTACAACCAGTCAGCAAGATAACAAAGGGAACTCGAACTGACTTCATAGAGAATCAGTCAAAACCAACTCAATTGACTAAGAGAGACAAGGTTGAAGTTAGGAAAGATGGACAGACGAGGACCAAGAACGACAGAAAGATAAAGAGGAGAAGTATTGACGAAAGAAATAGTATGGTTGTAAATAGAGGTAGTGCCATGTCAAATTCTTCAGCTATAGACAGGAAACTAATTCCCAAATGGTGTAGGAATATTAGCTGTCAGAGTTCAAGTTACGGAGAAGATATTCCTACAGCCGAATATTATAGTGATGCTGAAACAGATATAATTACTGAGGATTCGGAGAATGAGAGTGCTGCACTACGAGCAGATCCTGAATTGAGGAGTGTTGTTCCCTCATACGGAATAGTGACTGGTGGACAGACGGACAGAGTTTTAGTTAGTGACTATATTGGGAAGGCTAAGGGACGAAGACCGAGAAAGAGAAAGAAAGTCAGACGTTTTAAAGATGACTATGAGAATAAGGCCGACGTGTTTGCAGTAAACTATAATGAGTCTGATGTAGGGACTATTATTAGTGTGTCATCTGAGGATGAGATGGGAAGGTATAAACGTTACGTAAGGTATACAGGAAACAGTGAGCAGACTGACGCAAATAAAGGAAATAGAAAGAACTCATTTAAGAAGAAGAATAGTGGTAGACAGTTAGCGGGAATTTATTCAACGACAGAAAGTGACTTAAGTAAAATAGAAGACCTTAGGACCTTAAGACCTGAATACTTTAACAGGTTGACAACAGATAGTGATGATGACATTATAAGTGAAAGACAGGTTAGTGTATTGAAAGACAGTGAAGTGTTTAATTTGGACACACTATATAACGGTTAAAATTCCTTGGGTGAAGAAGGAAAATGAAATAGTTTTGGCTTATGAGAAGAACTCCGGTTTGAGAGTATAGGTAGTATGAGCTGTCTAAAATAGACAGATGAAATTTTTGGGGTAGCATGGTACAGGGTAGGTGATAGTGGTGTTGAGGATAAGGAAGTACGGCAAATGATATTCCACGTGGATTACGTAATACAGGATATCATATCTTCTGTTTGGTTAAAATGTAGGGAGAGTACATTAAGTAAAATAGGGTGGATTCAGCACTTAGTAGAGAGAATTAGTAGAGGGTGAGAGATAAATTAAGTATGAATGTTCGTATTAGAAATGGTTTGACTCAGAGCTATGACGTGATGTCCGAGATAGTTTTGCTTGTTGGTTGGAGAAGAAAGAATAGTATTGTTGACAGGTGAACCGAGAGTGTCTGGTGAGGAGATATAGATTGAGGAGGTACTGAGTGTCCTGTGTGTAAAATAGCCAGTTGAACGTGAGAATAAAAGTAATAGACTGTAGAAGTGGATGCTTGAAAAATACGAGTTACGTCGTGCTTGCGGAGAAAGAAGAAACTTGTTGTGTCTGGAGAAGTATAGAATAATAGTTACGAGATTTGTGACATGTTGGAATGAAGTTTGTTTTGAAGAGACAGTAGATAGGGCTGTGAAAGCAATATAAGTTGCGAGATGTCATGTATAGGGTTTGACCTTCGTATAGGACTAGAGATATAAGAAAGCAGTGAATTGAGAAAGTCCTCTGGAATAATTCGTCTGGTTGTGCGTTGTTCATACGTGAGTATAACTGTCAGACAGGTGTTCGGCGTGATGAAGGAAGTAGGAGAGAGGTGTGATGAAGTCGCCTAAGTGAAATACGTAGATAAAATGTAAGAGTGGCGTTAATATGTCGTGTGTCAATGTGTTTAGAGGAGATCAATACGTGTTTATATGTGGTGAATGTGGAGGTGACATCTGAAGTGCTTTTTATAGTAATGATAGAGACACGTTAGATTGTCGAGATGCAAGAGTAGTCGGGAGATGAGAGCGAAGTTGTGTATCATTGTCCGTGTGAATATGAGAAGAGCGGTTGATAAGTAACGTTGATAAATCGTGGAACATAGAGCATGCGAAAATCGAGAGATAGAAAGAAAATTGTAATGTCTTTTCGTAGAATATCTGACCTTGGAAGGAAATTATGGAAGTTATATTCTGAATTAACATTCTGAATGTTTAGTATTCTTGACAGGAAAATGGCGAAGCAAGAGTGCCTAAGACTGAGAAACGAGGAAAGAGAGGTCTGCTGTTGGTTATAAGTGGCGTAGGTTGCAGTTCTGAAAGAGTTCCGAGAAATAACAAGAAGAATGAAAGATGCGGAGGTAAACATGGTTAGTTAAATGAGTGTTGGAGAACGTGTTCCGAGGAGGGTGACCGGTTTGATTGTCGTCACGATGCAAGAATGATAGGTGAGACTTGAGGATAGCTTAGAGTAGTGCTGGTGAGACGTTGAGAGTACAGTAGAATGAAATATTAATTGCGTCGGGTAGACGAGAAAGTGGAAGTAGAATTAGTTGTTTTGGTGAGAGGTCTATAGTAAATAGACAAGTTCTTTTGATGGGAGTAGCGTAGTGGAGATACTGTAGTTAACAGTAGTGATGTTTGGTAACAAAGCCATGGAAACAATTGGTGTGCCGAGCCACAGGTTAAGTTATAAGTACAAGATGGCTGGTGCATTGAAAAGACGTTGAAATAATCGCCACATTGGCAATGGATTCAGTGAGTGACCTGTAGTTTACAGAGATTGCTTAAGGTATTTGTGGTGTATTAGGGAGTTAAATTATAGAAAATTGTGAGGGGAGATAATCAAGTTTGACTTCCAGAAAAAGGAACGGTCAGTTGTTGAGTAATGATTTTGGTTGAGGGGAACAAGTATGGTTCCGCATTAAGATAATCTGTAGATAACAGATAGATGTTTGTATATATGTATATACGTATTTTGGCATTAATGCTTGGTATGGAGTTGTTTTGTTATACATGATTTGGCTAAATAGATAGGTGTTACATTGGTTAGAAAAGGAGGCTAATGTTGCTGGGTCACTTTAAGTGGTTAATTCTAAGTGAATTATATTTTTTTTGAAAACCTTCTCTTTAGCAAGAAGACAGTTGTGTTTATTGAAATTGAGCTTTCAATGCCTCATATGTAAAAAAAAATTTTTTTGCTTGATTTGGTCATGTTGTTATTATTTTAGAATAGGGTTATTGTGTTCGTAGACCTTTATGTGTAAACTACTGGTCCGTAAAAGAGACCAGTAGTAGTAGGTAAAAATAGATTAGGATGTATGTTGTATTATTTTAATCATCGTCACCATCATCATCACTATCATCATCATACTTTTAGTTGAGTTGCGGGGAAACATAAATGATTGTTACAAAAATTTGGGGGGGATTTGATGTCCTGTTGTGATTTTATTTCGCTGTTTTGTGTGTTAAATAGTAGTTATGTTTAATTTACAAGGTTTTTGTCTAGAATAAAGACAATACAGGGGGCTTTAATTATGACCCTTCGTTCAGAAAAGAGTTAATAAAACTACGGAGAACTAATAGAGAGACACATTCTCTTTGTGAAGAAGAAGTTCATGGATATTTTGATGCTGTGATAATCAGCGTAGAAAGGTTAAAATGGCTATGAACTGTAGACGGGGTTACTACACAAGTAAAATAGTTATGGGAAACTTTAGAGATACACTAAAGTAAGCATTCATTAGAAATATATGGGATTAGAAGCCACATGGGAGGAGAAAAGATTAATGAATATAGCAGTAGAAAAAAAGAGGGGAAAGTTTTGAACATGGTTTCCGGGGGGGGGGGGGGTCAGAAGAGCCATGATATACACGAGATTGCTGGGTTATAGAAGAATAAGAAAATTACCCCAGATGAAGAGTAAACATGAATTGGATCCATGTTTGACTAGACACTGTGGATAACAGTACAATAATAAAGGGGTGTAAGTGGGGGAGACATGGTGACATGGGGTGTTTGTGGGTCCGTAATAAAGGGACTGAGATTAAAGTTGATTACAAGCAGTCACAGACATGAGTGGTTATTTTTGCTGCTGTAGATTACGGCATGAATTATGAATTGAGAGGTGGAAGATTTTAGAGAGACATTGGGTTACATGGCCTGGGCAGGATGTAAATGTTTATAAGTGGGTCAGATTACAATGTTGTGTTTGATGGTTAATATTTAAGGGGAGATTTCAAGGTTACTAGGTTGCTGTTGATAACGGCATAAGTGGAGCATTTTAGTAGATATGCCCATAAGAAATGGACATTAAGAGAGAACCTGAGGTATTGGAGAAGATTAGTTATACGAGGTGATGAGGTTATGTGAGGTGTTGTGTTGGAGGAGGTCTTAAGGGATAATAGACCTTTTTAATTGTGTCTTCGGGATGTGTTTTGTGGTTTACATTACAATGTGAGGTAGTGTCTGACACTTAGAAGTGAAGAGTATTTTTGGGATGATGGTTGGATAGCAGCGTAAACGGTTACCATAATGAGTGGTACTGGGGGAGATATAATGGTTCAGAATTTATTGCATAAATCTCAAAGAACATAGGGGTGTAAAGGGGTGTGTGATTTAGGTGAATGTTGTGTTTTTGAAAGAGTTCTATTTCTTCTTCTTAAATTCCGGTGGCCACCGATTCTGTGTCTTCCTATCGTGTGAAAGTAATTTCAGCTTAGTTGAAAGTGGGGGATTTGTAGCGTTGGTGATAAAATAAGGAGTTGGTGTTAGAGTTGAGTTTGAAATATTAAGCAGATTGCTTATGAGGAAGGAGTATTTAAGAAGACGTGTTATGATGTTATTGTATATAGTTGAAATTGAAATGTTATAAGATATGTAAATATGTTATGGTTGGTTGAAGAGCCAGGAACGAAGAAGAAGAGGGTTAACTATATAGCAGGGGAAAAGTTAAAGAAATTGAATATTCATTTAAGTTAAATTGGTTTGGGGAAGATTGTGAGAAGTAGTGAAAAAGAGGGAATAGAGTATGGGGATTAGGAGTAAAGATTTTTCCTTTATAAGGAAAATTCTTTATTCAACATGGGGAGGTGTAACAGTAAGGGAGGAGTACTGGGGTATTATTAGAATCTAGTGGGAAGCAGATACAGCACGATTGAGCATCGAGAGTGAAAGGGTGAGAGATGCTCAATCGTGACGTATTGGGTTGGCAAGGGCAGTTAAGATCCGGCCTTTTGTCTTGTGTGGAGGAGAACATCGAAGCTTTGTCATCTTACAGTAATAAACGTTATATCAACAAGAAAACAACAAGCCTTCGTATTCTTATACACTACTACACTGCACCAGAGAAGGGTTGCTTGGTCTTCTACAGCCAGGCAAACCAGTTTAGTAATTTTACAATTATTGATGACAAACCTGGTTACTTGGGAGAAAAAGAAATTAGTATGTGTTTGACTTTGTGGTGTATGCGTTGTCAACTAAGTGTTTATAGGTTTGTATGCAGTCAAGTATGAATGTATTGTCTCGTCGTCAGTTCAGATTTATGGAAATTTAGTATAGCTTGCTCGGTGCTGTTTTCACTCGTATCTTAGAACATTCTTCACGCCACTGCTTAACATACATCTATTCTTCAACTGTTCAAAAGCCGCCTTCACACACTATTTCACAAAATGTCACTCATTTCTTCTAACTGACACAATCTCAATGTTCAAGCCTGACGAATCTCTCACGCTCAATTATTTGATAACACATGGTCCAAACACGGACGAGATTCCCCACATCCACTGTCTAACATATGGTCCAAACACGGACGAGATTCCCCACTTCCACTGCCTAACGTATGGTCCAAACACGGACGAGATTCCCCACTTCCACTGTCTAACGTATGGTCCAAACACGGACGAGATTCCTCACGTCCACTGCCTGTCAGGGTCTTACTTATTACTGACAATGGCTCGTGTTTTCTGACAGGGAATGAAACACAATCATACACTACGAATGATTGTACGAAACACACGGTAACACAACTGAAACATTTTAATCACACTCTTTATATAATGCTGCGCGCACAACTAGCGGCAATGTCATTTACAGCTACGTATATACAATCTACAAGTTCATCAATGCATAGAATAAAGCACTCTCTCAGTCTCTACAGAGCATACAAGCTTTCGTACATCAAGCATCGAATAATACATCAAATACATGCACCACTTTCTTCCATGTCCGTCCAGTCTCGAAGTCGTCGGCAGTCTGAGCTACCAGCGATGGTTTCTTGTTGGCCCTGCTTTTAGTTCTCATGCGCTTCGTGCGACACGCTGACCACTGGCCATTCAGTGCGTCGTAGATGCTAGTTGAGTTCACGGTCATCCTAGTTCGTCGCTTCCAGGCGATTTCGAGGGAGATCCTGACAGACAAAATATCCAAAGAAGCAAGTCTTGACAGAACAGATTCAGAAAATTAGAACTCTTTACTCCAGATGAAACAACCGATCCACAGGAAATAAATGAACTTCTATTTGCAGACTATCAGTGCCTGTTTTACAGCGACGAGGGCAGACTACATCATTTTAATAATCTGAGCTCAACCTGCAGCAGATACAATATGAATATCAACACAGCCAAAACCGAAGTATTGCAAGTTAGCAGATCGCCGGGCCCACTAAGTATACAGATAAATAGCACAACTCTGAAACAAGTTAAAGAATTCAAATATCTTGGAAGTATGATCACAGAAGATGACAGAATGGACAGAGAAATCGAAATCAGATGTCAAAAAGCTAGTGCACTTACATATCAACTATCACCCTTACTTAATCATCTAAATATACCCATGTCCGCAAAACGACAGATAATAAACAGCATATTCACACCAATCCTATGCTACCAATCTCAAACCTGGACTTTATCCAAATCACACCTTCGTAAAATCAACACCTGCGAGATGAGATGCCCGAGGAGAGCTGCCAACCTAACAATCCGAGACCGAGTAAGAAATGCTGTTATCAGAAAGACTGTGGGATCAACACCCTGTGCCACATTTATTGAAAGACTGAAGATCAAGTGGTTTGGCCATGTCGTTAGAATGCAACACCAACAACTACCAACACTGGCCTTACATCAAAGATCGTCTGAGACAAGATCAAGAGGAAGTCCAAGAAGACAATGGTTTGACGACATCAAAGACATTGTACAATCACAAGGAGTTACACTATCCAGTGCCACCCACCGGGCGCTGGAACGCAAATTATTCCTCCCCACGAGGATTGATGGCAGATGTGGAAGATGATGATGATGATGATGATGATGATGATGATGATGATGATGATGATGATGATGATGATGATGATGATGATGATGATGATGGTGATAGTGGTGGTGGTGGTGGTGGTGGTGATTGATGATTGATGATTGATGATTGATGACTGATGACTGATGATTGATGATTGATGATTGATGATGATGATGATGATGATGTTGTTGTTGTTGTTGTTGTTGTTGTTGTTGTTGTTGTTGTTGTTGTTGTTGTTGTTGTTGCTTGCTTGCTTGCTTGTGTTCGTTGGCTTGAGCTCCAACGCGAAGTCCTGTATGTCGGATGAAGGCATCCTGTTGTCCAACATCAGTGTGATGTCATACAGGACCTGAGTTTTGCGTGAGTATCCGTTGTCCCATGTCTGGCTTATTGGTGTGCAGACTGGTGGTTCCTCGCCGTACAGGCAGACACTCTCCGACTTCGGAGGAATCGGCGATCCTACTGACTTTAGCCAGGACCCCGAAGGGACCTGTTGCCCAGGACGCTCGACGAGGACGCGTCAATAGGTCTTGGCCAGTATATAACCCGGCCCTGGTGCCTTGGAAACACCTCTGCGTCCCATTGTTGTTGTTGTTTAGATCTTATAAAATGGCGCTAGTTTTGCTCTTCGTGGTATATGATATTTTAATAGCTTGTCTGTAACATGTAATTTCACGAAGCTCAGTTTTATTTTTTATTGGCAATGCTCAATTATATCCTTCAGTGATTAGGACAAATATGTAATCTCTTATACACGGTGTAAATTTAACGACTGTGGACTTTTTAAAATCAAGTATTTGTCCACCGCAATTTACGTTCACATTTTTGGTTCAAATACATTTAAACTTTAGTTCAGAATATTACTGCTACATGCAGATGTTTTCGTAATTTATCTCAGCTACAGTGGTGTTAACTATTTTAAATGGAGCACGTATTTCTTACCTGTAACAGGTATTCGAATGTGGTTGTTCAACAATTTATTATGACATTTCCTGATACCCAAGTGACTCATCCTAATGCTGTTAGCAATTTATTTAAGACATGTCGAAGTACTGGCTGTGTTCACGATGTGCGCCGCCCTGGTAGCCATCTGTTTCTGAAGAAACATCCCTCAGCATCCAAGGCAGCATGCTAATGAGTCCAGGTAAATCAGTAAGAAAGTTGGCCCAACGAGTACACAAGTCAAGCAATACTGTCCACACAATCCTGAAGACGAAGTTGAACTTATGTCCATACACGTTTTCAGCTGTACCTCAACTAAAGGAATTAGAACATCAATGCGGAGTTTACTATTGCATGTGGTATAAGAATTTTCTTGCTCAAGAATGTGAGGAAATTTGTTATGTCCATTTGTTCACAGATGACGCATGGTTTTATCTTTCTTTGAACGTAAACAGTCAGAATGATCGTCTTTGGAGTGATGAAGATCCCCATGCGTTTAGTAGGAGCTTGGTGTATAATGAGTCGTATGCGCAAAATCGGTCCAATTTTCTTTAACGATACTGTAAATTCTGAAAGAACCCGGACTAATATTCTGGAACCATTCGTAGACCAAATTTCTGAGCGGGAAATTGAACAAACCTGGTTTCAATAAGATGGTGCAACTGCTTGCATAGCTCTAAAATGATTAAAATTCTTAGTCTGAGGAAATTCTTGATTTTTGCAAATCGCATAATCTCTCGCAGAATTTGGCCTGCACGCTCTCCAGATTTTACTCCTCTGGATTACTACCTCTGTGGTGCACTTAAAGGAAACGTATACGAGAACAATCCCTACACAATCAATGAATTTTAGTTTCAGTCGTCAAGAACATTAATAACAATTACACTGTCCAACTGCACACGATCTTTGACAACATGAAAAAAAAAAACCGTGTCCATATTTGCTAACGAAATGGTGGTGGATATTTCCAATACCTTTTATGAATAGAACTGTAATGTGGACAACTTTACAGAAAATAAGACACACTATAGCAGTAGATGTTGCATGAACTTCACGGACGGTGAATACAAAACTTGCAACGGCAATATTTTCAAACAGTCCACAGTCATTAACAATATACCCTGTATTTTACGTTTATTTGTTTGTTGGTGCTATGCCAGTAAGTTGGTAATGCTATTTAACCTCTGCATTGCTATAACCAGTCTTCGTATCACTTCTTTTGAATAGTTCCAACTGTTGATTATTATTGAACTAAGATATTTAAAGTGTCTGACATTTGCAATGTGATGTTTGATTAGCATATAATTGTGTCCGTGGACATTATTTATGTGTTTTTAATCTCAGAAAAAGATTTTCATTCTCAAGTTATCTCTTGAAAAACAATTGTTATTAAGAAAGCACTTTACAACACAATCTTCTTACCAACTCTATGCTATCACTGCCAAACCTGGACAATGACAGAAAAAAAGAGAAAAGAAAAATCACAACAGAAATGAGATTCCTGAGAAGAATGATCAATGTATCAAGAAGAGATAAGATCAGAAATGAAGAAATTAGGACTAAAGTGGGGGGTTATAGTAGCGCTAGATTTTATTAGAAGGCAGCAAGTTAAATAGTTTAGCCATGCAATTAGGTTACCAACAAACGGAATACCACAACAAGCCAAACAATGATGTACAGACCAGATGGAAGCAGAGGAAAAGGCCGCCCTCGTAAACGATGGACGCAGGGAATAGCAGAATCCATGGGAATGTCGATACATGAAGCCCATAAGGAGGCACTCTCCCGCTGTTTATACTTCACCTCGAAACCGCAAGGTACATGAGGAACAAGATGAGATGGGATGAGATCGTTGACGGATAGTAAGAGCATTGAATATATCTTGACTGAAGGAAACTCACAAAAGAGAACTGGTTGCTCGTATCATAAGATAACAGTCCACAAGTCTATGGGCATGTCATAAAAATGGAAAGTTAGAGTGTGTCGTCACAACGGGAAAGGAAGTTGGAGGGAAGAGAGGCAGCGGAAGACATAGAGAGAAAATGCTTGACAGTTTTACATCATGGCGTAAGGGAATATCAGTATCAGAAATGATTGGCAACACACGACAACAGATCTGTGGATAGACATGATTACCAGCACCACACGGCATGGATTATAAGAAGACGTATACAAGAAATCCAATATTGTCGACCTTTGCTGCGACTGAATTCATAATATACCCTCTACCTGTATGCTTAACAACCTTTCAGGGAATCATTGAGTCAAAGTCTGCAATGGTAATACCTATAGATAGATTCATACTCATTATTCATTTTCTTAATCTTCTAATGTGCTTTCCAGGTCTCAGTCAGAGAACACATTGAGGCTGTCAATCACATCATGTCCTCGCTAAAGAAGATATACGAGCCGAGGAGTGAAACCCCAACAAATGACCTCTATGACCTGGTAATGAATCCGAACTTATTAGATGATATGTATACATACTACGTACATATGTTGTTGGTTTTATAAGAGATTGCCAAATCAGACAGAGTTATTCATGATAGCATAGCAGATTGCCAGTGGATAGATGCATAGCCACTCCCTAAGAATAACCAACTATTAGATAAAGATATGAGTTCATTCAGACATATTAGCATACTGTCTCATCACACGTTAAGTATAAGTTGAGCTCTTGTACATCACTGTTGTTTCTATTATGTTGCAACAAAGTCCCCGTGATGATGACACTTTGATACCGTGTCGTGTGGAAAGTCTCTGCACCTATTTCAAGCCACTAAGTGGAAGTAATTTTCAAAACTCAAACGAGCAAAACGCCATCGGACTAAAGATTTAAAACACAGTCTTCTATGGAAGTCGCCAACCAGCTGCAAGGATCAGCGAAAAGTAGTTGACAATGACTTCATTCTAACTTCTAAGGTGTTCCTAAAAACATACTATGTTACATATTTGACTATTTTACGGGCTTGTCTGTCCACGGAGTGTAGTGCAAAAGCTATTAGACTAATTAATTTTTGATTGAAACCAAGGCGACAGTGCTTTGAGATTGAGCACTCTCAGCTAGTGTACTATATGCTATGTATCTCCAGTCAGACGTCTGCAATGTTAATAACTTCGATCAACCAATAAATGACACGCAGAAAATATTCCAGTGTGGTGCCTGCTAACTTCATTCTAGGGCTGAAGAGGCCATGATATGAGTTGATTAGGCACCATATTGACTAAGGTCTCCATTCTCTTTCTATTCGGACATCTTGGAAAACGATACTAGCCGTGGGTGAATCAACCTTTATTTCTGCATTTAGAATGTTGCAGAGGATTACACAGTTTGCTAACACATCGCTAACACAAACAATACCAACAAACCAACAACAGCAACAACGTTGGCTTGCCTGCCACCCAGTGGTCCTGTGTTAGAACTCCCATGGACGCTGATTTTTAAGACTTGACCTAGGTTGACCCTGCCTAAAATAGGTTGGAGGAAATACCTTGAGACGTAATGACAACCAGCGTGATAGCAACCACGCCATCCATCAACTGAGAGAAAATGTGGGGCTAGGCCTCAGGGTATGTAAACAGGTCGTTTACTTACTTCTTCTTGTACCCATTTAATGCTGGTTCGACCTGGGAGCCTAGATCAGTTATTTTAAAACCATCACCTGTGGGTCAAAATGGTCAAATCGATAGGAGCGCTCTTTCTTAACCATCCGGTGTGCTCATGGCGAGGAAACGGGTTCAACCCTTACACCCGTCAGTTAGACTAAAATGTTCATTTCTCGTCCTTGACTAGAGGGGGAGGGTAAATTGCAAGTACCTCAGAAGAAGGAGTGAGTTGGCCTGATGACGAGGGACACTGGAAATAGGGAAAGCAAATCCTCACGCAAAAATAGCCCCAGCGCACTAAACTTAATAGCACGTGTATGGTCTACGCTTTAGTCCAAAGTGAGTGAAAGTAAAACCATCCTCTCCTTCTTGGGGAACGATCGAACGAACATCTTTATTTTCAAAGGGTTAAGAATTGGGCACGCAGCCCCGTCTGACATTCTGCCCTTCTTCTCCATTTCCGCACATACATTCCTTCATTCAACATCACTTATGAAGAAAATTTTTAACAACAAGAGAACAATAAGCATTAAAACGCATGAAAAATAATCAATAACAAATGACTCACAGAGGCAAATTTTAACATGGGCATTTTAAATACCTAAGGAAGGTGTAACGTGCCATACATATGGGAATGGTTTTTGGCTAGCTGTCGTTTGAGATAATTTACCATTATTATTGTCTTTTTTTGTTTTGGTTTATTGGGGTATGTAGTCTGTGCTGAGGTAGTGTTCAAATAGGTTGCGAATATATGTATAATGATTGATGGTGTCTTTGATTTCTTAGTGGAGGATTGTTCCACAACTGAGCGGCAGAGTATGCTAATCTTGTTTTATATAAATCTATCCTAGGTTTAGGGACATGAAGTATATTTAGTCGTTCGCTATGTCTTGCGTTATATTTAAACAATGGCCAAAGGTAGCTTGGAGCATTTTGAAATAGGATGTTGTGGATTAGTTTAGCCTTATTAAAAAGTAGGCGTTTGTGGAGTGGCAGTAACCGAAGACGTTTATGTAGGTTAGAATTGTCGGTAAGCTTTTCACCATTAATTAAACGTACTGCCCTTTTCTGGAGTGAATAAAGACGTTTTGTTATTGATTTGGAGCATCCATCCCAGATTGTGGAGCAATAATCAATATGTGTTTGTATATGGGAAGTATAGAATATCTTTCTTGTGTTTTCGTCAAGGAAATTTTAATTTTGGCAAGTTGGTATACATTTTTGGCTACTTATTTAACGAGAGCATGAACATGGGAGTTAAAGGTTAGATTGTGATCTATGATAAGACCCAGTACCTTGTGCTCGGTTACACTTTCTGTAGGCGTGCTACCAATGTGCAGCTGTAGAGTTCTCTGCGAGTTTAGTGTGTGAAGTCTTTGCCTGGTTCCTATTAACATAGATTGTGTTTTAGAAATATTAATTTGCATGCTGTTTGCATCACAGCAGTTAACTACACTATTTATTTCCTGTTGCAATGATAATTCTAGCACATTACGATCAATAGCATTGCTATATACTGTGCAGTCGTCTGCAAATTTATCGCAGGACGACGACAGATATAAGGGAAGATCATTTATATAAATGGCTAACAACAGAGGGCCAAGAATAGACCCCCGAGGTACTCCAATATTAATGGTAATGGCTTGAGATAAAGATTTATCGTGTGATACTACTTGTTTTCTGTCTAATAAAAATGATTTTATTTATGTCACTATATTAAAGCTTACTTTCATTGTTTCTAGTTTTTTTAAAATTAGAATAGTATGATCTAGCATATCGAATGCTTTTCTAAAGTCTATAAACACCGCTCAACATAGTGTATTGTTTTTAATATTTTGATGCCAGTTTTCTGTCATATTTGTTAGGGCCGTATGACAAGAGTATTTTGGCCGAAATCCTGACTGACTGTCAACTATTAGTTTGTGGCAAACTAAGTTCTCTAGTGATGTTTTGTGGATGTGCTTTTCTAGCGGTTTGGATAATGAGGATAGTATGTAAATTGGTGTATAATTACTAATGAGACGATCGTCTAGAGAACCAGCGTTTAAATGAGGATAAACTTTAGCGATTTTAAAGGCTGATAGGAAGTGACCTTTGGTGAGACATTGATTATATATAAAAGTTAGTGACTCACAGATCGTCGGCATGGCGAAGGATCCAATTACTGATTCCATCTAGTCCTGATGAGTTATTGTTTTTAGGTTACTGAGATGAGTAAATACTTCAGTGGTCGTCATTAGCGGTATGTTGGAGGGAATGTCTCCATAGCATTTGTTCTCACAGAATGATGATAATAAAGATATGTCATATCAAACACAAGACCACGTGTGTGCTAGCCATTTGGTTACAACGGACTTCACAGAAACAAGGGTCTAATATTTCAGCACAACTGCTATTGGGCTTCAGTTAGCAGAGTTCTTGGTGTTCTGGGGCAGTTATTTCCAGGACATTTCTCATTATTGAACTACTAGACCCAGCATCATTTTTCTTGGTCAGCCTTTGCCTCTTCTAACGCTAATTTTCCAATCGTCCGCGATGCCTTTTAACTCATTATATAACTAAAGAATTTTTTGGTCTCTTTCTTATTGATATAGTGTTCTCTTTCATTAGTCGCTTCCAGGCAATCGTCGGTCGTTACTCTGGCAGTATAAGTTATTCATTTAGACATCCTATCTCGCACATGATAACACCATCATCGTCACACGCTCCGCCAGCTGGTGTAGGCGATCATGTGTCACCACAGATCGTGGTCTTTGGTGTTCTGGATCTGCTGTGCGGATGATATTCCTCCATGGCATTGTCTCAGTACATCCAGAATCATTTCTGTTGGTCTGCCTCTGCATCTTTTCCTCTGTATCGCTCCATGTTTTCGATGTTCTCCAATGCCTCTCTTCTCTTCACATGGCCAAAGAAAGCTGTTTGTCTCATTCTTATTGTTATATATAATGTTCAAGTTTCATAAGCCTGTTTCAGACTGTCATTGTTGCTAACCTAGTAAATAATATTAGACTGAAGATTCTCGATTCTTTGGTGTTGATCACAGTGTAGTTTACACTTAATCTAGCCTAGCTAACCAGTAGAGGCAACCAGCCGAATCAACCCATTGTCACATGGAACATCATGGACCGGCACTGGCCCCAGGGACCTGGAACATAATGGGGTGACTCTGGCCCCATGGACCTGGAACATCATAGGGCGGCTCTGGCCCCAGGAACCTGAAACATCATGAGGCGGCTCTGGCCCCAGGGACCTGGAACATCATAGGGCGGCTCTGGCCCCAAGGACTTGGAACATCATGGAGAGACTCTGGCCCCAGGAACTTGGAACATCATATAGGCGGCTCTGGCCTCAGGGACATGGGACATCATGGAGCAGCTCTGGCTCCAGGAACCTGGACCATCATGGGATGGCTCTGGCCCCAGGAATCTGGAACAACATGGGGTGGCTCTGGCTCCCAGGGAAACCGTGAGCCCATTAAGAAAGTGAAGAACTGAATTTTGTAAAATGAAGGACATCGTATGCTTGTTTATCCTTTGGGATGGAAAGCTGTTGGCTGTATGAGCTTTTCAGCCGACGTCATTATGCTAGAGCCTATTAACACGTAATTTGCTCTCCAGCGCCCGATGGGCGGCACTGGATAGTGTCATTCCGTGTGATTGTACAATATCTTTGATGTCGTCAATCCATTTCTTCTTGGACGTCCTCGTGGTCTCGTCGCATATGATCTTTGATGTAAGGCCAGTGATGGTAGTTTATGGTGTTGCATTCTAACATGGTCAAACCACTTGATCTTCTGTCTTTCAATAAATGTGGCACAAGTTGTTGATCCCACTGTCTGTCTGATAACAACATTTCTTACTCGGTCTCGGATTGTTAAGTTGGCAGCTCTCCTCAGGCATCTCATCTCGCAGGTGTTGATTTTGCGAAAGTGTGATTTGGATAAAGTCCAAGTTTGAGATTGGTATCATAGGGTTGATGTGAATATGTTGTTTATTATCTGTCGTTTTGCGGACATTGGTATATTTGGATGTTTTAATATGGGTGATAGTCGATATGCAAGTGCAACTGGTCATCTACACATGTATAATAATAACTGTCATAGTATTATCTGTTTTGTGTTTTTGTTTTCTACTCAAAGTCAAGAAGTAAGTTGTCCAGGTTTCACTGCTATAAAGTAGAGTACTAAGGACACAGGCTTGATAGACAAGGACTTTTGTTCTGGCAGTAAGCTTCCTGTTCTCCCAGACTCTTTTTCTTAACCGGTTCATTGTTGTTGCTGCCTTACCAATCCGGATGTTGATTTCCTGATCGAGATATAATTTTCTATTTACCACTGATCATAGATATGTACAATGGTCTACCATCTCTAGTTCGGCGACATCAATAAAGATTGATGGTACTCCATGTGCACCTTGTGACATAATCTGTATCTTCGTTTTGCTAATTGTTAAACCAAATTCAGAACAAGCTTTGGAGAATGCAGATAATAGACATTGTAATTCTTCCTCAGAGTGGGTCGTAACTGCAGCATCATCTACAAAAAGCAACTCTCTGATCAGTACCCTCCTAATTTTGGTCTTGGTCTTCAATCTCTGAGCATTGTAGAGGCCGCCATCTGAGCGTGAGTGAATGTATATACCACCATCCTGATCACGAAAGGCATATTTCAGTAGAAGTGAAAAGTAGATTCCAAAGAGGGTGGGAGCTAGTACACAACCTTGCTTAACTCCACTCTTGATTTCAAACTCTGCAGAAGTTGCACCATCAAACTTGATTATACCCTTCATGCCAGTGTGGAACGATTCCACAATGGACAGAAGAGTTGGTGGGCAGCCAATCTTCTTTAGTGCCTTGAACAGACCCTCACGACTGACCAAACAAATGCCTCTGTGAGGTCGATGAAGGCAATAAACAGTGGTTGATTCTGTTCACGGCATTTGTCTTGCATTTGTCGCTATGAGAATATCATATCAATGGTAGACCGATGCTGTCGAAAGCCACACTGTGATTCGGGGTAGACTTGATCTCCTAGGACTTGAAGTCTGCGCAGAATAATTCTTTAATTCTTCACGCACTGTTATTATCTATCCCGACTTATAATCTCCAGCCAATAATTAATACTTTATGCATTGTTAATATATATCTCAGAGTCAGGTCTTAGTCAGATATGACTGAGCTACCGTATGACAGTAGACGGTACTACCTGCTTTCTGTCAGCGCCGAATGATGGGCGGCGCTTACCAAACCCGACACCCCACATTGTGCCAACGGCTTCGGGCGGAAGAGCGCAATTGGGAGGGTACTAGCCTTATCCTGGTGCGAGGAAATGCAACCTAAAGACAAAATAGTCATGGCAGGGCAGACCAGGCCCTAAGCCTTGGTTGGCAGCTGGTCTAGGATCGAAGCTCCGACAGGCGGACAGTTAGAGCATTGCTTTGCTGATCCGGCAGCTTCTGCAGCTTGTCTTGTTCCAGATGTATAGGTGTTACCTTTCCTCTGGAGTGAACTAGGCAGGCCGAGAGAGGGATCATGCTGCATGGGCAACACATGGTCTCTATATTTTAGCCCAGGCTTTGTGCTATGCAGAGGCAATAACTCCATCCCTGTTCTTAACCGGTCTCGGAATCAAAACGAGAGGTAACTGTTGCGGGCTATAAGTCCTTGTCAATTGGCGTAGACATGGGGCGCCACGGGTTGCCTCTGTTGGTGGGAGACACATACAGGTGCCACTGATCAGCTACCGCCCGCCTCAAGCTGGGAAGTCCCCAGCCAATTGGGTTCTGATCCGCCACAGCCTGCCTGCTTCAATGGGTGCTTGGGGCTAGGACAAAATCTGAATCGCAGGCTGTAAAACCAATGCACCAGGTACTAATAAAAAGAAAATAGAAACCTCAAGCTACGGCTTGCAACCTGGAACGTAAGAACCATGTGTCCAGGATTTTCCACTGACTTGACAAATATTGACGATGTGAGAAAAACGGCTGTGATTGATGCCTGAACTCAATCGTCTTAACATTGATATTGCTGGCCTGCAGGAGACTCGCCTCGCTGAGGAAGGGTCACTCAGGGAAAACAATTACACCTTTTTTGGAAGGGTAGAGGGCAGGCAGAAAAAAGGCAACATGGTGTGGGCTTTGCAGTGAAGAATTCGCTACTGGGAATGATTGAATATCCAGCTGGAGGTAATGAAAGACTATTATCCCTGCGCTTGGCAACCTCTTGTGGTTTTGCCACCATTATCACTGCATATGCACCGACACTCGCTTCCTCTGATGATGTGAAGGATGCGTTCTATGAGCAGCTAGACTCTGCGATCAAGGCAGTTCCAAAATCCGACTACATTTATATGCTCGGTGATTTCAATGCTCGTGTGGGCAAGGACTCGAGTTCATGGCCAGTGTGCCTTGGAAAATACAACATCGGTCGCATGAATGAAAATGGGCAAAGGCTGCTGGAGCATTGCACCAGAAATGACCTATGTATTACAAACTCCTTTTTTAAAACAAAAGAGCTGCATAAGGTCACATGGAAACATCCAAGATCCGGCCATTGGCATCAGCTGGACTTCATTATCACACGGAGACAACATCTGAACCATACATCATTAACTCGAAGTTACCACAGTGCTGACTGTGATACGGATCATTCTTTGGTTGTTGCAAGGGTTAGACTGAGACCAAAGAGAATCTACACAGCTAAACACAAATCTAGCCCCAGGATTAATATTATTAACACTCACAGTCCTAGAAAGTGCTTTGAGTTTCAACAGCAACTTGAAGACGCTTTCACTGATACATCAGAAAATTGTACAGTACGTGAAAAGTGGAGTAAACTTAAGGAAACTATTTATAAAATAGCGGTAGGGGTTTACGGCACTGTGGATCATAAGAGGCAGGACTGGTTTGCGGCAAACAGCCAGATACTGCAGCCCTTGATTGATAAAAAGAAGATAGCTCTCTTAAGAAACAAGGAAAGAACAACGCGTAACACTCTCAGTGAGCTGAAGCAAGCTAGGAAGGATGTGCAAAAGGTTGCCAGGCAGTATGCGAATGACTATTGGATCAAGTTATCTGAGTCCATTCAAAACGCAAGTGATAAGGGAAACATCAGAAGCATGTATGAAGGGATAAAGAAAGCCTGTGGTCCAATGATCAAAAGAAGTGCACCACTGAAAACCTTGACTGGAGAAATCATCACTGATAAGAAACAGCAGATGGATAGATGGGTAGAGCACTATTTAGAGCTTTACTCAAGTGAGACCAAACTAGCGGATGATGCCCTCAACGCCATAGAGGCCCTGCCAACTCTTGACCACCTGGACACACTTCCCACCATAACAGAAGTTAAGTGTGCTATAAATGAACTTGCATCTGGCAAGGCTCCAGGTAAGGATGGGATTCCAATAGAGGTTATCAGGAGTGGGCAAGACACACTCACTCTACAGATCCACCAGCTAATAGAGCTATGCTGGCGAGAAGGACAAGTCCCACAGGATTTCAAAGATTCAAGCATCATAACGCTTTACAAGAACAAGGGCGATCGGAGCGACTGTAACAACTATAGGGGTATCTCACTTCTGTGTATTGTTGGGAAAGTATTTGCCAGAATTGTTCTGCGCAGACTTCAAGTCCTGGGAGATCAAGTCTACCCCGAATCACAGTGTGGCTTCCGACAGAACCGGTCTACCATTGATATGATATTCTCATTGCGACAAATGCAAGAAAAATGCCGGGAACAAAATCAACCACTGTTTATTGCCTTCATCGACCTCACAAAGGCATTTGATTTGGTCAGTCGTGAGGGTCTGTTCAAAGCACTAAAGAAGATTGGCTGCCCACCAACTCTTCTGTCCATTGTGGAATCGTTCCACACAGGCATGAAGGGTATAATCAAGTTTGATGGTGCAACTTCAGAAGAGTTTGAAATCAAGAGTGGAGTTAAGCAAGGTTGTGTACTAGCCCCCACCCTCTTTGGATATACTTTTCACTTCTACTGAAATATGCCTTTCGTGATCAGGATGATGGTATATACATTCACTCACGCTCAGATGGCGGCCTCTATAATGCTCAGGGATTGAAGTTCAAGACCAAAATTAGGAGGGTGAGAGTTGCTTTTTGAGGATGATGTTGCACTTACGACCTACTCTGAGGAAGAATTACAACATCTACTATCTGCATTCTCCAATGCTTGTTCTGAATTTGGTTTAACAATTAACAAAAAGAAGACACAGATTATGTCACAAGGTGCACATGGGGTACCATCAATCTTTATTGACGACGCCGAACTGGAGATAGTAGACCATTTTACATATCTAGGATCAGAGGTAAATAGCAAATTATCCCTAGATCAGGAAATCAACATCAGGATTGGCAAGGCAGCAACAACAATGAACATGTTAGCAAAAAGAGTCCTGGGAGAACAGGAAGCTTACTGCCAAAACAAAAGTCCTCGTCTACCAAGCCTGTGTCCTTAGTACTCTTCTTTATGGCAGTGAAGACCTGGACAACTTACTCACGCCAAGAGAAACGTTTAAACAGCTTTCATATGCGGTGTCTGCGAAGAATACTTGGTATTAAGTGGCAAGACAAAATCACAAATACTGAAGTATTGGAAAGATCAGGTTGTGTGACGGTGTATTCCATGCTCAGTCTTCGTAGACTTAGATGGATAGGACACGTTAGGAGGATGGATGATGGTAGAATACCAAAGGACATCTTTTTTGGTGAATTACAGATGGGTAGGAGATCTCAGGGTCGGCCTCTACTACGATACAAAGATGTGTGTAAGCGGGACATGATTGATACAGGCATTGATAATGCACATTGGGAGCAAGTCGCCGCTGAACGTGTTGCATGGAGGGCAACTATCAGAAATGGAATAAAGACAAAGGAGAAAATATTGCAGATAAAGCACACACAGAGCGTGAGAGACGTAAGATGGTGCAATATGGTGGAAATGACCATGTTTTCACATGCACCTACTGTGGGCAAAAATTTGCAGCAAGAATTGGCCTTACCAGCCACACTCGCCACCGCCATGGATCGTAGTTATTAAGCCTTTTTAAAGCACAATGTACCAAACTATCGTCTGTCAAGACGGAAAGGTGCCAATGTAATAATATATATCCCCACTTATAATCTCCAGCCAATAATTAATACTACATGCACTGTTAATATCTATCCCAACTTATAATCTCCAGCCAATAATTAATACTTCATGCATTGTTACTATCTATCCCCACTTATAATCTCCAGCCAATAATTAATACTACATGCACTGTTAATATCTATCCCGTCTTATAATCTCCAGCCAATAATTAATACTTCTTGCATTGTTAATATCTATCCCAACTTATAATCTCAAGCCAATAATTAATACTTAAAGCACTGTTATTATCTATCCCGTCTTATAATCTTCAGCCAATAATTAATACTTCATGCACTGTTAATATTTATCTTCTATAGCAGTCGGCATGGTCGAAAGGATAAGAGAGCTCTTTCTCTTCAACTTTAGGTTCGCTGACGGAGGTACAGCGGTATCAACACCAACACCGGTCAGTTGGGCTTCAGCGTTTACTTCTATTTTATAAAGCAGCAAATTACTGAATGTTAAATTGTTTGAACACCAACCTAGGGTTGGTTAAATTGTTTTGGTGTTGGTGGTAATGTCCTGCAAAGGAGATACGACAATTTTAATGTTTTTTTAATCATCTACCAAACCCCAGCACAAGCCATCGTGGAACGACCTGCCCTTCGAGGTTCTTTTGGAAGTGTACTGCCTTCTGCCCAGCAGAGACAGGTTCAACATGTCCCTGACCTGCAAGCAATGGCTGTCGCCTTTCCTGCATCCTAAGATCTGGCGTCGCAGTCATTTTCTCTTGAACAGTGGAATGAACAACCGCAAACTACGGACGCCCGAGAGAGTGATGCTGGCACTGCGCTCCATAACCGTGGATTTTTCAGGTTGTGATGTTTGTGAAGACTGGCATCGCGCAGATCATGTTATAAATTGTAATCGTAAATAGCTTCGTATTTATTACAGCAGACGTTGTATTACAATGAAAGTTGTAAATGCCGTCATTTTAGCACAAACTATACCATCGTTAAAAATATGTAAAATATGGTTATGAATTTGTTGTATCCGGAAAGGTTAACCCGGTCAACAAATGCCCACAGAAGTCGGATGTGTCGGCCTAACGGTGCAAGGAACGCAGCTCTGCTGTAAACAGGCACAACGCAATCACGTCAGAAAATATTCTCAGTATGAACGAAGAAGAAGAGGAAGAAAAAGTGTGTGTATTTTAAAAAGTTAAGTGCTGTTGCAACTGCTTCACTAATTGTTACTCTGTATTTTTAACATACTACAACTCCTGGATGTTTTCTGAAGCATTGGCCTATGCTGCCAGGTCTACTCAGGCTAACATTGGTACCAGGAACTGTTCTGGGCGATAAAGGCGGCCTGCATTATATTGATCACATCCTCCATCCAGTGATGACTGGTGTATACCAATATAGAGCTAGCACCATGTACCTGATATGCTACAAATAACGAAAATAGTCGTATACTTGTTATTTACCATACATACTCGATACACCTCAAGGTATGAAAGAGGGTCCTTTACTTTTTGTTTACGTACTATTACAACTACAACAATATTAATAACAACAACAACAACTACTACTACTACTACTACTACTACTACTACTACTACTACTACTACTACTACTACTACTACTACTACTACTACTACTACTACTACTACTATTACTACTACTGCCACTACTACTACTACTACTACCACCATTACTACTACTACCACTAAAATTACTACTACTGCCTCTACAACTACTAATACTACTACTACTGCTATTAATACTATTACTACTACTACTACTACTACTACTACTACTACTACTACTACTACTACTACTACTACTACTACTATTACTACTACTACTACTACTACTCCATTTGGCACATTGCCGTCTTGACAGACGATAGTTTGTGCTTTAAAAAGGCATAATAACTTTTAACTATGGCTGTAGCGAGTGTGACTGATAAGGCCAATTTGCGCTGTAAATGTCCGTTCACAGTGGGTGCATGTGAACACGTGGTCATTTCCACCATCACGCACCATCTTACGTCTCAAACGCTTGGTGTGTGACTTTTCTGCAATAATTTTCTCCTTTGACTTTATTCCATTTCTGATATTTGCCCTCCATGCAACACGTTCAGCGGCGACTTGCTCCCAATGTGCATTATCAATGCCTGTATCAATCATGTCCCGCTTACACACATCTTTGTATCGTAGTAGAGGCCGACCCTGAGATCTCTTACCCATCTGTAATTCACCAAAAAAGATATCCTTTGGTATTCTACCATCATCCATCCTCCTAAGATGTCCTATCCATCTAAGTCTACGAAGACTGAGCATAGAATAAACTGTCACACAACCTGATCTTTCCAATACTTCAGTATTTGTGATTTTGTCTTGCCACTTAATACCAAGAATTCTTCGCAGACACCGCATATGAAAGCTGTTTAAGTTGTTCTCTCGGTGTGAGTAAGTTGTCCAGGTTTCACTGCCATAGAGAAGAGTACTAAGGACACAGGCTTGATAGACAAGGACTTTTGTTTTGGCAGTAAGCTTCCTGTTCTCCCAGACTCTTTTTCTTAACCTGTTCATTGTTGTTGCTGCCTTACCAAGTCCGGATGTTGATTTCCTGATCTAGGGATAATTTGCTATTTACCACTGATCCTAGATATGTAAAATGGTCTACCTATCTCTAGTTCAGGCGTCGTCAATAAAGATTGATCGGTACCCCATGTGCACCTTGTGACATAATCTGTGTCTTCTTTTTGCTAATTGTTAAACCAAATTCAGAACAAGCATTGGAGAATGCAGATAGTAGACATTGCAATTCTTCCTCAGAATGGGTCGTAACTGCAGCATCATCTGCAAAAAGCAACTCTCTGATCAGTACCCTCCTAATTTTGGTCTTAGCCTTCAATCTCTGAGCATTGTAGAGACCGCAATCTGAGCGTGAGTGAATGTATATACCACCATCCTGATCACGAAATGCATATTTCAGTAGAAGTGAAAAGTATATTCCAAAGAGGGTGGGAGCTAGTACACAACCTTGCTTAACTCCACTCTTGATTTCAAATTCTTCAGAAGTTGCACCATCAAACTTGATTATACCCTTCATGCCTGTGTGGAACGATTCCACAATGGACAGAAGAGTTGGTGGGCAGCCAATCTTCTTTAGTGCCTTGAACAGACCCTCACGACTGACCAAATCAAATGCCTTTGTGAGGTCGATGAAGGCAATAAACAGTGGTTGATTCTGTTCACGGCATTTTTCTTGCATTTGTCGCAATGAGAATATCATATCAGTGGTAGACCGGTTCTGCCGAAAGCCACACTGTGATTCGGGGTAGACTTGATCTCCTAGGACTTGAAGTCTGCGCAGAACAATTCTGGCAAATACTTTTCCAACAATACACAGAAGTGAGATACCCCTATAGATGTTGCAGTCGCTCCGATCGCCCTTGTTCTTCTACAATGTTATGATGCTTGAATCTTTGAAATCCTGTGGGACTTGTCCTTCACGCCAGCATAGCTCTATTAGCTGGTGGATCTGTATAGTGAGTGTGTCTTGCCCACTCCTGATAACCTCTATTGGAATCCCATCCTTACCTGGAGCCTTGCCAGATGCAAGTTCATTTATAGCACACTTAACTTCTGTTATGGTGGGAAGTGTGTCCAGGTGGTCAAGAGTTGGTAGAGCCTCTATGGCGTTGAGGGCATGATCCGCTAGTTTGGTCTCACTTGAGTAAAGCTCCAAATAGTGCTCTACCCATCTGTCCATCTGCTGTTTCTTATCAGTGATGATTTCTCCAGTCAAGGATTTCAATGGTGCACTTCTTTTGATCACTGGACCATAGACTTTCTTTATTCCTTCATATATGCTTCTTATGTTTCCCTCATCACTTGCGATTTGAATGGATTCACATAACTTGATCCAATAATCATTTGCACACTGCCTGGCAGCCTTTTGCACATCCTTCCTAGCTTGCCTAAGCTCAGAGTGTTACGCGTTGGTCTTTCCTTGTTTCTTAAGAGAGCTTTCTTCTTCTTATCAATCAAGGGCTGCAGATGTCTCGGCTGTTTGCCGCAAACCAGTCCTGCCTCTAATGATCCACAGTGCCGTAAACCTCTACGGCAGTTTTATAAAGAGTTTCCTTAAGTTGACCCCACTTTTCATTTACTGTACAATTGTCTGGTGTATCAGTGAAAGCGTCTTCAAGTTGCTGTTGAAACTGAAAGCACTTTTCAGGATCAGTGAGTGTTAATAATATTAATTCTGGGGCTAGATTAGTGTTTAGCTGTGTAGATTCTCTTTGGTCTCAGTCTAAACCCTTGCAACAACCAAAGAATGATCCGTATCACAGTCAAGCACTGTGGTAATTACGAGTCAATGATATATGGTTCAGATGTTGTCTCCGTGTGATGATGAAGTCCAGCTGGTGCCAATGGCCGGATTCTTGGATGTTTCCATGTGACCTTATGCATCTCTTTTGTTTTAAAAAAAGAGTTTGTAATACATAGGTCATTACTGGTGCAATGCTCCAGCAGCCTTTGCCCATTTTAACCCGTAACAGTTGCCTCTCGCTTTGATTCCGAGACCAGTTAAGACCAGGGATGGAGTTATTGCCTCTCCATAGCACAAAGCCTGGGCTAAAATATAGAGATCATGTGTTGCCCATGCAGCATGATCCCTCTCTCGGCCTGCCTAGTTTACTCCAGAGGAAAGGTAACACCCCTACATCTGGAACAAGACAAGCTGCAGAAGCTGCCGGATCAGCAAAGCAATGCTCTAACTGTCCGCCTGTCGGAGCTTCGATCCTAGACCAGTCGCCAACCAAGGCTTAGGGCCTGGTCTGCCCTGCCATGACATTTTGTCTTTAGCTTGCATTTCCTCGCACCAGGGTAAGGCTTGTACCCTCCCAATTGCGCTCTTCCGCCCGAAGCCGTTGGCACAATGTGGGGTGTCAGGTTTGGTAAGCGCCGACCAACGTTCAGCGCTAACAGAAACCAGGTAGTACCGTCTAATGTTATACGGTAGCTCAGTCATATCTGACTAAGACCTGACACACTACTACTACTACTACTACTACTACTACTACTACTACTACTACTACTACTACTACTACTACTACTACTACTACTACTACTACTACTACTACTACTACTACTACTACTACTACTACTACTACTACTACTACTACTACTACTACTACTACTACTACTACTACTACTACTACTATTACTACTACTACTACTACTACTACTACTACTACCAACAGCACAACCACCACTATTAATACTACTTTCACAGCTGTTGCTACTACTACTTCTACTACTACTGCTACTACTACCTCCTCCACCACCACTAACGTCACTCCTGATTGTCTGCAAAAGTCACGTAGATAAACACAGGTGACCAGGTCTGGTGGAAACCCTCGGTCTGCAGTGCTCCTATTCATACTTTCATTATATAATTCTCTACCGCGATATTGCTGTGCGTCTTGGTAAAAACCACATCACGTAGGCTCTTCTAATATCTGCAAATAGTTTTAGAAATGTATTTGTTTATCCACTCTTGTATGATGATGATGAATATGATTATTATTATTATTATTAGTATTATTATTATTATTATTATTAATATTATTATTATTATTATCTACTTAATTATTTATTTGTAATTTTAAAAAAAAAATTAGTTGCATGCTCTCACATGACGTAGCAGTCAACCCCATCATTTTGGTTGTTCGTGATTCCTGGGCAAGTTTTACATTCAGTAGTTTGTCATTACTTTCTGAACGACCGGCACCTATACCTTGGTTATCAAGCCAGTCAAAGTAATAGTTGTTACCACCTGATTTTAATATTATCTCTATGTTATTCAATTAGCCATTAACTCTACGGTAAGTATTCAGCCATCGGGCTGTACACCTGACATGCCTATAATCATCATAAATCATGCACATCTGCTGAACAAACCTGTTCTTTTGTTCAAATCATATTTTAGGGCCAGAACCACGACCCTTTACAAAGATTGGGGCCATGCTGTCATCTTTGATAAGAGTCGGAAACACTTCACTGGAGTCATTAAGCATTGTTGACTTGTCGCGTTGTTATTATCGGTCCACTCTGGCCCATCTGAAGTCAGTGTTGACAATTCAAAGGGAACTGAATTCCCTTAGACTTCATATAGAAGTACTCTACAGAAGTTGACTTTGGTAAGTAGGCCTAACTCGTGTGTGTGTGTGTGTGTGTGTGTGTGTGTGTGTGTGTGTGTGTGTGTGTATGTGTGTGTGTGTGTTTGTATTTGGTTCCACGGGTATCATTATCATCATCAAGTGCCTTGCCAGCTGGCGTAAGTGTTCATGTCTCCACAGATCTCTGTCTGTCTTGTTCTGGATCAACTAGGCTAATGAAATTCCTCCATATCACCGTCTCAGTCCATTCAGCATATTTTCTCTCGTTCTGCCCTTGCCTCTCTTCCCCTTGATCTTTCCAGATGTCACGAAGTTCTCCAATGCCTCTCTTCTCCCCCACGTGACCAAAGAAAGCCGTTTGTCTCTATACACTGTTCTAGTTTCATTATCCTTTCATGCAATTGTCGATGGTTGCCCAGGAAATACAAGGAATTCGCACCATTCTCCATATATATATATATATATATATATATATATATATATATATATATATATATATATATATATATATATAAGAGTGTTTATTATTGTTATTGAGGAAATGTCTTACGAAGTAAAGGCAGCCGTTGGGACACTGGCCACATTACACAAAGTGTACCGATTGATCTACACGAATATGGATGTAGCACCATATACCGAATATTCTTAAAGCATGTAAACTGGTCCTCTCACTGAACATATGCCCAATGCTACTTAAGGCATGTTGAAGGGTTGTTTACTACACTTTCTTGGTATGCTGGGATAATAGAGTGGCAAGCTAACACACTGCTGTCTGAATTGTCAGTTTACTTTCATGAAAAGGATACAATAATTCCCGAATAAAGGTGTCAATATTTGGTCGCGTTAGTATTACAAACAGAAGGAAATATTGTTATGAGAATGAGAAACAATTATGGAATTAGAAACAATGTAAAACAATAATTTGACCAGTACGGGTAAACACTGACACAATATGTGCAATACATTCTGTGGGATACTTTCAGCAGTCTTAGTACTAACCCACACTAGTGCGCATTGTACTTTGTTGACCTGGAAGAAATAAACGAAGATGACCTGGAAGAAATAAATAATAATGTCCTGCAAGAAATAAATGATGATGCGGTGTCAGACATAAACATAAGTAAATGTCTAACCACTAGAGGTGGTATTATATTGTAGATTCAACACTGACAGCGTCAGCGGTGGCAAATAATAATTACAGCTCTAGAAGTAACGAGGTTGTGGTGTAATAGTGGTAACTCGTTAAGAATAAGAAATGTACCAATAACTGCACAAGCTAGCAAAATGTTGCCCAGATAATATCGGCAAATCAAATGAGGCAATACGAACGATTCAATCCAAAATTAACGCTCTATTTCCGGCTCGAATGTCAACCGTAGAGTGATCTTTTTCTTTGTCTGTCTGCAAGAACCATCTGTTATGGGGTATTATTTTTTCTACATTGAGCCAATTGCTTCTTGGTAAGTTGCTTTCATGAACTCGCACGACATAGTGACAGTTGGCAAAATTGATGGGAAAAGATCAAGGGGCAAGAAGAGAGATACATATCTGGATGGTTGGACAACATTAAATAGTTTTAACAAGACTATGGTGACTGCGGGGAAATAGGAGGAACACCAGGAGAGACGACAAATGGTAAAGCTCCCTGAAGGAAACGGCACCTTACGAAGGGGTGGGACCACAGTTACTCCGGGCCTCAACACGTGCGCGACTCTGTCCAGACATGAAAAACCCCATCAAGAAAGTAACGAACGCAAGTAACTCATCAGAAGCCGGGTAGCTAATAACAAACAGCCCAAAGTACGAAAAACAGGCTACAAGCTACACCATAAACACTCCTACATAGCCAAGTCGAAAACTCGAAGGCTGAAAGGGGGTACTCGTACCAAAAATTGGAATTGGAATTGGAATTATGGTGACTGTGTGAGATGACCAACCATTACCGCATGCTTAGGAGCATGGCACTTGGTGATGATAATTATGATAATGAAGATTGAAAAGTTAAAGGGCGTTCATTATGAAGCTTGCGGAACTGTGTGCAACTAGAGCTAACACAGTTAGATGGCATTGGCTATAATGAACACACCGGTGACAGAATAGAGATTAACAGGTCTGGGAAATAGCAGATAAAGAAGACATGATTTTGGTAAACAAAACTTGATAACGCAACGCATCATGAATAAATACGACGCTAACACGTTAAGGGAAACCAACTGTATATTCTGTTCCTAGTTATAGAACTACTAACCACGGTGTCCATGAACTGTGGAGATACTCTCGAGCAGCTTGAGGTCAGGTACGAGTTGTCCACGATCAACCCGAATATGATGAATTTGCCAGAAGTCTTGAACAGGCTAACACGGCTATCAGGTAAGTGAGTGGCAGACATTGACAGTGTGAAGTGGAATGGTAGCACTGTTTGAGGTCAGGGACGAGTTGTTCATGATCAGCGAGGATATGCTGAAGTTGCCAGGAGTCTTGAACAGGCTAATACGGCTGTCAGGTAAATGAGTAGCAGACATTGACAGTTATCAGTTATCAGTTGGGACATCTCCATTGCATTCCGGACAGGTCCATAAGCTCAGATCCTCCCCCCAGCATATGCATCAGGGTCCGGTGACTAATAGTGCCAGTTCTGTGTTGGTTAACGAGGCACCTCGTTTTCCCGATATACCTTTAATGTCTGGCCGTGCCAATTCTTACTCCTAAGTCTTTCATCCTGGACAGCGATGTGGATTCACTGACGTCAAAGTCTTCTGTTCTCGACATGTCTTTAAGGTTGTTAATAACATCGGCACAATCCATGGGCTGGCCATCTGCAGGGGGTGCAGAGCCAGCCAGTTTATCAGCTCGTTCATTTCCCTCGACTCCCGCATGTTCCGTGACGAAGATGAAAGTGATTTTACGGAATAAATACTTCCTCAGCCACTCAGTCCACTGTCTACGTACAGATCCAGCTTCGACCTTCCGAATCATGCACATTGAATCACTTAGTACACACACGTTGGAATAATGCTGTGATTCTAGCCAAAGGAAAGCCTGTATTCCTGCCATCATCTCCATCGTCATGCTGCTTGTGGGCATAGTGTGGGAACCACTGGATTCTTGAACGGTTCGGCCCGCTTAACGGGCTGTAAATGCCCATGCACTTCTCTGCTTCTTTACATCAGATCCATCTGTATAGATGAGCACTTCGGGGTTGTCTGAGTGTTCATAGATAAGCGCGTTGACCTCTGCATTGACAGCGGCAGGGTTATGCTCTCTGCACCGTCTCACAAGTGTGATAATGCAGGAGAAGGTGCACTTAAAAGCTGGAGGCACAGACACCATTCCTTGTCGGGGTTGATACTGGTAGGACTGCAGATCTGTCTGATGATATCTTCCGACCGACCCATCCATGATTTGCCCCTCTTTAGCCTGTTGCTCTTTTCTCTGATTATATCTTCATGCAGTGGGTGCTACTCATCCGTACTTATTTTCAAGTATGCACGAGCTCTCCAGATCTTGATCCTGTGGTTCATTGTCGGGAAGTCAAGGAGGTATCTCATCGCTACACAGCTGATGTCTCTCGTGCATCCCAAAATGATGCGCATGGCTTCGTTTTGTATCTTTTCAAGTCTTCCAATATGTGTAGGTCTGACAGTAAGGATGGCCAGGGCATACTCGATGGGCGAAAGCACCAGTCCTTGGAACAGAAGTATTAGCAGTCTTTGCTCGATATTGGCAGTCGCCATGACTTTCATTGCTGACAAACCTTTTCGAGCTTTCGTTATGACATAATCGACATGATCTCTGAAAGACAGGCTACGATCAAGCCTCACGCCAAGATATTTCACCGACTGGGTTCTACTCAAAATGCTCCCATCCATTCACACTGCCGGCAGGGCTGTGTTCACAATATGGTTGTTTAACCATGTAACCGATGCCTTTGCAGGGTTGACAATGGCACTGGCATCCGCACACCATGAGGAAATTCGATCTAGTTCGCCCTGTATATCATTGGCGACCTTGAGAAAAAGGGCAGAATGTCAGACGGGCCTGCGTGCCCAATTCTTAACCCTTTGAAAATAAAGATTTTCGTTCGTTCGTTCGTTCCTGTCTATCTCGACCCTGTCGATACACGAGAATGTCATCAGCAAATGACAGAGTCCTAGCCTTCCAGTCCAACTGTTTTTCAGTGATCGGCACCGTATACACGTGGAAGAGTACTGGTGACAGTGGTGAACCCTGTGGCATTCCTGGACATATCGTTGTCGGCTCAGAAGACCAACTCCCACATCTTAGCACCACCTTCCTTTGGAGCAGGGCTGTAGCTATACATCGTACAAGGTGAGGGGACACTTTCAGTCTGAGGAGGGCTTGCATCAAGTGCTCGAAAGATACTTTATTGTATGCGTCCTCTAAGTCTATGGCTGCGGCACATGTCTCTTCTCTTACCCGAAATCCTTCGTAAACATCTTGAGCAACTACTGCCGCATTCAGCCTGACTCTTTGTTACGTCTGTATCCTCCAAGTGTTGGCAGGAAGCAGCCGAGTTGTTCCAAGTCACAAGCATGTCCGTGTGCTACAATTTTCTCCAGTAGCTTGCCAGCAGTGTTCTGCATTGTAATGATTCTGGAGCCGCTTATCTTGGAATAGTCTTTTTTAGGTTTTGACAGCGGCAGCAAGTAGATGTGTAGCCATTCCTCTTTGATTTGACCCCTCTAGATACTGGTGTTGAATTCTCTGGCCAGTTCTTCTATGTTATCATCTGACATCACCAGTAGGTCACCATATCGGATGCCGTCTGGGCCTGGGGCAGTATTAGGTGATTTCTTGAGCATCGCAGGTATTGTCTCAGCTGTGATTATGTATTCTTCGTCTGTCCCGACCCCATCGCACAACTGAGAGAGTGTCGTTGTTGTCCTCTGCCTGGCGGACTTGTCTTTCTGGTTAGTCTGCTCTATGTAGCGTGCAAGAAGGGCCTTACCTTTATCCGCATCCGACATTTTCCATGTGAGGTCTGAGCCTTGAAAGTCTGGAATACACCTACGTTGTGCAGCACCGTTCATGCTCTTATGGAGGCGCCAGAATGTCATACGAGATCACTGGGAGCACCCCTTCATGCAGAACAGTGTGGAGTGAGTGGCAGACATTGACAGTGTGGAGTGAGTTGCAGACATTGACAGTGTGGAGTGAGTGGCAGACATTGACAGTGTGGAGTGAGTGGCAGACATTGACAGTGTGGAGTGAGTGGCATACATTGGCAGTGTGGAGTGAGTGGCAGACATTGACAGTGTGGAGTGAGTGGCAGACATTGCCAGTGTGGAGTGAGTGGCAGACATTGACAGTGTGGAGTGAGGGCAGACATTGACAGTGTGGAGTGAGTGGCAGACATTGACAGTGTGGAGTGAGGGCAGACATTGACAGTGTGGAGTGA
Organism: Cepaea nemoralis; assembly: GCA_014155875.1. NCBI lineage: Eukaryota > Metazoa > Mollusca > Gastropoda > Stylommatophora > Helicidae > Cepaea > Cepaea nemoralis. Next base: position 198,370 of record JACEFZ010011951.1, on the reverse strand, counting down.
ATGGCAGACATTGACAGTGTGGAGTGAATGGCAGACATTGACAGTGTGGAGTGAGTGGCAGACATTGACAGTGTGGGGTGAGTGGCAGACATTGACAGTGTGGAGTTAAAGGCAGACATTGACTGTGTGGAGTGAGTGGCAGACATTGACAGTGTGGAGTGAGTGGCAGACATTGGCAGTGTGGAGTGAGTGGCAGACATTGACAGTGTGGAGTGAGTGGCAGACATTGACAGTGTGGAGTGAGTGGCAGACATTGACAGTGTGGAGTGAGTGGCAGACATTGGCAGTGTGGAGTGAGTGGCAGACATTGACAGTGTGGGGTGAGTGGCAGACATTGACAGTGTGGAGTGTAATGGTAGCACTTTCAGTGCTGATACCGGTGCTAGTCATCAAATATTTATTTGAGACATTTGAAGCATAGAAATAACGCATGAATTGTCAATAGTACTAATGTTTGAAACAGTTTAGAAGTCCTAATACAAGAATTCATGGTAATACAGGAATTAGTGGTAAGACAAGAAATTGCGGTTAGATAATTAGTTGTAATACAGAAGTTAACTGTAAAACAAAAATTAGTAATAATTCACGAACTAGTGGTGATCCCATCAATTTATGGTTATTCAAGAATTGTAAGTTTAACGTAATAACGGTTAATTTTAAAAGGCATTACAATTATAGCATCATCTAATAGGTTAAAATAAATACTGCGACAGAGTTTTTAATGCAACAACTGGATGGGGCACACGTTAAGAATAGTACACAGCCTAAGTTGTATAATAAGCTATCAAAGAATTACATTTTTCAGAAAGACCTTACATTTCGCTTAGTTTAAAGAGTACTACATGTGTACTACGGCCGGCTATCTGGCGAAGGGGTTGCGAATGCAACTGGTACTCGTAATCCCGCATACCGCATTCAAAAACCAGCTGCGGGCGATTTGGAAGCAGACCGTTCTGCGCTGGTATTTCCATACAATGGTATGAGTGCCATTCTGAAAGCAATGGCAAACTACTGAACGTATACTTGCTCAGGAATCACAAACAGCCAAAATATGGTGGAGTTGACAGCTACGTCCTATAAAGGATATGCAGCTAACTAACTTGTGTACTTTGAATGTGTCAGTTATTGTGCCGGCATATGTCTTACGTCATGACTTTCGTTGTGTGTTTTACATCGCCTTTTGTCTAGTTTCAGTGTGTATGGCGCTCACCAGTCTATTTCTACATGATAACTAGTCCCTAAATCGGTAATGGCAACACCCAATTAAAGCACATTGACAATTGCATTTTTTAAAATTAAGTGAGCAAACAGTATCACCAGCGCAGTGAAGATCAAATAGTCACAGCTAGAAACCAGCCACTGGTAGTAATTAAAACATCAAATTTGGATAGTGTCGCAGCCCGACATAGAAGCACCGAATGTTTACTTTGCACTTTCAGTGTACGAGACTAAAAGAGAATTAAAGATAACATTAGAAACATTAGACCTGTTGGAAAGATCACACAGAATAACAACAAGAGAAACCCGTCTCTGAGATGACAAAAAGTATTACGCAGGGCTCGGAATATTAAGAATAAAAAGCAAAAGAAACTGAAACATGAAATGAATGTAAAATATACACTCAATTGTTAGTTCGGTAATATTATTGTTTACTGATGCTCTGGAAGGAAACTAACGTTTGCAGGTGATGTTTTCACATATAGGCAGGAGAGGGTCGGAAATCAAACAACTCAGGAGCTGCAGTCGACACTGGACAAAGTGATCGGTTAGTGGACCCTCCCCCCCCCCTCCCCCGACCCACCCACCCAACCCCCAAGCCTCACACTTAATAGTAGGAATGTGAATAGAGAAAGCAGACTGAAGCACATGGGAATCGTAGCAATCAACCCCTGCATTTTCGCTGTTCGTGATTCCTGGGCAAATTTTACCTTCGGTTACCTTTAACCTTGCTTTCTAAACGACCGGCTCCTACACCTTTTTCGAAAATATCAGCACCGCTGTGTTTCGAACCCGGGTAATAAGCCTGCCCTTTAATGATCATGTTGAAGTGGTGGTTACAAAGTGTCAGAAGGGACTCAATGCACCGAAGTGTATGGTGGCAAGGGACATGGAGGAGAAAATGATATTCACACTTTTTCAGCACTTGATCATTTCAGTGGTAGAGTATGGACTAGGAATGTTCGCTGTCTTAAAGAGTCTACTAATGAAACTAGGGCGCATAAAGAATAAAGACATGAGGGTGATTCTGGGATGTAGAAGGGACAACCCAATAGTGCGTATGTGATTCATCCTGGTGCTACCGACCATTGCAGACAGACTCAAGATGTTGCAGGCAAGGTCATACTTCAAGGTGGCTGCGGACAAGGAGCACCTCCTGCATGATTCCCTGGATGCATTCAAGGGCCACATGCTGTTAAGAGGAAATCATGGATGGCTCAGGTAGAAGCTACCATCAGGGACGTTTGCCCACTTGAGAAGATTGGCAGGGGCAAGGAGTGGGTCAGAGTGTAGAGTTATAAACACATTAGTATGTGAGTGTTGGGGGTGGCAAGCAGGCACTACAGAAGTAGACATTCAGCAATTATATTTATTTGGTTGTTTCGGGATTTGAGATTTAAATATTTAGCACAACCCACTACTGGCAACGCTGATCGTATTCTGGTATGAACCTAAGGCTTGTCCACGTCACAGCAATCCATTCAGAAATTAATTCAGGACTACTCTGGTCCTGGCGATGTGACTGTCTATACCGATGGCTCTGTGCTAAGAGGCAAAAATACAAGTGCCTGGAGATTCATAGCAAAGGCCAATGGCCAATATTTGCTAAAGGAAAGCTCGGCATATGACACCACAACCTCAAGTCTGAGAATGGAGGTGGAGGCGGTTACTGCAGCTTTCCACTGGTTGGAGAACAAATTGTATACGCATACCGTGATTGTGACTGATTCACAAAGCATGCTGACAAAGGTAAAGACTGTCATGCTTCATGCTGAATGGTATACATCAATTCTGGTGTCGCGGTTTGTGAGCATTCGCTGGATCTTTTATCCAGGATACTTTGGTGTGGTTGGAAATGAACAAGCAGACGAACTGGCTGGTGAAGCATCATTTAGGGATGATTTAATGATTTATAAGGCAGGTGTGGTGAAGGCCCTCTGCGTGGGCGTGAACAATGCAGAAGAACAGTTAGACTATCATGGTCTAGAGAGAATACGGCAGCAGGAGGTGGTCAGAAGATCTGGTAGACAGTCGTCACTCAAAGGTATAGAAAGACGGACATATAATCAGATTCTAACGGGCGCCATTAGTATTGGATCTTTACGTCGGCTGTTGAAGATGGTGACAGCGCTTATGGGAATGCCCCAAGTGCAACGATGTCGGTTCTTGTCTCAACTCAACTGTTATTTTATTTTCAAAGTTGAAGCAAACATTTCTCATATGTTCACAGTGAATTCGTCCTTCCTCAGAATTTAGTGTCAGCTATGATTTTCTGTCCGATGAAGTTCTAATCAGTCTGCCAGGGACCCTCAAACTGATTAGAATATGGAATACCTGGAATACATATGACGATGAGTTTGTTTCTGAACTAGACCATGCAACCTTGTCCGCGCCATGGAAGATACTAACAACCAAAGTGCCCACACTGAGAGCTGAATATCATTTATCTGTGAGTTGTCCTTGCATGACAATACACCTAATTCATTCGCTAGTCTTTTGTTCCATCCACTGCAGCGTAGTATCTCGGTAGTCATATGGCACGCTCTCCTATGCTTTGAAATCACTTGCAGTTCCTTTCTGGTCTCTTTCTTATAACCCAATCTTACATATTCGTGTATTCTCCGTGTGTCTGTGTGTCTATCCTTAACACTTTTGTTCACTGAATTCAAGAGGAATGATTTACTGAATGCTATTAGCAAGTTTTCTTAATTTGTTAGTGCCAAACATTTTACACCTGAGTGTGCATAAATGAAGTTTGCTAAATCCAAATATCACATGTATCTGTTAGTAGAAGCTCTAGTTTATTTTATATACAGACTTTAAAAAATTAAATTAAATTAATATTATTAAAGTATTTTCTGTATATTTCTCTGCGACAAAAAACTATTGTTATCAACCCATTTCACAATTTGAAATTTCAATGGTTTGGAGAAAACCCAAGAATCACCATGGGAATTAATGGAAGAAATGAGTGAGTCAGGTCTTAGTCAGATATGACTGAGCTACCGAATGACAGTAGACGGTACTACCTGCTTTCTGTCAGCGCCGAATGTTGGGTGGCGCTTACCAAACCCGACACCCCACATTGTGCCAACGGCTTCGGGCGGAAGAGCGCAATTGGGAGGTACTAGCCTTATCCTGGTGCGAGGAAATGCAACCCAAAGACAAAATAAGTCATGGCAGGGCAGACCAGGCACTAAGCCTTGGTTGGCAGCTGGTCTAGGATCGAAGCTCCGACAGGCGGACAGTTAGAGCATTGCTTTGCTGATCCGGCAGCTTCTGCAGCTTGTCTTGTTCCAGATTATAGGTGTCAACTTTCCTCTGGAGTGAACTAGGCAGGCCGAGAGACGGATCATGCTGCATGGGCAACACATGGTTTCTTTATTTTAGCCCAGGCTTTGTGCTATGGAGAGGCAATAACTCCATCCCTGGTCTTAACCGGTCTCGGAATCAAAGCGAGAGGCAACTGTTACGGGTTATAAGTCCTTGTCAGTTGGCGTAGACATGGGGCGCCACGCGTTGCCTCTGACGGTGGGAGACACCTACAGGCGTCACTGATCAGCTACCGCCCGCTTCAAGCTGGGCAGCCCCCAGCCAATTGGGTGCTGATCCGCTACAGCCTACCTGCTTCAATGGGTGCTTGCGGCTAGGAAAAAATCTGACACAAGTCTAGCCCCAGGATTAATATAATTAACACTCACGATCCTGGAAAGTGCTTTGAATTTCAACAGCAACTTGAAGACGCTTTCAATGATACATCAGAAAATTGTATAGTAAATGATAAATGGAGTAAACTTAAGGAAACTATTTATAAAACAGCGGTAGGGGTTTACGGCACTGTGTATCATAAGAGGCAGGACTGGCTTGCGACAAACAGCCAGATACTGCAGCCCTTTATTGATAAAAAGAAGATAGCTCTCTTAAGAAACAAGGAAAGACCAACGCGTAACACTCTGAGTGAGCTGAAGCAAGTGAGGAAGGATGTACAAAAGGCTGCCAGGCAGTGTGCGAATGACTATTGGATCAAGTTATGTGAGTCCATTCATGTATGAAGGGATAAAGAAAGCCTGTGGTCCAATGATCAAAAGAAGTGCACCGCTGAAAACCTTGACTGGAGAAATCATCACTGATAAGAAACAGCAGATGGATAGATGGGTCGAGCACTATTTAGAGCTTTACTCAAGTGAGTCCAAGCTAGCGGATGATGCCCTCAACGCCATAGAGGCCCTGCCAACTCTTGACCACCTGGACACACTTCCCACTATAACAGAAGTTAAGTGTGCTATAAATGAGCTTGCATCTGGCAAGGCTCCAGGTAAGGATGGGATTCCAATAGAGGTAATCAGGAGTGGGCAAGACACACTCGCTCTACAGATCCACCAGCTAATAGAGCTATGCTGGCGAGAAGGAAAGTCCCACAGGATTTCAAAGATTCAAACATCATAACGCTGTACAAGAACAAGGGAGATCGATGCGACTGTAACAACTATAGGGGTATCTCACTTCTGTGTATTTTTGGGAAAGTATTTGCCAGAATTGTCCTGCACAGACTTCAAGTCCTGGGAGATCAAGTCTACTCCGAATCACAGTGCGGCTTCCGTCAGAATCGGTCTACCATTGATATGATATTCTCATTGCGACAGATGCAAGAAAAATGCCGGGAACAAAATCAGCCACTGTTTATTGCCTTCATTGACCTCACAAAGGCATTCGATTTGGTCAGTCGTGAGGGTCTGTTCAAAGCACTAAAGAAGATTGGCTGCCCACCAACTCTTCTGTCCATTGTGGAATCGTTCGACACAGGCATGAAAGGTATAATCAAGTTTAATGGCTCAACTTCAGAAGAGTTTGAAATCAAGAGTGGAGTTATGCAAGGTTGTGTACTATCCCCCACCACCCTCTTTGGGATATACTTTTCACTTCTGAAATATGCCTTTCGTGATCAGGATGACGGTATATACATTCACTTACGCTCAGATGGTGGCCTCTATAATGCTCAGAGATTGAAGGCCAAGACGAAAATTAGCAGGGCACTAATTAGAGAGATGCTTTTTGCGGATGATGCTGCGATTATGACCCACTCTGAGGAAGAATTACAACATCTACTATCTGCATTCTCCAATGCTTGTTCCGAATTTGGTTTAACAATTAACAAAAAGAAGACACAGATTATGTCACAAGGTGCACATGGTGTACCATCAATCTTTATTGACGACGCCGAACTGGAGATAGTAGACCATTTTACATATCTAGGATCAGAGGTAAATAGCAAATTATCCCTCGATCAGGAAATCAACATCAGGATTGGCAAGGCAGCAACAACAATGAACATGTTAGCAAAAAGAGTCTGGGAGAACAGGAAGCTTACTGCCAAAACAAAAGTCCTCGTCTACCAAGCATGTGTCCTTAGTACTCTTCTTTATGGCAGTGAAACCTGGACAACTTACTCACGCCAATAGAAACTTTTAAACAGCTTTCATATGCGGTGTCTGCGAAGAATACTTGGTATTAAGTGGCAAGATAAAATCACAAATACTGAAGTATTGGAAAGATCAGGTTGTGTGACGGTGTATTCCATGCTCAGTCTTCGTAGACTGAGATGGATAGGACACGTTAGGAGGATGGATGATGGTAGAATACCAAAGGACATCTTTTTTGGTGAATTACAGACGGGTAGGAGATCTCAGGGTCGGCCTATACTACGATACAAAGATGTGTGTAAGCGGGACATGATTGATACATGCATTGATAATGCACATTGGGAGCACGTCGCCGCTGAACTTGTTGCATGGAGGGCAACTATCAGAAATGGAATAAAGACAAAGGAGAAAATGATTGCAGATAAAGCACACACAGAGCGTGAGAGACGTAAGATGGTGCAAAATGGTGGAAGTGACCATGTTTTCACATGCACCTACTGTGGGCAAACATTTGCAGCAAGAATTGGCCTTACCAGCCACGCTTGCCACCGCCATGGATCGTAGTTATTAAGCCTTTTTGAAGCACAATGTACCAAACTATCATCTGTCAAGACGGAAAGGTGCCAATGATCAATGGAAGAAATCACAAAATATGGAAATATCCATATTTAGATTCTGTTAGACGACCTGTTTCACACGGAGATGGCATACCAATTCCAACTTTCAGTCAGATTTCGGATTCCCTGCTAGACGATGAGATACCAATGGCATGTGGAATGTCAGTGTATTGGGGGAATAGGTACAGGACATAGAGAGGACAAGGGACAGAATAGAGTCAGGACGACAGAGATAACGATGGACAGGACATAAGATAGGACACAGATGTCATAAGACAGGACATCTACAGGACACTAGATAGAGTGGAGACAGGACTTAAGTGGGGACACAGATATGTCATAGACAGGACACCGACAGGACAGGACCGAGTGATAGAAGGAGACATACGTTCATGGGACACTGTACTGAACGGACGAGACGGCATTACACTGAATGACCCGACCCATCACGGACGGACTGCAGTACGACGTGACTGTCAAGACAGCACGGATGTCACGAGGGACACGTGGTCGAGTACCACGAGACCAGCAGACCAGTTTGAAAACGTCAGACGGGACTCAGACAGTTTTGGAGGAAGGACGTTGTGTATTCTGGAGCGAGTGTATAGCTTTTGCGAGAGTGCTAGTTTTGACGATAGCGAGTGTAGGACTTGTGTAATTGGCTGTGTGCTATAAGCGTTTGTAAGGCGGCATTTGTATATATATATATATATATATATATATATATATCTTATATATAAATTGCGATCTCCGTCTGTCTGTCTGTCTGTCTGTCTGTCTGTCTGTCTGTATGTATGTATGTATGTATGTCCTTTATTTGTTCGCGAACGGCCCATCCGATTGAGATGAAATTTTCTACACGCCTTCCTTTCATTCCAGCGCTGCCAACTGTCATAGTTTTTTTTTCTTCTTCCTCCTCCTCCCTCCTCCCCCTCCCAAAATACGTACGTAAATATATGATGATGATGATGAAAGAATCCCCGAACCAAAACGCTAGGGAAAGGGAAGAAAATGACGTGACTACACAGAATCGTCACACGGCAATCATCATCATCAAGTGCCGTGCCGGCTGGCGTAGGAGTTCATGGCTCTCCGTAGATCTCAGTCTTTGGTTTTCTGGATCAACTCTGCTGCTGATATTCCTCCATGCCACGGCAATATCAATAACAATTCATCTTTTTATGTGTAAGGAAGTTATCTACAGTCGTGTAGAAGGGAAGAACTAGACGAGTATGAATTCGGAATGGCGAACTCTCTCCTCCTCTCTTCTCCTCCTCCCTCTACCTCCTCCCTCCTCCTCCCTCTACCTCCTCCCTCCACCCTCCTCCTCTTCCTCCTCCCTCTCATCCCTGTCCCTCCTCCCTCCTCCTTCTCCCTCTTCCTTCTCCCTCTTCCTCTCACCTCCTCCTCCATCCTCCTCCCTCCTACTCCCTCCGCCTCCTCCCTCATCTTCCATCCTCCTCCCTCTCCCTCCTCATCCCTCCTCCTCCTCCTGCCTCCCTCCTCCTCCTGCCTCCTTCTCCCTCATCATCCTCCCTCCTCCTTCTCCCTTCTTCTCCCTCTTCCCTCTTCCTCCTCCTACCTCCTCCCTCCTCCTCCCTCTACCTCCTCCTCCCTCCACCCTCCTCCTCCCTTCTCCTCCTCTTCCTCCTCCCTTTCCTTCCTCCTCCTCCCTCTACCTCCTCCTCCCCCTACCTCTTTCCTCCTCCCTCCTCCTCCTCTTCCACTTCCCTTTCCTTCCTCCCTTCCTCATTCTCCCTCCTTCCTCTCCCTCCTTCCTCCTCCTCCTTCCTTCTTCTCCCTCTGTCTCCTCCCTCCTCCTCTCCCCTCCTCCTCCCTCCTTCTCCTCCTCTCCCCTCCTCCTCCTACCCTCTTCCTCTTCCCCTCCTCCCTCTCCCTCCTCCATCCTCCTCCTCCCTCTTCCTCCTCCTCCCTCTTCCTCCTCCTTCCTCCTCCTCCCTCTTCCTCCCTCTCAATCCTCCATCCTCCTCCTCCATCTTCCTCCTCCTTCTTCCTCCTCCTTCCTTCTCCCTCCTCCTCCCTCTTCCTCCTCCTCCTACTTCCTCCCTCCTCCTCCTCTCTCCTGCCTCCTCCCTTTTCCTCCCTCCTCCTCCTCCCTCTACCTCCTCCCTCCTCCTCTCCACTCTTCCTCCTACCCTCTTCCTCTTCCCCTCCCCCTCCTTTCTCTCCCTCCTCCTCCCTTCACATTCCTCCTCCTCCCTCCTCCTCCTCATCCCTCCTTCTCCTCCTCCTCCTTCTTCCTCCCTCCTCCTCCTCCCTCCTCCCCCTCCTCCTTCCTACTCCTCCCTCTCCTCCTCCTCACTCTTCCTCCTCCCTCTACCTCCTCCCTCCTCCTCCCTTCACATTCCTCCTCCTCCCTCTTCCTCCTCCTCCCTGCTCCTCCCTCCTCCTCATCCCTGCTCCTCCCTTCTCCCTCCTCCTCCTCCCTCTACCTCCTCCTCCCTTCACATTCCTCCTCCTCCCTCTTCCTCCTCCTCCCTCCTCCTCCTCATCCCTCCTTCTCCCTCCTCCTTCTTCCTCCCTCCTCCTCCTCCTCCCTCCTCCCCCTCCTCCGTCCTCCTCCTCCCTCTCCTCCTCCTCACTCCTCCTCCTCCCTCCTCCTCCTCCCTCTACCTCCTCCCTCCTCCTCCCTTCACATTCCTCCTCCTCCCTCTTCCTCCTCCTCATCCCTCCTCCTCCCTCCTCCTCCTCTCTCCTCCTCCCTCCTCCTCCTCCTCCTCCTCTTCCCTCCTCCTCCCTCCTCCTCCCTCCTCCTCTTCCCTCTACCTCCTCCTCCTTCTTCCTCCCTCCTCCTCCCTCCTCCCTCTTCCTCCTCCTCCCTCCTCCTGTGACGAGTTCACCTTGGGTAGTGAGAGTGAACCACACCCGAGGTGTCTCTGGCACTCCCGTGTATTCTAGCCCCAGGGGTTGGACGAGCAGATACACATTTTTACTCTGTGGTTGATCTCATATTAGTTAATTACGTCTACAAGCCCCTCCAGATTCTAGACCCCCACTAACTACCTACACCTGTGGAACAATGAACACTTAGGCATCGTCCGAGACCACACTCAATCATTATACAAAGAGCAAGTCAACTTACATAAAGTTTATTCTACCCTTGAGAATATAGAACTGAAATGAACATCCTGATAGAAGAATCTATTTACACAAATAGAAGATAGAGTAGAGACAGAATCAGAGATATAGGTGTCTTCATCGAGTTGAGAAGTAGATTGGATGCAGATGTCCCGTCCAGTCGGTCCGCCACTCACCCGGCTTCCTTCCAGTGAGATGACTAGAACCTTGGAGACCACTCCGTCTCCAGAGCGTGGATCCACAACAATAGAGTCACTGCTGGACCACACTTCACTGGACCAACTGCATCTATATCACTCCCACGGAGTCACTGTTAATACAGTTCTCGAACAATACCGGTTGGGAGACAATCCTCCTGGACTTGGCTCCAAGTATTCGTTACTTCGATGAACTTAAATAGTCACTGACCAATCGAATGGTCTGTCACTCATAGCACAGTCCCACTGCAGAACGGATCTGTCACTGACCAATTCAATGGTCCCTTCATCACATCACAGGAACATGGATGGAAAAATGTCACTGACCAATTCAATGGTCTCTTACAGTCACACTGCTTGTAGAATCAGATATGGCTACTGAAATGTTACTGAGTCCTACTCGAACACAGTTTATATCTTCATACTGAGACAGTACATTAATAGAATCAGACATCTATTTCACGGAAACAATTCAGGTTGGACTATAATCCATAGTCCCTTCCACCGGGTTACACTTGCCACAAGTCAATAACTGGTGTAGTTCTTCTCAAGACCTGCCCCTAGAGCTGTCCAAAGAACCATTCAAGTGTCTGAAGATCAGTTACTTCTGCGTTTAGGCAGAACCCCCGTCATAATAGACGGACCGGTGTTTCCTTTCGTTGAGCATGATTACTCAAAATGCTGAAATGTTCCTGGCAAAACAGAGTATCTTCCATTAGCTGAAAACGATCACAAACCATCACTTCCCACACGTGCACCTTCAGGGCAGTTGTATTTCTTGATGCAACCTTCACGCATGGTGAATCACATTGGGTACCTGGTGTGGTTGAGTCTGGCGTGATAAGTAAAGAACTGAACCCTTCGCTGTATCACACGAAGTGGTTTCCTGCCAACAACAATTATAGTTGACTGGTTCCTCAACAGGCAAACTCCTGAAAAGGAAGAGCGACCGGTGAGAGTATACTGGCCCAAACATTAGTCCACATGCATCCTACCAATAACTACTCAACCCTCAGTCATGCTACTTAGTTATGCATATAACCAAAGCATTATCTCTATATGGAGAGTAGTACAGCATGGGTTCACACATGTCAGCTGGCCTCACAGAACAGCCCGTCAAACAGAGCAAGAAATCAGAATGACGAGTCTGATCGTAGGTCTCACCTATCCCTAATCATCTACCAGTCGTCGCTAACGTCAGTAGTGATACAAGGCTGTTATTATAGTTCTAATTTAATCGAACTAAACAAATAGGTAAAGAGTCCCTGGACTCGTTCCTAACATCCTCAATGTACATTAAGAAACATAATCTTGATCAATATACCATCCCTCGGGATATAGGAATAGGACATGATCACATCCACTATGTACACAAGCCTGTTTGCTGGTGGGACCACCTGCCCACGCCATAGCAAACTCTTCTTATCAGACTCTGCCTTAGAGTCAAGAAGCCTTCTTGAGAATACATGTTCCCCACATGTTCCAAGGGTAATGTTCCAGTTCTGTCCTCCCCAAGTGGTTTAGCCTTGGCATGGACTGAACTTCATCGTTGGTTTGGCCTACCAACCCATACTTTCATAACTTGCTTTCACATTCCCCATATCCTATATTTCCCCAGTCTCATACAGCCTCCTTGCATCCTTCCATACTTCCAGCACCTTAGCATTCACTCGCACTAGCGCCAGTATGAAAGAAACAGGATAGCTCAGACAAGATTTCAGAACGCATATTTATATCGCGACGGCACGCAGTGTTATCACGCGTCGAGCTATTCGGCGTTCGGAATTACCCCAGGAAGTATCACATGCCATGACCTAATATATATACACAATGTCACATCATATATATATATAGATATAGCACCAAAGCAACTTACCTTTCCACAGAAATCCGCTGTTCCACACAATGAATTCACTATTAAGTTATTACACAATAGTTACATCATTCCTGGTGGCACAGAACTAAGTTCTTCCTTTACTTAGTAACTAAGCACAATTTTGTCTGAATCTCCACCTATCAACTTACCTGGTTTTCTAACCGTTCTTCTGGCTTCAGCAACTGACTGACATAATCTAAGTTTCCATCCGGCACAAGTAACTAGGTTTTATTCTAACACAGCAACCTAATATATGCAACGATTGGCAATATATGGTACATATATTTGGAACCCAAATCGCCCACATCACATTACGGCGTTCCTAACAGCTGATTCGCGAGCACACGGTAAACAAACCCACGATTCGCCGTCAACTGCGTTATCGATCGGTTTGCTAATTAGTATGCAAGGACATCCGCATAGGTAATGAGGTTAGAACAATGGCGTGTGGAACACACGTACAAAGTTAAATGATTTAAACAAATATCTACCTGAATGACTAGAAACCAGATCTCCAGTCAGCTTCCGAACTGTTCAAGGGCTTCTCAGCTTCCTTTCCATAACAGTCAGCCGAATCATGGTTGAGGTGAGACGCAACACAAAAATGGCTCACATCAGGCCTGCGTCTGTTCTCGTTCGAACAACAGTAAGTGAATGACTGGTTTAGCCACATTTCCCGCTTCGTGCCAACTCAATGCGCACTAGAAGCGAGTGCTTCTTGAGAAAAGATACTTTCTCGGGAAACCGTCATTCCCCGCCTAGAGTTTCTAGATCTCTCTGCACGAGAATTTAGAGCGATACCCAGCATCACGGGTTACTCGAATTCCGGTGTTTCGAGAAGATTCTAGATAGTAAGTCCTCCATCGGCTTCCCTCAGTCTATTTTTAGCTGGGAAAGTCCCCGATGACGCGCCAAAATAGTGCGGGATCTTGACGACCCAAGACAGATAAACGCGTTTCGTCACATAGGCCCCCACTTTAAGAGGATCGACCCCGTCGTTCCACTTCTACGCAGAAGCTGTCTATGTCGTTCTTTCTTCCTTTCTTAGAGACCGGATGGCGGGTGAGGAAGTCTAACCCGTCAATATTGTATAGAATACTTTTACCACATTAGGTGGGGAGACAAGCTATTCAGTATCACGGGTGATCAACGCCTACTCCGCTACTGCGATCGGGCATCTCGCAGTGTCTTGCGGACCAGAGCTCCCGTCTCGATCTGATTTAACGATCGTTCCTGCCAGAGTTTACTGGACTTCTGCAACTCCAGCTTCCCCTTTCGAGGACCCAGCTGGACTGCAGTCGGTCGGATTGAGGGACCAAGGGTCTGTGTCCGTTCTGACACAACCCCCCTCTTCCGACCACGGTTCTCAGTGTAGCTAGCACTGCGGGTGTTCCTTTGGCCGGTCATGTTCCCCCGAGCACCGGGCTGAACCGAAGAAGGTACCTGCACATACATATAGGTCTGCCTATGGTGTGACAGGCTTTCCGCTACCTGACCTGAACCCCGAACCGTTCTTTCAGCGAATCTCTGCGCCCTTGGGCTGGTGGACTTATCATCGGGCTTCCCCTCATAGCGCATGAGGAGACTGGAATGGAAAGTAGAAGACTTTCCCAGGATCACCACTCCATAGTGCTTGTGGAGCCCCACTTTATCCACTAGGAATGGGCCCTGCCACCCGATTTCGAATTCGTTCCCCTCGATTGGGAGGAGTACTAGAACTCGGTCTCCAACCTCTAAGGATATCTTCGTCTTCGTCCGTTTCTCAGGTGTGCATTTACGGCACTCCGGACAAGACCTAATATACCTGCGCACGTCGCCTGTCATTCCCGGCCACCAATAGTACCGGGATAGACATTTACTGGTTGTCCCTACAGTCAGATGTCCGGTTGGGGACCTGACATGTACCGTTCGCAGCAGATTAGCTCTGAAGCTCTCAGGAACCAACTTACGTTCCCTCTGCCTTTTCTCTGTTCCAGTCTGAATTAACGGTGACTGGTTATCAGAGTTGAACTTACCCTGAATTAACGGGTTTTCATTGTTGGGCAACCATTCTGAACAAGGACACTCCGTCGCATCCTTGCTCCGAGCATTACTCATTCCATCCGGGTGAGTATTTCGGAGACTTACCTTTTCGAGACCCTCTGCCTCTGTATCTCTGACCTGCCTAGACTTATGGATGCTAGGGTGTTCTGGTTCGCCCAGAAACACGTACTTCCGGCCAAGAATTAGGGGATAGAGAGGATCCGGTACGACTGCCGCCTGAATGCGTCCAGTAACGTACTTGCTCCGAATCTCCACATTGGCAATCGGGCAACGTAACGCCACAGCACTCCTACTGGCTGGCTGTATCTCCGTCATCTCCCCGGTGAGTTGCTCTGGGCCTGTCAGGTGGGATGCAATTACAGCTGAAAATTGCAATCCCGTGTCGTAGAGGCACAACACCTGTTGCCCATTCACTTCTACTCTCTCAACCACTGGAGGTCGTCTAGGTTCTCCATTCCCATCAACCGACTTCACTTTCCTGCAAGGTCTATCCCTAACCTCTGCAAGACAAGCAAAGTGAAAGTCCTTGGCTTTACTCTTACACTCACTCGTATTGTGAGTGCTGGACTTGCAGAATTTGCACCATCGTTCACTCCACTTCCTCTTTGGAGAACTAGGTGGGCTATTCTTACCTTGGTTGACGTTAGAGATCTTCTCTAAAGAGTTTACCTGTTTCTTTGGTTCATCAGAACCTTTGTTCTTCTTTGACTTCTTCTTTGACTTACCTTGATCCTTATCTTTCGATCTCGGATCTGTTGGACTGGTATCCCCAGTCTCGCCATAGACTTCAACGTATCTTTCGGCTAACTTGGTGACTATATCCAATCTCTCAGCCCCATTCTCACCTAAGAAGTTTCGCAAGGGTTTAGACATTTGCATTCGCATCTGATCTACAACCATCAACTCACGCAAACTTTCATACTCCTCTTTAAATCCGGCCAAGGCCATCCATTTAAGAAGGTATGAGTTCAATCTCACACTGTATGCTGAAAACAGTTCACCAGGTTCTCGCTTCGCAGTTCCGAAACTTCCTTCGGTATGAGTGCGCTGTGATCTCGAATCTCTTCAAGAGAGCCGCTTTCAGTGCCGGGTAATCATTCTGTAGACCCGGTGGCAAGCGTGCATACACTTCATAACCTTCGGCACGGAGTCCCTGGGAGAGTTTTAAACACCATTTCTGTTTGTCTAGACCCATTGCAATAGACATGGCCTTCATACTTCTCTAAGTATTGGTCTATCCGTTCCTTCTCGGGTTCGAACGGCTGTAAAGGCCATTTCATAGCCTGGTAGTCACGTCTACTGGTTGACTCTGAGCCAGGAGGTACACCTCCTCCCATAGCTCCATCAGTTACACCTGTAGCAGGCACTTGTGCCTCAAGTAGCTTCATTCGATACTCATGGTCACGTTTTTCTTTCTCGGCTTCCAACTCAAGCCGTTTCATTTCAGTATCAGCCGCTATCCTCTTTTCCTCAAGAGCCACTTTACTGGCTTCCAGTTCTCTTTCTGCTCTCCTCCTCTCTCTTTCCTCTTGGCGAAAATTTCTTTCCACCTCTTGGACATAGGATTTCAAAGCATCTCCTTCAAGACCAGACTTACGTCCAGTTTCCTGAACTTTGTCTAAGTCTAACTCTTGGGTAGACATGTTGACTATGATAGGTGGGTACTCAAGTATGTGTGGGTGAAGCAATACAATGAATCAATAATCAATAGTACTAACTAATCACCACAACACAAATGTCCGTCAGACAGTTAGGAGATAGGTAGAAGTAGTAGAATCTTATGTAGACTGATGTAGAGGATAAAGACTAAGTCCCTATCCCTATGTGAGAGGTCTACAACACACAAAGATCTTGGAATAATCCCGGACGAGCCCCCACTCTGTATGGAGTGTGACGAGTTCACCTTGGGTAGTGAGAGTGAACCACACCCGAGGTGTCTCTGGCACTCCCGTGTATTCTAGCCCCAGGGGTTGGACAAGCAGATACACATTTTTACTCTGTGGTTGATCTCATATTAGTTAATTACGTCTACAAGCCCCTCCAGATTCTAGACCCCCACTAACTACCTACACCTGTGGAACAATGAACACTTAGGCATCGTCCGAGACCACACTCAATCATTATACAAAGAGCAAGTCAACTTACATAAAGTTTATTCTACCCTTGAGAATATAGAACTGAAATGAACATCCTGATAGAAGAATCTATTTACACAAATAGAAGATAGAGTAGAGACAGAATCAGAGATATAGTTGTCTTCATCGAGTTGAGAAGTAGATTGGATGCAGATGTCCCGTCCAGTCGGTCCGCCACTCACCCGGCTTCCTTCCAGTGAGATGACTAGAACCTTGGAGACCACTCCGTCTCCAGAGCGTGGATCCACAACAATAGAGTCACTGCTGGACCACACTTCACTGGACCAACTGCATCTATATCACTCCCACGGAGTCACTGTTAATACAGTTCTCGAACAATACCGGTTGGGAGACAATCCTCCTGGACTTGGCTCCAAGTATTCGTTACTTCGATGAACTTAAATAGTCACTGACCAATCGAATGGTCTGTCACTCATAGCACAGTCCCACTGCAGAACGTATCTGTCACTGACCAATTCAATGGTCCCTTCATCACATCACAGGAACATGGATGGAAAAATGTCACTGACCCATTCAATGGTCTCTTACAGTCACACTGCTGGTAGAATCAGATATGGCTACTGAAATGTTACTGAGTCCTACTCGAACACAGTTTATATCTTCATACTGAGACAGTACATTGATAGAATCAGACATCTATTTCACGGAAACAATTCAGGTTGGACTATAATCCATAGTCCCTTCCACCGGGTTACACTTGCCACAAGTCAATAGCTGGTGTAGTTCTTCTCAAGACCTGCCCCTAGAGCTGTCCAAAGAACCCTTCAGGTGTCTGAAGATCAGTTACTTCTGCGTTTAGGCAGAACCACCGTCATAATAGACGGACCGGTGTTTCCTTTCGTTGAGCATGATTACTCAAAATACTGAAATGTTCCTGGCAAAACAGAGTATCTTCTATTATCTGAAAACGATCACAAACCATCACTTCCCACACGTGCACCTTCAGGGCAGTTGTATTTCTTGATGCAAACTTCACGCATGGTGAATCACATTGGGTACCTGGTGTGGTTGAGTCTGGCGTGATAAGTAAAGAACTGAACCCTTCGCTGTGTCACACGAAGTGGTTTCCTGCCAACAACATTATAGTTGACTGGTTCCTCAACAGGCAAACTCCTGAAAAGGAAGAGCGACCGGTGAGAGTATACTGGCCCAAACATTAGTCCACATGCATCCTACCAATAACTACTCAACCCTCAGTCATGCTACTTAGTTATGCATATAACCAAAGCATTATCTCTATATGGAGAGTAGTAAAGCATGGGTTCACAAATGTCAGCTGGCCTCACAGAACAGCCCGTCAAACAGAGCAAGAAATCAGAATGACGAGTCTGATCGTAGGTCTCACCTATCCCTAATCATCTACCAGTCGTCGCTAACGTCAGTAGTGATACAAGGCTGTTATTATAGTTCTAATTTAATCGAACTAAACAACTAGGTAAAGAGTCCCTGGACTCGTTCCTAACATCCTCAATGTACATTAAGAAACATAATCTTGATCAATATACCATCCCTCGGGATATAGGAATAGGACATGATCACGTCCACTATGTACACAAGCCTGTTTGCTGGTGGGACCACCTGCCCCTGCCATAGCAAACTCTTCTTATCAGACTCTGCCTTAGAGTCAAGAAGCCTTCTTGAGAATACATGTTCCCCACATGTTCCAAGGGTAATGTTCCAGTTTTGTCCTCCCCAAGTGGTTTAGCCTTGGCATGGACTGAACTTCATCGTTGGTTTGGCCTACCAACCCATACTTTCATAACTTGCTTTCACTTCCCCCATATCCTATATTTCCCCAGTCTCATACAGCCTCCTTGCATCCTTCCATACTTCCAGCACCTTAGCATTCACTCGCACTAGCGCCAGTATGAAAGAAACAGGATAGCTCAGACAAGATTTCAGAACGCATATTTATATCGCGACGGCACGCAGTGTTATCACGCGTCGAGCTATTCGGCGTTCGGAATTACCCCAGGAAGTATCACATGCCATGACCTAATATATATACACAATGTCACATCATATATATATATAGATATAGCACCAAAGCAACTTACCTTTCCACAGAAATCCGCTGTTCCACACAATGAATTCACTATTAAGTTATTACACAATAGTTACATCATTCCTGGTGGCACAGAACTAAGTTCTTCCTTTACTTAGTAACTAAGCACAATTTTGTCTGAATCTCCACCTACCAACTTACCTGGTTTTCTAACCGTTCTTCTGGCTTCAGCAACTGACTGACATAATCTAAGTTTCCATCCGGCACAAGTAACTAGGTTTTATTCTAACACAGCAACCTAATAGATGCAACGATTGGCAATATATGGTACATATATTTGGAACCCAAATCGCCCACATCACATTACGGCGTTCCTAACAGCTGATTCGCGAGCACACATTAACAAACACACGATTCGCCGTCAACTGCGTTATCGATCGGTTTGCTAATTAGTATGCAAGGACATCCGCATAGGTAATGAGGTTAGAACAATGGCGTGTGGAACACACGTACAAAGTTAAATGATTTAAACAAATATCTACCTGAATGACAAGAAACCAGATCTCCAGTCAGCTTCCGAACTGTTCAAGGGCTTCTCAGCTTCCTTTCCATAACAGTCAGCCGAATCATGGTTGAGGTGAGACGCAACACAAAATTGGCTCACATCAGGCCTGCGTCTGTTCTCGTCGAACAACAGTAAGTGAATGACTGGTTTAGCCACATTCCCGCTTCGTGCCAACTCAATGCGCACTAGAAGCGAGTGCTTCTTGAGAAAAGATACTTTCTCGGGAAACCGTCATTCCCCGCCTAGAGTTTCTAGATCTCTCTGCGCGAGAATTTAGAGCGATACCCAGCATCACGGGTTACTCGAATTCCGGTGTTTCGAGAAGATTCTAGATAGTAAGTCCTCCATCGGCTTCCCTCAGTCTATTTTCAGCTAGGAAAGTCCCCGATGACGCGCCAAAATAGTGCGGGATCTTGACGACCCAAGACAGATAAACGCGTTTCGTCACACCTCCTCCTCTCTCCGCCTCCCTCCTCCTCCTCCTCCCTCTACCTCCTCCCTCCTCCTCCCTTTACATTCCTCCTCCTCCCTCCTCCTCCTCCCCTCCTCCTCTTCCCTCCTCCTCCTCGCCCTCCTTCTCCTCCTTCTCCCTCCTCCTTCTCCCTCTTCCTCCTCCCTCTTCCTCCCTCTTCCTTCTCCCTCCGCCTCCTCCCTCCTCCTACTCTCTACTCCTCCTCCCTCCTCCTCCCTCTCCCTCCTCCTCCCTCTCCTCCTCCTGCTCCCTTCTCCTCCTGCGTTCTCCTCCTCCCTCCTCTTCCCTCCTCCTCCCTCTTCCTCCTCCCTCCTCCTCGCCTCCTCCTCCACCCTACTCATCCCTCCTCCTCCTAATCCCTCCTCCTCCTTCCTATTCTTCCCTACTCCTCCTGTCTCTTCTCTCGTCCTCCCTCCTCTTCCCTCCTCCACCTCCCTCTTCCTCCTCCCTCCTCCATTTACCCAAGACAGACAGACAGTCAGACAGATAGTCGGGAACGGGATCTTATATGACTACTTATATGATTTAAATGAGATGCTCTCCACCATGGGCTGGACCGGGTCAGACAGACAGACAGATAGATAGGTAGACAGACAGACAGACAGACAGACAGACAGACAGACAGACAGACAGACAGACAGTCGGGAACGGGAACTTATATGACTACTTATATGAATTAAATGAGATGCTCCCCACCAGGAGTTGGGCGATGCCGGGCCGGGTCACACAGACAGACAGATAGATAGTCGGAACGGGAACTTATATGACTACTTATATGAATTAAATGAGAGCTCCCCATCAGGTTCTGGGCGAAGACGGGCCGGGTCAGACAGACAGACAGACAGATAGACAGACAGACAGACAGACAGATAGTCGGTAACGGGAACGAGAACTTATATGACTACTTATATGAATTAAATGAGATGCTCCCCACCAGGGTCTGGGCGAAGCCGGGCCGGGTCAGCTAGTATATATATATATATATATATATATATATATATATATATATATATATATATATATATATATATATATATATATATATATATATATATATATATATATATATATATATATATATATATATATATATATATAATGATTTCACCGCCTTGTGTGCACATTGTGACGATGATCAGGTTCGCCTGAATAAACTGTGAAAACCCATACGTGCGACTGATGTTTTCTTGAGTGCGTATGAAGGAGTTAGAATACCTGTGTGCGTGCGAGACGTTGACAGGTGAAACCCGAATGGTGTCAGGAAGTGGTCAATCTTCCGATTGATAAAAACCCAGAGCTTGAAAGTGTACAAACTGTGAAAGTTAAAAGCTGAAAGTAGAAACTGAATGAAAGTAGACATTTGAGAGAAGAAACGATGTCACAAGAATGCAAGATGAGATTAGACAGCCAGAGATAAACTAGACGACGGAGAGTGAGTTGAATGCTGGCAGAAATTAAAACATAATTGCATTATATGAACTGTGATGAAATTGACATGTATCATGTTTTCAGGTTGACGTTGCAGACTACAATTCATACTAAACAAGATATTACGACAGAAGACAAGACGATCGAAAAAACTCACAAACATATATAACGCATTAAATTCCTTTCCTCTGAAATTTTTGACTTGACACACAAATTTTTTGTGTGATACTAATTGTAGCTTCTCTGAGAAACAGAAGTATGGCTATAAAGTAAAGTAGATGTCAACAACCCAGATAGTGTTACGAGCTCGAGCTTAAAGTAATCCGAGTAGCACAGGGTAAAACCAAAAGTGTGCCGAATTCAGATAAGTACCCCAATTTTTCGATGTTGTATTTAAAGAAGCACCCTATTTTTGTTTCATGATTGCTGTAAATTAATATCCCTAATTATTGCATTGTATTTTGTGCATACTATTATTATTATACTTTGTAATTACTAAATATAACCTGTAAAAATGTCAACTTTGAAAGAATGCATTGAGGCAGGGAAAGATCTAGGGTACAGTGGAGACAAATTAGAAGAATGGGTAGGGAAGAAATACAAAGAACATACTGACAGACTTGCTGTGGTTGAGAAAGAGGAAAGAGATAGAAAGCCTGCGGTTGAGAAAGAGGAAAGAGACAGAAAGGCTGCTGCAGAGAGGGAAGAAAGAGCACAAGAACGTTTACATAAGAAAGAACTAGCAGACATAAAACTAGCGAAAGCTACTAAACTGAAAGAACTGGAATTAGCTGAAGCTACCAAAATTAAAAAAACTAGAATTGGCGCAAAGATCAGAAGAAACCAAGTTGAAAGAACAGCAATTAGAGATTGAGTCACACATGTTTCATGATTGTTGTAAATTAATATCCATAATTATTGCATTGTATTTTGTGCATACTATTATTATTATACATTGTAATTACTAAATACAACCTGTAAAAATGTCAACTTTAAAAGAATGCATTGAGGCAGGGAAAGATCTAGGGTACAGTGGAGACAAATTAGAAGAATGGGTAGGGAAGAAATACAAAGAACATACTGACAGATTGCTGTGGTTGAGAAAGAGGAAAGAGATAGAAAGCCTGCGGTTGAGAAAGAGGAAAGAGACAGAAAGGCTGCTGCAGAGAGGGAAGAAAGAGCACAAGAACGCTTACATAAGAAAGAACTAGCAGACATAAAACTAGCGAAAGCTACTAAAGTGAAAGAACTGGAATTAGCTGAAGCTACCAAAATTAAAAAAACTAGAATTGGCGCAAAGATCAGAAGAAACCAAGTTGAAAGAACAGCAATTAGAGATTGAGTCACAGACCCAGTTGAAAATGAAAGAACTAGAAGTTGAGTCACAGAAGTACATAGCAACTACTAAATTAAGAAGTAAGGAAGAAGAAAACAAGTATAGCAGGTATAAAGGTATAGTTAAACCATTCTGCCAAAGCGACTCCATTTCAGCATGGTCTGAGAACTTCGAGTTTCAAATGAAGTACCAGGAAGTTCCGAAAGATCATTGGGCCATGATCTATATGAGAAATTTATCAGCAGAGCCTTTAAAGGTCATAGAATCTTCTTCTTCTTCTTTTCGTTCATCCGGAGTGTTTTTTTCTTCAGATGTCATTGCGGTGTGCGTTAGGCACCCTTGGGTTGAAAACCCTTAGGTCAACATATCCGGCTTATGCGTGTATTTTTGACCAGGTTAGCATTCCTGGAAGACTCTCACTTTTGTGGTACCGTCCACATCTCAGCTGGTCAAGTTGGAACAGTCGGGGACTTCGGTCATCCCTCAAGAGAAGGAAGGGACAGTCCATAGCATTTTCCGCCATCCAAGGTTGCTTCCATAGTTGCAGGGCCGGCACATAGCGCCCTGGTACTGGGCTCACCAAGGGATTCGTCACGTCCTGCTCATGGCTGCTTTAATTCCTCACTTCAATATATTGGACATTTCGTTCGCCCCGGGCCGTTCCCGCACAAAACCAGACAGGTCTGCAAACGGTATCCACTCAGCGAGTTTTCGGACATGTGCTTGTCGTTGCGCCCGTCAGAGCTGTTCCAGGCACGACAGACATTCGGAAAACTACCTAGTCAGAGCTGTTCCGAACAAGAGCGGCATTCGGAAACTAGGTAGTCAGAGCTGTTCCTAGCACGAGAGACATTCGGAGGAGACATCTCACTCGGACGTAAATGCGTAGTGCCAATTTTTAGTTTGCCACCCGTATGACGGCACTTCCGGCTTCAGCAGGCATTTTTTAATGAGGTTAGCTTCCTCGGGTTTCGAGGCACGTTAGACTTTTTGTTGTGATGTCGCCCACATCTCAGCTGGTCAAGATAGAACGATCATCGACATCACGGTTAACCCTCAAGGGAAGGCAGGGGCAGACCATGGGCCTATCCAAGGCTATCCAAGGAGGTTTCCATAATTGCAGAGCCGGCACATATTGCTCTGAGACTGGGCTCACCCAAGGAGTTGCGACGTCCTGCTCATGGCTGCTTTAGTTCCTCACTTCCATGTGTTGGGCATCTCGCTTGTTACTTACTGGTCGCTCAAGCACACACCAGGAATGGTCAGACTGCGGGCGACATCCGCTCGGTAAGCTTTTGCTTTTGACTTCGGACCACGCAATGGATTCGCTGCTTTTGACTTCAGACCATGCAATAGGTTCGCTCGCCGTGCGTTCCATTTCGCGTCATTGAGACGTTCTTCCACTTTTGTCTACACTCTCTATGAGTTAGATACAGACAGTTTTCGTAACCATTTCCTTCGACTGGGGCACTTTTCTGACTTTTTGTACTCGCTCACGAGGTAGGCTACATGTGCTGCCGGCTCAGCACCTTACCTTCGTGCAGCAGTGAACGAGAAACGGCCTGGCCCTCTCATCCGGGAATCTCTCATATCCCCCAGCTGAGAGCCTTCGAACATGTATCAGACCTGAGCATGTAGCTTGCTCAGTATCACGCTTCTATTTTTCGGTAGGTGGGTATCGGCCCGGCTCTCAGATCCGAGGGTTTGTGGCTTAGAGGCGTACAGCCACAGCCCTCGACAGGGAGCCTTAAGAGTTTTGTCCGGACCAAGAACTTCTGCCTTCGTGCACCTGATTTAAATTTTTGACTGCTATCCTCAGTCTACCTGCAGAGCAGCAAGTTGTGTCTCTCTTAGTCTGGTCCCTATCCCATAAGCTGTCCGATATGTAGTTTTCCATCCATTGGCAGGCAAATGAGGTCGATGGGACACGCAAGCTCCCCCACCACGTAAAGGTGGAGACACATCGGGGGAGGGTCATAGAATCTATTCCTCAAGAACTTAGGAAAGATTATGACTACATACACCAACGTATCATCTCATCTCATCATGTTCCTCTTGTACCTTGCGGTGTCGAGGTGAAGTATAAACTTCGTGAGAGTGCCCGGTTAAGGGCTTCGTATATCGACATTCCCATGGATTCTGTTATTCCCTCCGTCCAAAGTTTACGTGGTCGGCCTCTTCCTCTGTTTTCATCTGGTCTGTACATCATTGCTTGTTGTGGCATGCTGTTGACTGGTAGCCTACTTGCATAGCCAAACCATTTGACTTGCTGCTTTCTAATAAAATCTATAGCAGCTTTAACCCCCACTTTAGTCCTGATTTCTTCATTTCTGATCTTATCTCTTCTTGATACGTTGAGTATTCTTCTCAGGAACCTCATTTCTGTTGTTGTGATTTTTCTTTTCTCTTTTTCTGTCATTGTCCAGGTTTGGCATTGGTAGCACAGAGTTGGTAGGAAGATTGTGTTGTAAAGTGCTTTCTTAGTAGTTATTGATACATGTTTGTTCTTTAGTACTTCTTAGTTTTTCTACGAGCAGTATGAAGATCCCCTGCCGGCTTGCTATGCCAGTCGCAGGTTTAGGACACTAATCTGACCACAGGGAGTCCATCCCCTATGGCGAGCCATAGCGAGCCAACGTATCATGAAGCAATTTTTATTAGATTCACCAGGGTATAATGTACACTTCTCTAAATTAAAACCAAAACCTAACCAGACCTTCATTGATTACGTTTCTCACGTGCAAGATACTTATAATAAGTGGCTGAACGCTGCAAAGGTAAATAAAAGCTATGAAATGCTAAGAGATTTAATGATAATGGACAAAACCATTTCATCAATTCCGACCGCATTTGCAAAATTCCTACAACAATCAGATGTTGAGTCGTTAGAACAATTAGAAAGAAATGTTCCGCGTATTTATCTTCCAATAGGAAGATTGTTTAGCTCAAACAACGATGAGAACAATATAGCAGCAACCATTAAACCACAAAAACCATTTAGATATGAAGAGAAACATAAATCCAATGCACCACAATGTCCATATTGCAAATTTTCTCATTTTCAATATCAAATGTGTGACTCAAACCCGGGTTACCCAGCTCACCTAGATATGATGGTGAATAAACAACAAATTAAAAGGGAAAATTACCGGCGTGCTGTAAAATGTTTTTTTTTTTTTGCAAATCATTAGCGCACTAAAGCTCGACGTGTCAAGGTCGTCAGAGATTGAGGAGCGTGAATGCAGTATTAATTGATTCTTCTTCTGAGAGCGAGAGTGAATGCGAAGAACAGCAAGGAATTGAAGATAATGCTATGGCAGCAATTGATATTCTAAATTATGATAAATGTCAAATATGTCATAGCTTTCATAAGGTTTGTGTATTAAAATGCGGCCATACAGTTCCGTTTTCAGGAGAAAACGCCAATGCAGTAATTTCCCCCAAAGGAAAATTAGTCTTCCATTATGGTATGGTTAATGACACATCTTGTCAGAAGTTGCTTGATTGTGGCAGTACATTAATTGGATTAAGAAAGGAGCTAGCAAAGGCAGAGGATTATACAGGCGACTTTGTAAACTGCCGAATATTTTCCGGCAATGTGGAGAAATATCCACTAGCTAGAGCTCGCATTTGTACACCTTTCTTATCAGGCACGTTTACGTGCTCGATCGTGGACAATCCTTGTACAGACATAATTATTGGTTGCTTACCAAAGGTAAAACATTGTAAACACAGAGAAATCAAAGCCTGGGAAAGGCAGCATCAGAAAATAATTCCAGTAAGAGAATTAGCTACAACAGTTAAGAATGTCAGTGATCAAGAACTGGAACCAAATTCAAAAAGTCCAAGGGACGCAACTACTCAGAAAATTACAGAACAGTGTAAGAGACTACATAACATAGATCTTTTTCAATGAAACTATTGTGACACTTTAGATAAAATTGTTAAAGACCACACAGTTAAACCCACAGAAAGTTGCACCGTCAGTAAAGCAACGTTACAAAGAAACATTGACAGAAACAGACAAGATACACACCGAAAAACCCAAACACCATACTTAGAACGAAAAGCATACCCTACAGTCTTGTTATAGCAGACAATACAGTCTGAAACACACGGACAGTAGCACATTACACGATGACATGTGCTTCAAGGGACATAACAAAATTGACGAAAATCGGAACATAAACCTGCTGATATGGCACACAATCAGTTCCATGACAGTTGTATTATTAATGTTGCTAAAGGTTATAGTGACAGTTTTATGCACTTACCAACTGCAGCCAACACCAAACATATTTCTATTCATTAACCTACAAATTTTGCTTACATATTCAGGGATAAGAAATATTCTTGCACCATTTTTGCATGAGATTATACGTGAAACCAAAATTGTCATCTCATTTCATTTGAATGTAAGACCTATAAAGGTAATTCTTGTGCAATATGTGAAACAGATGGTTTGCATGATAAAATTGTTTGGACTCACTGCTAAACCAACAAAAGTGGAGTTGGCATGTGAAGAAATTGAATTTCTAGGCCACACAATATCTAAAGGCCATTTGAGTACTGATAATAAAATCGTGACCAAGATCCTAAATCTCACGATGCCTACGACCAAGATGCAAGTTAGAAGCCTGTTAGGCCTGGTGAACTATTACAACAAGTTCATACCAAACTCATTCATAGTCTGGTAAGAATGAGACAGCGAGGTGTGATGAGGGGATCTGGCCGACGCTCGACGCTCAGAGGAAAGGCGAGACGTACATATAATCATATTGCTACTGGAACTATTAGTGTTGGAACTCTTCGCTGGCTGCTGAGGATGGGGACGGGGCTCTTATGGGAATGTCCCGATTGCTGTGATGTCGGTTCCTAAATCAATCAATCTATCAATCAATCATACCAAACTTAGCACAAATCACCAGCGTATTGTCAGATTTGTTAAAAACTAATGCAAACATCGATGTACAGAATGCTACTTTTAAAACTGCAATGTCGCAACTGAAATATTATTTCAGTAACAATCCTATTTTGCGTCTTCCTAATAAAGACCTTTCGTATACCTTCAGAACAGACGCGAGCGCCATGATGTTCTCAGGTGTGCTGCTCCAGGCTTACGATAACATATACCATCCAATAGTTTAGGTCAGTAGGAAGCTTAGCCCAGCAGAATCACGTTATGGAGTGTCTCAACTGGAGGCTCTATTGTATTAGTAATTTATCTAAGTACCTTGCCGGGACACACGTCGTCATCGAAACTGACAATACCCCGTTGATGGTGATCGAGAAGGGACAACCCAAGAACAACCGCCTCTATCGATGGGCCCTCATTCTACAAATTTACTCGTTCTCCATCAAACACATCAGAGGCTCGACACAAATTTTAGCCGACTTGCTAACCAGACCATCAGACCTGGCAGTCAAGCAGATCAACGACGCGACATCATCTTTGTCATCTGGAACGACTACATAATTAGTTAGTGTAAATAGTTAGATTATGTTACTTACATGATATTGACATAACATTTAGTGATTTCAACTTATTTTTATTGGAGTTGCACATTCAGAAAATTTTCCATTCATCTACAATGGAATAGTGAATTGTACATGCACATAAATTTGCCCATAAAAGTCAATAGATTTAGAAATGTGAAATCGTTTTTTTTTTTTTTTTTACTATATCGTGAATAAAAGCAACAGTTAAGCTAGTAAAAACAACAAAATAGTAGTCTTAGTTTATTACAACTGTTCTCCAACGAGACTACCTTGATAAATATTAGTTCCTCGTACAATAAATTATATACATTTTGTGTGAAATACTGTTATAAGTTCCTTAGTTAAATAAGTAATATAGAGAAAATTGTACAGCATTTCGACACAAGGGAGCTAATACAGTTCTACTATATTCTACTATATATTCTACTTAGTATTGCCCAGGGCAATCAACCAATTGTGTATATAAATTATTTGTATGATACAATTTAATGCTATTACTACTACAACATTATTGTCATAAATGTAAATCAGCTCGTTTATTAAGTTGAAAACATGCTTATTTTTATTTGAAAATGGTAAACATTTTTAATAATGCATTGTGTGACTCAGTGAGCGAAAAATGTATAAATGGACGAATGAATGCATTAAAACAAGAAGATTGAATATTGGTGCGTTTTGTTCCCCCACACATGGTTTTTTTAATGATATATCTGCGTCTTTCTTGTAACACATGTGAGCGTTCAATGATTTTATAGGTGTTGACTTTAGAATTACATTGCAACGATGGTTATATTTTCAAGAATCACAATTCGGTAACTCATCTCAAATATTGAGCATGCACCTTCATTTGTGAGATGTAGTGACCTACCTGATGACACTTGAAGACCTAAAATACACAAATTATAAACATACACGTATGTTTCTAATTAAAACAGGCAGTAATTAAAATAGAACATGCAAACAAACATAATACGAACATATAACTTACAAACACCAATTTTGAAGCAAGGGAGATCACACTTATACAAGGAACACAAGAGAGTAATAGAGATTATGACTACACAATTGAGAAATCTACAAACAAGCGGAAGCTAGATAGGTGTAAATCAGTGGACACAAATCTTGAAGAAAGATGTTGAAGTAACATTTTACGGGAGCCATGGATGATATATCCATGATTGGTCTCCGTCAAAGAGACAAATTGTTTCGTGGCACCGGTTTTCGGTGTCTGAAAGGCGTTGCATTTTATTGGGTAACCATAATTATAAGACAATATATCCTTGGTCCGATAACAGCTCCCAGTAGTGAAATGTAGGAGAGTACTGACTCTTGGCAACATGTCAAGGATGTTAAACTGATGATAGACCAGTGGGTGGATGCTTCAACAGTGTATCATACCCTTATGAATCATAGTGCTACCCAAATAGAGTGATTGATGAATTCCCACAACACACTGACAAATTAGTCCGACTAATTTTTATATAGACGACATTGTGTCACACTCTTTAGAATGAATTTGGTGACACAATACCCGGGGAGCATGGGAGAATGTCAGGGTGTTGGGAGAATAGGTACAGGACATAGAGAGGACAAGGGACAGAATAGAGTCAGGACGACAGAGATAACGATGGACAGGACATAAGTAAGGATACAGAGATGTCATAAGACAGGACATCTACAGGACACTAGATAGATTGGAGACAGGACTTAGGTGGGGACACAGAGATGTCATAGACAGGACACCGACAGGACAGGACCGAGTGATAGGAGGGGACATACGTTCATGGGACACTGTACTGAACGGACGAGACGGCATTACACTGAATGACCCGACCCATCACGGACGGACTGCAGTACGACGTGACTGTCAAGACAGCACGGTTGTCACGAGAGACACGTGGTCGAGTACCACGAGACCAGCCGACCAGTTTGAAAACGTCAGACGGGACTCAGACAGTTTTAGAGGAAGGACGTTATTATTCTGGAGCGAGTGTATAGCTTTTGCGAGAGTGCTAGTTTTGAAGATAGCGAGTGTAGGACTTGTGTAATTGGCTTTGTGCTATAAGCGTTTGTAAGGCGGCATTTGTATATGTGTGTAATGATTTCACCGCCTTGTGTGCACATTGTGACGATGATCAGGTTCGCCTGAATAAACTGTGAAAACCCATACGTGCGACTGATGTTTTCTTGAGTGCGTATGAAGGAGTTAGAATACCTGTGTGCGTGCGAGACGTTGACATGGAACGACAAGTGATAGTGATAGTGATTTCGAAGATGATTTTGCAGATGCTCAACGCTTCGACCAGCGTGAAATGAATGATCTAATCCGAGATCTATATCACTCTAAGAAACCTAAAGAACTTTTTGTTTCAAATTGAAAGAAAAACATTACTGACAATTGAACCAAAGGTTACAATTTATCGTAGCAGAGAGCAAGGTTTTCTTCCATTCTTTTGTTAAGAAAACAACTTTGTTTTTTTACTAATGAAGGAGGTCTTGTAAACGAAATGGTTGTAAGTTATTGTGTGATGTGGGATTTAATATATGCGAATATATTGTTACATTGTCTAGAGGATCCCTGAAGGGATTATTTTAGATTCTCACTCATTCCACAACTTGAGGTGATCATTGAATTCTACCATAAACACAAGAAGGAAAATACTTCACTTCTTTTTATAACTGTGTCTATACGTACGTCTCCATTCCCACTAGATCACCATTTTTGAATTTTATATAGTGTTATAGGGCATTGACTGTTTACAACATATTCTTCTTCTTCTTCTTTTTCTTTCGTTCGCTCGAAATACATCTATAACTGCAACGTTGTCTCATGTATGAATCTAACAGTCTTTTTAGTTCACTCAGCAGTCCATAGAGTTTATCTTCCACTGTTGTCTCCCTAGGCCAGATGGTATGCCTGGATATATTGTAGTTTGGGCAGTCTTGGAGTATGTGCTCTGCTGCCTGCGGAGCCAAACCACATGTGCACATGGTTGAGTCACCAATCTTGAATGTTGTATACATGTGATAGCGCAATCTGTTGTGTCCTGTTCTAAGGCGCAGAATAATGACTTGTTCTGGTCTGTTCATAACGTGGTAGTCGTCTTGAGCAGGTTTTGGTGGCCTTCTCGCTGATTTGATCATTCTTTTCTTTTGGTGGTATGTAATGGCACATCAGGCTGTTCTTCTGTTGCTCCTTCCTTAGACAATTGATCAGCTCTTTCGTTTCCGGGTACTCCACAGTGGGATGGTATCCACTGCATGGTGACCTTATGCTGACTGCTAAGTTCAGAAAGTAGTGTCCTTAGTACTGGCAATTTCCCAGACAGGAGCGCCTCGAGTACTGATTTTGCATCTGTCAACAGCACCACAGGTTGTGTACCATGGTTGGTATTTAGTAATTTCTCTGTTGCTATCTTGATTGCCTCAATTTCAGCATCATAGTTATGGCAGTACTTTCCTGTTGGAACTCTGGCCGTGTCCCTAGTATTATTTGGGTATTCTATGTACACTCCCGCTCCTCCATTTCGGACAGCATTTTGTGCTGACCCATCTGTGTAGACTCGGATCCAGCGGTCCTGTGGGTATTCGTCATCAAGGAAGCTGAGAGTGGCTGTTCTGCGCTGTACACTGTTCTGTTCTTCATTGTCAAATATTCCTCGCACTTTAGTCTGGATTTGTAGTGATAGTCTCTCTTCATCTTTCCATGGAGTTCGCTCTGGAATAGTTGTCAGGGGATACTAACTGTGGGCAGATCGGTGGTTTCTCTGTAGAGTCGTTTTGCCTGGTGGATAAAACTACTTCTTTTCAACCGCCCCATAGCTAAGTTTTCAAATCGTTTCTTCATAGGGTGGCCTGGCAAGCTGAGGAACTTTTCTGCTTGTATTATTGTTTTTGTATCTCTGCGCTCTCTCAGTGCATGGATCCTCCCCATTTTTTACATTGCTACTAAAGGGGTTGATCTCATCCCTCCTGTGGTGACTCTAAGAGCTTGTATGTAATACCCAGATTGTTGAAGCAGACGTGTTTGTGTGCTCTCCTCCTTTTTGGATTATTTTTTCTGTCTATCTTCATTAGAGCGCAATGGATTTTATATAATTGTGATCACAACACTGCCGTTCAACTTGTGAAATTGTGTTAAGGTTGCTAAATGTGCAGTGTTGGATATGAATGCTAATAATGTTGTATTCAATACTATGGATAAACTATTCACGAAAAGGAGAAGCGTCAGTGATAGCTTGAACTAGCCAATCACAACACTGGAATTTAAACCGAGTGCGGGCGCTGCTAAAATGTGTACCTGCGGGCGAAAATACAATACTATGTAGCCATGCTTGAACGAGGGGGAAGCTTCTGTGCTGGAGGTAGCTGCAGAACGTGGGCGATGTGGGTTAAGATTAAGATCTACCAGAACTAAGAACTACTGCACTAAACAAAGAGAAAGCAGTGAAAAGCAAGTTAAAGAACTGCTTTGGCTCTCCATCACTGTCTGTCAAGCGTATGAACGACGGGAAATGCATTTCCATTACTTTCAATAATACTCTGCATTATGAGGCATTTCGAACATGCCTGATCAAACATTATCAGGGCGACCAAGTTGAGTACAGGGTGGACCGACACGGCGCTCAAGTCGAAATCAAAGTATCAGCTTCGTTACACACTTTGCATCTCTACAACTCGAAAAACAGTTTGCTTGCCCAGGGGGCAGTTGACGTCATGTCTGAGTGGCTCTCGACTCATTTCGTCGAAATTCAACAGACAGCACAGAAATTAATAGGTGACTCACTAAACACACCTGCCGATCTCAGCATGCTAGTGGCTGGCGAACCTACACAATCTGAAGCTGTAGCCATCACAGCATCAGGCCATAATGACACCATAGTCCAACAAACCATGACTCAGCACAGCAACAACACGAATGAAACTTCTAACCGACCAGTGTTGCTAGCCATTGAGTACCCGATGAGTATGTGTGTAGAAGACAGTATACAACCAAATGAAATAAATTCGAATCAAATAGAGGTTGCACCATCGGTACTAGATGATAGCCCAGCTACTAACCAACACTCGTGCGTCTGTCAGCAGCATATTAAAAAGTTAGAGTCAGACCTGAAAGTACTTTTTGATGCCGCCTCTGACAACACAAACAAGATCGCCACGATCATTAGTGACTATAACAACCTCAAGTCAGAGGTGACTCTCCTGAGAGAAGAAAATGTGAAACTAAAACACACCGTTGAGACGTTACAACGCTCGCCCACTACTGACCTGGCAGCACACGCAGATAGTCTAGAAGTAACAGAACCAGTCAGTCGTAGGCGCGTCAATTACTCAGCCAACCAAACCACATCAGAAAATAGAAAATGTTGCTCAACAGCACTCAACATATCCTATCGAAGTAAAGGTCAGCAATAGATTTGAAGCATTACAAGAGCAACTATCAAACAACAGCCTGGACGACAGAGCATTGCCGAGAGAATACGCCCACATTCAAGAAACATCTGATAATATGCAAGAAGACAGACTACAGCTGGATTGTCACCAATGGCAGAAACAGCGTGCAAGACGTGTCAGAACCCAACATACACAGAAAACACCGGCTGACTGCACCCACTTGATAATTGGCGACTCTTTGATTGGAGGAATTTACAGCGACCGCATGTCCATATCAGACACCGACAAAGCCGCAACAATTCAGCTTCCAGGTGCAGGAGTAGAAAGACTAACAAACAGTATACGTAAACTGGAGGTTAATACAGCCATTAGAAAGACAAAGATTCATATAGGAATACAAGACACTATGAAAAACCAAAGTATAACAATTTCTCAGTTAAGAACACTACTTGACTTACTACGTTACACTTTCCCAAATTCTACAGTTTTTTTCTCCTCCATCATACCACCAAGTTATGGCTCTCAACGTCGATTGGCCGACATAAACAATAACACCCTAGAGACTTTTTGCAATCGGTATCGTGTACACTTAATCAACAACACACCCTTCTTCACATCACAGACAGGAGCACCAAGGAAACGATTGTATAGAGACCAAATACACACAACAACATTAGGAACTAGTCTTCTTGCAAAAAACATTAAATATCCTGAAAGGGCACAAAACCTGACCAACACACAAATGATAAATTCTGAAGAACCTAGGCCAACCAGGCCAGCCGAAACTCCTCCATTTCACCAGGTAAACGTCTGCTGACATCTGACCCCCGACCTCCGGCCACTCAAGAATCACACATGCTACCAAGAATAAACCAACCCATCCTTCCTACCCCCATCTTAGCACGGGAAGGAGATAACTACCACACTAGTTTTCCTACCCTTCCCTGCAAGGAACCTGCGCTGCAAACATCGGCACACACACGCGGCAGTAATACCACTTTGACACAGCCCCCTCACGCCACAAATGGGCCACCTAGCAGACAGCAGGAAGTTCCGCATCATTGGGGTCCAGAACTTTACGCCAACAATGGGTCACATATCAGACAACAACAGGTTCCGCATCATTGGAATCCAGAACTGCTACACTTGATGCAATTTAGTCCGGCCGCACTGAATCAAGCTTTTATGATGTCTCTACAATACAGACCTGTAAGATAGGATATGTATTAAACACTGAGCCCTATACGCAATATACCAGGAAAAGAGCTTCCTCCTTACTATTTAGCGTTTTATCTCCCGTGTGGGATACCCAACTTTAAACAGGAACATTGACTTGTATAGTCATTTATTCATTCTTTCGGATAGCAGCTGGTTACATAGTCATAGCTTGCGAAGTAGTTCGAGCTAATTAATTGTTGTATGTTCATACGCTTTAATTCTTTTTGTTCTGTATTTGCACTGTACTTGTTGGTCTCATTAGTTATATCGTTATAATATTGTCATTTACATATCGATTTCTATTACTGGTATTTTGTAAATTAATGTAATTGTGTATTTTTATGATCTTGTATTTTTACCTAATTTTGACTAATTTACACTTACTTCTTGGGTGAAATGTCTGAGAAGTGGCAACATTGGCTCAATAAATCAGGAATACGTTTTGGACACTTAAACATATGCAACTTATTCAACAAGCTGCCAGAGTTATCTTCTATTCTTAATCAAAATTTTCATGTATTCGGCCTTAGTGAAAGTAGACTAAATGAAAACATTTCAGATGAGGACATCTCTATTAAAGGGTACAAAGTGTTTAGAAGAGATCCCTGTAGGAAACAAGAGACAGGCATAGTAGCCTATGTTTCTAATCTACTAAATGTTCACCGTAGGCTAGACTTTGAAACTTGCGAAATAGAATGTATTTGGTTGGAGTTAAAACTTCGAAACCGCACACCCCTGATAATTGGCTACCTCTATCGAAATCCCAGGGCTGGATACGTTTGGTACGAAAACTTCACTACCATGATGGATGTGGTTTTCGCTTCCGGGAAGGAAATTATACTACTCGGAGACTTTAACATTGACACCAACAAATCCCATATAATCTGGGGAAATATAATTGCATCATACAACTTCCAACAAATAGTAAAACAAGATACTAGAGTAACAAACTCATCTTCAACACTTATAGATCACATTTATGTAACTTGCTCGGACAACATCATAGAATGCACCGTGCCCAATTGTGCAATGAGCGATCACTACCCAATATGCTGCACATGGTCTAAAAAAGGAATTAAAACTCCTAAGCATAAACACATAACTGTAAAATATAGAAGCTACAAAAATTTCAACCAAAACGCATTTTTACAGGACTTGCTCAGTTCACCTCTAAACAATGTTTATCAACTTCCAGACCCGGATGATGCTCTGGAATCCTGGATGAAGATCTTTATTGATGTGTTTGATAGACATGTGCCAATCAAGGAAGTTCGAGTAAAACATCACGTCAAACCACCTTGGATCACCCAGGAAATTCTTGAAATTATGAGAGACAGAGATAAGGCACATAAAAAGCGGGATCTCAGCACATACCGTACTCTTAGAAACAAAGTTCAATATACCATACGAAAAGAAAAGAAAAATTACTTTAAGAACTTAGTAATGGATAAAACAAATAGTAAGGATATATGGAAGGCAATTAACACCTTGACAAACAAGCATAACTACTCAAATTCATTACCATCAAATCCTTTTTCATGCGACCAATTCAGTAACTTTTTTCAGAATGACATAGATCAGTTGAAGGCTACAATACCAAATTCTCCTTGCAACTTATCTTTACTGTCATCGTTTTGCCAGACTAGATGCCCCCGAGATATCCTTTCTGACATACCGCTAATGACAGTCACTGAAGTGCTCACTTACCTCAGTAAACTAAAAAAACACAAACTCATCTGGGTTAGATGGAATCAGTAGTCGGAATCTCCGCTGTGCTGCGCCAGTGATCTGTGTATCACTAACCTATGTATATAATCAGTGTATCTCTTCAGTGGTCACTTTCCATCAGCTCTCAAAATCGCTAAAGTGTATCCTCTCCTTAAATCTGGTTCATTGGACAATGGTCTCCCGAACAATTATAGACCCATTTCTTTACTATCATCACTATCTAAACCACTAGAAAAACACATCCATAAGGTAACATTACAGTATTTAGATCGCAACAAGCTTATAGTTGACAGTCAATCAGGATTTCGACCAAAATATTCTTGCCATACGGCCCTAACAAACATGATAGAAAATTGGCACCATAATATAAATAACAACAATCTATGTGGAGCTGTGTTTATCGATTTCAGAAAAGCATTTGATATGATAGACCATGCCATTTTAATTAAAAAACTAGAGACAATGAAAATTGGCCCTAATGTTGTGACGCTAATAACATCTTTTCTGTCAAACAGAAAGCAAGTAGTATCATACAATAAATCTCTGTCCCAAACCACTACCTTCAATACTGGAGTACCGCAAGGCTCTATTCTTGGCCCTCTATTATTCGCCATATATATTAATGATCTACCTTTGCATCTTTCGTCGTCCTGCGATCTATTTGCAGACGACTGTACAGTGTATACAAACGCTGAAAGCAGTAATTTGCTGGAGTCGTCTTTGCAACAAGAATTAAATAATGTAGTTAGGTGGAGTTATGCGAACCGTATGCAAATTAAGATCACTAAAACAAAATCTATGTTATTAACAACCAGACAAAGACTTCAGACTCTAAATTCACACAGATCACTTCAACTTCACATCGATAACATGCCAGTAGAAAGTGTAATTGAGCACAAAACATTAGGCCTCATCATTGATAGAAACCTAACCTTTAATCCTCACGTTCAAGCGCTCACTAAACAAACAGCGAAAAAAGTCTACCAACTCGCCAAAATTAAAAATTTCCTTGATGAGGACACAAGGAAAATATTCTATACGTCTCACATACAGACACATTTTGACTACTGCTCTACAATCTGGGACGGTTGTTCCAATTCAAGCACCAAGCGACTTTACTCACTCCAGAAACGGGCCATGAGATTAATTTATAGCAAACATTTAACTGACAATCCTAGCCTGCATAAACGCCTTCAGTTACTACCACACCGCAAACGTCTGTTTTTCAATAAGGCCAAACTAATTCACAAAATCCTACATCGGAATGCCCCAAACTACCTTTGGCCATTGTTTGAATATAATGCTAGACACAGTAAACGATTAAATATATTACACCTTCCGAAGCCTAGGATAGACTTATACAAAACAAGCTTAACGTACTCTGCAGCTCAGCTGTGGAACAATCTTCCACATGAAATAAAAGACATCATCAATCCCTATACATATAATCGCAAATTATTTGAACACTATCTCAGTACGGATTACCTTCCCCCTTAATAATAGAAGTAATAATATAATAAAACCCTAGTATAACAGCCAGTCCCCGTTTGGTAGGCCAGTATATTCCACATAGCTAATAAATGCCACACCAGTTATTACTATTACTGAGTCGTGTAGTATTTATTTTTAATTTCTCCACATGCCTTTATAATGCATATCTTTTATATTGTTGCTGTTTTCAGTTAGCCTTGAATGATGTGTGAATGGTATAATGTATGAAAGAGAGTGATAAAAGGGCAGAATGTTAGACGGGCCTGCGTGCCCAATTCTTAACCCTTTCAAAATAAAGTTTTGTTGTTGTTGTTGTTGCACCCTGTCCAGCTCTTGTAGTGTGGTTTTTGATGCTGAACACCACGCAGTTGACCCGTATTCCAGGTGTGGTCGTATGCTCTATTGTTAAACTTTGCTAAGTATTTTCCCACTGGCTCCCCATATGGTTCCACTTAGCTTTCTCAGGATTGTTATTTTCCTTCTGGCTTTTGCTACTGCGTTTTTTATGTGTTTTCCCCATGTCAGCCTGGCATCAAATGTTACTCCAAGGTATGTTGGTTCTTTATCTTCTCTTAGGGGTGTTCTATTTATCTGAATGCCCCCTGCCTTTTGTTTCGGAGAGAGGATAAATGGAGTGGTGCTGCATTTTTCAATGTTTATGCTGACACACCATCTATCCGCCCATGTAACAAAAGTATCTACAGCTCTTTGTAGCGATATGGTGCCCTCTGATGCATGTTCATTTGTGCTCCACAAAACCAGGTCATCAGCGTACATTGCCGCTTTAATTCCATGCGGTAGATTAGCAACAAGATCACTGATGAAGATTATTTACAACATATAAAACAACCACTCTTGAACAAACATCAACAAGCAATTGACGTAAACATCAACATTTGTACAAACAGTTCAGGCATTAAATCAAGATCTGATTAGACATATAAGTGTAATGACCACATTTAATTTCCAGAACAGGCATGGGATGAGATGTAATATCATAAACGCATTAAAATATGATAACCCCGTTTTCCCAAAAATCTATGCTTTTACACCCCAAAACAACACCCACTATTTGGTTCTACCACCATTGACCACTTTACAGATGTATAACACAAAACAATGGTCTAAGTTCAGAAAAACCAAACATATAAAACAAATGTTCCCCACACTATTTACAATTCTCATATTAAAAACATTAATGAGATGATGTCGGGATACTCAACCAATAATATACATTCCCTACATGATACTAAGCCGGCTTCGTGGATTAGAGGTTATGACATTTCTCTGTAATCTCGTATACTCTCGTCGGTAACGTGATGACGGTGAGAATCAGCAGTTGTTCGAATCGCATCGGTAACTTACTGGGTATGTGAGCCGGCCGCTCAGAAAGCAATGGCAAACTACTGAACGTAATCTTGCCTAGAGATCAACATACAGTTGAAAGATGCTGGTGTTGACAGCGATGTCCTGTAAAGGATATGAAAACAACGAAAAAAAATGAAACTAAACTAATTATTTAGAATTATGTTGTCCTTTACTGTCCTGTTGTACAGTTCATTATTCCTCTTCAATGCTTGGCAGC
The DNA here is from genome assembly GCA_014155875.1 of Cepaea nemoralis. Taxonomy (NCBI): domain Eukaryota; kingdom Metazoa; phylum Mollusca; class Gastropoda; order Stylommatophora; family Helicidae; genus Cepaea; species Cepaea nemoralis. Next base: position 159,023 of record JACEFZ010011951.1, on the reverse strand, counting down.
TAATGTCCTTAATATCCTGGAACCGAAGTAATACTCACTCACTGTGTTCTGCTCATACGATATCCACTGAATATGTCCTCCAGAGAACAATTATAATCCTGATTAGAAATATAACATAATCGGCTTTTAAATCACATACACTCTGGTGCTAATGGGTGGTGTCCTATTGAAATCTAGGCCTGGTTCAGTCTAATTTTCAGGAGCTCCAAATTAAGACTTGGCAAAAGGGTACTTCCCTTCATCATCACAGAAATTTTAAAAATTTCCGACCGTCCAGCCGCTCTGCTTATTATATCAGATTCCAGACTTGTTCAACAGGTGAGTTCACACACTCTGTCTCCAGTCTATAGGCCATCCCACACTTAATGATAGGCAATCAGGCCGACATGGGTCCAGCGTAGAGTCATACGTAGATATATACATTGCATTCGCAGGAACATACACTGCTGAGCAACACTAGTTGGTAGCATCTGGGATTATATCCAGGATTGGTCTGTTGAAGTCAACGAATTTACGAAGAATAAATCCAGCACACAAACTGGGAGTCGCAGATTTTTTCTGCTGTGTATGCATACACGTTGCTCCATTAATTTCTTTCAGTGTCTTTCAGTTGGTATTTGAGGTTGGTATTCAGGTCTAGAACCTTGTGTTGAAATTGCTTCTATCATGGTCTTTCAGTGTCTTCCCATTGGTGTTCATATCTAAGACCTCGTGTTGACTTTGCCGCTGTATGACTAGTGTCGAAGGGTTATTCATTGTTGAATATGAAACTGGGAATCCAAGAGGCAGTTGAAGAGTTCTTACTGCTGTTAGTTTTTCAACCTGGACTGTCCCGTGTTTCGTTGACCTTGCTGATTGATGGTGCTTCAGGCGATACCTCCCAGAAGTAAAGCAGACGATACGCTGGTTTTGGTTACACTGTATATCCGTTACCTTGATAGACATTTAGATATAGAAGTCCGTCCTGGATATCCTGACAGAAGTAGGATTTTATCAATTGCGTTGTCATTCATTCTGGAACATGTCTTTTGCTTGCTAAGGCAGCTAATAAGTGCAGCAGTCAACATTTAGTTGTTAGGTCCAGACGATATGTACAGGACAGTTTGTCCTGTATCACTTACTACAGGCTGTTTACCCAGGATCCTGTTTGATGATACTTTCAAAAACCACCACCTGCCTTTCCAGAGTTGGGAATGACAAAAGCATACAATGCCAAGCATTATGCACTTTGTGGTGTGGTAACATGTTCACATCAGCAAATACAAACAACAAAAGGGGAAGGCGTAGAAGTCTTTCCAATTTCCTTGTCCCTCGTTGCTTGTTGTAGAGTTATCCTAGCTCTAAATGTGAGTAGGTATCGTCTCACTCTTTATTCTTGTCTGAGGTTGTTATTGGACTTTTCTAATGAGTGAGGGCCATCCTTTCCTTCCAACACTTTGATATTGCATCTGTCATAACTTGACCAGAATCTCTAAACATCGGCCGTATATTCCAGAATTCCTCGTCTCTTTCTTACAGCTGTAATCAGCATTAGGCCACGGGCCATCAACCATACTAATCACATTCTCTTCTTGTGTACTGACCTACACAAGGGCTTTTTACATCATTCATAATCATGTCTCCACTGGTTAACATTAAAAATGTATATTCTAGCAATTAAAAAATAGCAATCCTGACCCGAATACATAATTCTCATAACGTTGAAAAAAGAAAAAAAAACATATGAATCCCTTATACATTATCAATAATAATCATAAAGATAATCATAATGCAGAGGCCATTTTTGAGATTTCCTCTCATTCTTCATCACATAAGACCAGAATAGATATTATTCTTCCCACTTGCCTATAGAAGCATGAGGTTAGTGAACGCTGTTATATATATATATATATATATATATATACACACACACAACAAATTGCTGCTTGTGTAAGAAGTGTTCTTATCTTTGGAATACTTTTGCAACTTGGTAATCATTCTGAACGTTGTTGGCAATTTCTTAACATAATATTCGCCTACGCGCTGACATCCATGATGCTGTGCGGACTGAAAGTACGTCCTGAGAGAGCCTTTATATATATATATATATATATATATATATATATATATATATATATATATATATATATATATATATATATATATATATATATATATTATATATATCATGCATTTTCTTTAATTCTTACTTTCTTTGTTTCTTGAGATTTTACTTCTCATTCATGGCATTTCCCTAGCAATATTTATGAAAGGATTACATGTCTATCACACATAATTTGTGGTTACTAATATGTAAACAAGAAGATTGTACGAAAATGGCACGATAGCTCAAGTTACAGATTAGCAGACTTATTTCTCCACCATGAACTAGTGTTCATAAGATGCGTTAATAAAAATATTCTTCCGCATGGAGAGAACATTCTTGAAATTTTCTTAGAGTTTCCTACTCTACATCACATATAATATTTGCATATCAGTGGCGTGCAGAGGTTCTTTGATGCCCGAGGCCAACCCCTTGATTGGATGCCACTAAATTGTTCTTTACCTCATTTATTCCCCCTCCCCTCCGACTGCACTGTGCTGCCCCCTCTCCCTAAATGGATGTCCCCCCCCCTCTCGGCTGGATGCCCGAGGCCGTCGCACCTCCACACCCTCCTCTGCACGCCACTCTTGCAGATTTATAGGCATTGATAGTGAGATAGTTTCACTATGCGTATTGTAATTTAAATATAGGATATTGAAATTTTAAGCACAGGGAAATTGACAGTGAGGCAACGTGGTTGCTGAGTAGAAAACAATCATTCAGGCAATCGGTCAGGTCCTCGTTTAAAAGAATAGTTGATTTAGCAAATTCTAACAATTCTTATTTAACACAATGATATATGTACCTTATCAAAAGACATGATTACACATTCACAATGCATTTAAACTTACCTAGCTCCAGAGAGTGAAATTATTTTAGGCTATTATTGCCCTCCCCCGAGACGGAGGCTTAACTTGTGTGTCCTTTGTTCTCACTGAACAAAAATGTCTACTACCCTTTGTTAAATCTAGCGCAGGTCTTTCCGGGTACTCAACCAATCACTGGCTTTGATTTACACCGGGGCCGCATAAATTATGACTCACTCAGGTTACGTTTTGCCCCGTTTTTCTCCCATCAAATTATGGTACATAACAGATTCAATTCTAGGGAATTGTAGAGACGTTTTAATATACTACAGTTATACACCAGATAGAAGAAGTTTGAAAGGTGTTCTCTCACACAATGGTAACAAATATTGCTCAATTCGAATTGCTCATTCTACTACAGTGAAGGACGAGTATGCTACAATAAGCACAGTTCTGGAACAGAATTGAAGTATTTAGAATGTAACTAAATGGTTTGTGCAGATCTTACAATGATGAACTTCTTGCATTGGCCAGCAAAGGGGTTTTCACCAAATATCCATGCTTTATATGTTTGTGGGATAGCAGGGCAAAATATGCGCACTGGGAAAAGAAAAGTGGCTGTTGATGAATGAATTTAGAGTTGGAAAAGAAATTATTGACAAGGTTCTCATAGATCGAAAAAAAAACGTTTTACTGCAACCATTACATATAAAGCTTAGTTGATGAAGCAGTTTGTTAGTATGGAAGCAGTATGGAACGTGTTTTTTCCGAAATTTTTATGGATTAAGTGTGTTTTTCGAGGTAAAATGGAGTTCGGACAGTGCAACGGAGTTCGTGCATGCGCGCCCGGTCTTCCTTCACAGAACTGGCACTATTAGCCATCGGACGCTGATGCATATGCTGGGGGGGGGGGGGAAATCTGAGCACCTATGGACATGTCCGAAGTGCAATGAAGATACCCCAACTGATAACTGATAGCAGTTTGGTAAGGCACTGAACAAAAATGGTACCTGTTTAAATTATTGATGCAGACAGTTTTCGGAATTGAGCATAGACACACTAAAAGCTGTAATTTTCGATGGACCTCAAATTAGAAAGTTAATAATGATCCGAGGAGCGGCTGGCCGAGAGGCTAGAACGCCGGACTCTCATTCGGGAGACCCGGGTTCGATCCCTCGGTAAGGTGTGGGATTTTTTTCTGTCGGGGGCAAAAAGAAAATCCTAACCTGCACAGTTCGCGGCGACTGCACTAGCCAGGCGGCCTTTATTCCTCAGGCTCAAAGACCCCTCTGCCATTCACCGCAAGGTACTATATTGGCAGTAAATGACAGTTTTAATAAAGATCCAAATTGCCTTGATTCGATAACTTTAAAGCAAACAATTATTATACATTAGTTGAAAACATGCTGTCGAGGTTTTCTAATCTTGGATTCAACATGAGCATAAAATTGCATTACCTCCATAACCATTTACATGTCTTTCCCGAAAATCTTGGCGACCTTAGTGAGGATATGTAAAAACAATGGAAGAGAGATACCAGGGGTTTTGGGATGACCACATGATGGCAGATTAATATTGGACCCGTTAGCATGACTTCCAAGGCTTACAGGAAGTAATCGAAAAACAGCTTTTTGTATGTTGATAACAATGCGACCGATAAAGTTTTAATACATCTTTGGTGTTTTATATTCATTCATTCATTCAGTAGCATGTCCTTTGCAGAACCACGCTCCCATAACAACCTTCCGGAAAACCTATCGATCATAAGATTATTATTATTATTATTATTATTATTATTATATTATTATTATATATATATATATATATATATATATATATATATACATATATATATATATATATATATATATATATATATATATATATATATATATATATATATATATATATATATATATATATATATATATATATATATAATCGTTCACTTTCTACAGGATATGGAGAATGTGATGTATTTGAGGAAAGTCCTACCCCAAGGAGTTCCACTGACGAGTCTCTACTGGCAGTCTGGAAATAATAACGTAAAAAGAAATACTGAATGCTTTAGATACATTATGGAATCATTTGAGGTAAAGTTTATTTAAATTATCAGGAACAACATCTCATTTTGTGTCTATTTTTTTTTCGCGTTTCCATCCTGTTTCAGGATATTGCGGTCAACACCAGCATCTTTCAGCTGTATGTTGATTTCTAGGCTAGATTACGCTAATCAGCACACCACGACTTTCTGAGCGACCGGCTCCATACTCTCATAAGTCACTGGCGCGACTCGAACCACTTCTACTTCTCGTGCGCTCACGTCAACCACGAGAATATTCGGGGTTAACGGAGAAAGCTGCCAACTCCACGGCCAGGGAGCCGGCTCATTTTGTGTCTATGCAGATGCTAAATTAGATATGCGTCAGATCACTCGCCTCTTAAATTTACACACACACACACATGCGCGCGTACTCACGCACGCACACACACACACACACACACACACACACACACATATATATATATATATATATATATATATATATATATATATATATATATATATATATATATATATATATATATATATAAAACACGATGTATGTATGTCCGTCCGTTCTTTATGCGTTCGCGAACGGTCCATCCGATTGAGATGAAATTTTCTACACGTTAACTTTTCATTACTGTGCAACTTTCTGTCATAGTTTTTTAGTGTAAAATCTGCTACTTACTTACTAAAATTTAATATTTCATTTTCATTATAATTTATATATAGCAAGGGGACTTAACTCTAGACAAGTTATTTCAAGGGGCATAACTTTTAATAACATTTCTATATACTTTATAGTCATATTTTTGCATCGTTTTCAAAGATTTATAAACTCCTTGTCTATAGTTTTTTACAGGCATATGAGTTATAATAAATAATGATATAATCTTTAAAGCATTTTCAAAGTTTTCATAAAAATAATGCATAATGCATAACATTGTAACTCATTTTTTAATGCTTAAAGAAGTTATCTACAGTCATGTAGGTGATTAAAAACAGTTTTCATTAAAAATAATAGATGGTGTGTGGAAGGACATTTTTTATGTAGGTGATTAAAAACAGTTTTCATTAAAAATAATAGATGGTGTGTGGAAGGACATTCTTTTAAGTTACTGTGCGCCAGGAGCTGGGCGAAGCCACGCAGGGTCAGATAGATAGACAGACAGATAGACAGACAGACAGACAGATAGTCGGGAAGGGGAGCTTATATGACTACGTATATGAATTAAATGAGATGCTCCCCACCAGGGACTGGGTGAAGCCGGGCCGGGTCAGACAGACAGATAGATAGACAGACAGACAGACAGACAGATAGTCGGGAACGGGAGCTTATATCACTACTTATATGAATTAAATGAGATGCTCCCCACCAGGGACTGGGTGAAGTCGGGCCGGGTCAGCCAGACAGACAGACAGACACACAACAAACAAGCAGACAGACAGACAGACTGATAGTTAGATCCCCTCCAGGGACTGGGCGAAGCCTGGCCGGGTCAGCTAGTATATATATATATATATATATATATATATATATATATATATATATATATATATATATATATATATATATATACTAGCTGCCCGGCCCGGCTTCGCCCAGGCTCTGGCGGGGATCTATCTATCTATCTATGTATCTGTCTGTCTGCTTGTCTGTCTGTCTGTCTGTCTGACCCGGCCCGGTTTCGCCCAGCCCCTGGCGGGGAGCGTCTCATTAAATTCATATAAGTAGTCATTATACATTCAAATACATTCTCTAAGCGTACAGAGTGTGCGTTCGGCCCCTGGGCCCTCGCAGCTAATTTATTGGTTGCAGCTAGAAAATTTCATTTAATGTTAGGATTATTTAGATTTTTAAATGTTGACGTATAATTTTTAAGTTATGGTCGAACACCAAATTTGATGTCTAATGTAGTGCTTTTTGATAAACAATATTTTTTGTTTTTCTGTCTGGTGCGTACACAAATAAATCCGAAGGTTTTCCAACGCGTGAGCAGGCCACATATAGCTGTCCATGTGTGAAGCACGGATTTTCCAAATTTAGTCCACACACTTGTAGCGATTGTCCCTGTGCTTTGTTGATCGTCATGGCAAATGCAAGTCGCACCGGAAACTGCAGGCGTTTGAATTCGAATGGCATGTCTGTTGGAATCATTGGGATGCGAGGCAACAGTACATCAAAGGATAGGCTTCTTCTTTTTTTAGACAAAAAAAAAAAACAACAACCTGCATTTTAACAGGCGTGCTGCGTGTAAGGTATGCATAAGGTATGCACACCCACAACATTGAATGAAAAATGTGATGTTGACACACACGCGGCCAACTTTTTTTTAAAAACAAAAACAAAATCAAGAATATACCCATTTAATTGTGTACTGACCTTCTCTCTGCCAAGCGAACGGAAAAAAACAAATGCTTCGATTACTTCAAAAGTTCCACTCCGAAAAAAGTACAGAAATAAAATTCTAACGTATCTAATCTAAAATAAATCCATTATTTTTAATGAACACTGGTTTTAAAAACATAAAAAAGGTGTGTTAGAAAATTTTCACTATTTAAATAGATGCATTACTTTTATAAAAAATTATGAAAATGCCTTAAAGATTATATCATTATTTATTATAACTCATATGCCTGTAAATAACTATAGACAAAAAGTTTATAAATCTTTGAAAACAATGCAACAATCTATACATAAAATAATAGTGATGTTATTAAAAGTTATGACCCTTGAAATAACTTTTCTTATGTTAAGTCCCCTTGATGGAAACGATAAATATTAGCTGCCCGGCCCGGCTTCGCCCAGGCTCTGGCGGGGATCTATCTATCTATCTATCTATTATCTATCTATCTATCTATCTATCTATCTATCTATCTATCTATCTATCTATCTATCTATCTATCTATCTATCTATCTATCTATCTATCTATCTATCTATCTATCTATCTATCTATCTATCTATCTATCTATCTATCTATCTATCTATCTATCTATCTATCTATCTATCTATCTATCTATCTATCTATCTATCTATCTATCTATCTATCTATCTATCTATCTATCTATCTATCTATGTTCGGCCCGTTCCCGTTAAAAATATAGATAGAGTAGAAGAATAGATAGAAAATATGATTGGAAGAGATCTATCTAAAGTAAACTTGGCTCCCGTTCCCGACTATCTATCTGTCTATCTGTCTGTCTGACCTGGCCCGGCTGCACCTCATTTAATTCATATAGATTTCTATAGCCAGGGGACTTAACTTAAGATATAACAATGCTACTAAATGTTATATCCCTTTTTGTCATATATTTTTATATTTTCTTATGTTCAGTCATGTAATTACAAAATTAAATTTTAGGAATGTAATAGCTGATAGCTGATAGATAAAACTATCACAGTTGGTTGCACAGGAATGAAAGGAAAACGTGTAGAAAATTTCATCTCAATCGGTTGGACCGTTCGCGAACGCATAAAGGACGGACATACATACATACATACATACATACATACATACATACATACATACATACATACACACAACGATTATATATATATATATATATATATATATATATATATATATATATATATATATATATATCATTATCATGATCACGTGCCCTGCCAGCTGGTGTAGGCGTCTATGACTCTCCACAGATATCGGTCTTTGGTGTTCTGGATCAACTCTGCTAATGACAATTCCTCCATACCACCGTCTCAATCCAACCAGCATCATTTCCCTTGGTCTGGTCTCTTATGCTCCATCTTTCCAGTCGTCACGATGTTCTCCAATGCCTATCTTCTCATTACATGATCAAAGAAAGTTGTTTGTCTCTTTCTTATTGTTGTATATAGTGTTCTAGTTTCATTAGCCTCTTTCAGGCAATCATTGCTGTTACTCTGGCAGACCAATGAATTCGCAACAATCGTCTAATTCTGAGTAGAAGCTTAGTGACATGGTTTATGAGGTTAATTGTACGAATATCTTCGCATTCAATTGCTTCTGGTCTTTTTGGTATAGCTATAAATACAGATTTCAGCATATCGCTAGGTAAATGTCCACTGCTGTAAATATCATTCAACATTTTTGTTCATATACTGTCAAGTCCACTTAAGTCGAACTCGGATAACTAGAATTTCGCTTCAGTCGACGTTATTGGCTTGGTCCCAGCCAAGATCCTTCTTTATCTTTGTATAAAAATTCCTGATGAGGCGAATTCGGTATAACTCTAATTTTCGGATTAGTCGAACATAAAAATGAATTACCGACGATACAAATGTCCACGTTTAAGTCGAACTGTTTATTTCCCCCCCCCCCCCCAAAAAAAAACCATTGTTTCGCGAAGGAATGTGTATTTTTAGTCATCCCGGAGAACAATCTCGCACATAATATGTTGCTACACGTCAACAATATCTGCTAGTGGACGTAAGTTTAAAACTTTGACTTTAAAAATAAAGATTGAGCTGTTGGAAGAGGTTGAAAATAGTGGGAAGAAGAAAGTGATCTTCTTCTTCTTCTTCTTCTTCTTCTTCTTCTTCTTCTTCTTCTTCTTCTTCTTCTTCTTCTTCTCTTCTTCTTCTTCTTCTGCTTCTTCTTCTTCTTCTTCTTCTTCTTCTTCTTCTTCTTCTTCTTCTTCTTCTTCTTCTTCTTCTTCTTCTTCTTCTTCTTCTTCTTCTTCTTCTTCTTCTTCTTCTTCTTCTTCTTCTTCTTCTTCTTCTTCTTCTTCTTCAGCGTTCCGAGCCTTTGAGGTTCTTTGCTGCATATACAATCCGTCTCGATACGTCTCTCTGGTTGACCTTCTCTTGCCAGTCGTTGATTCCAAGTGCTTGTAGGTCTGTATATATATATATATATATATATATATATATATATATATATATATATATATATATATATATATATATATATATATATCATTGGCACCTTGCCGTCTTGACAGACGATAGTTTGTGCTCTAAAAAGGCATAATAACTTTTAACTATGGCGGTAGCGAGTGTGACTGATAAGGCCAATTTGCGCTGTAAATGTCCGTTCACAGTGGGTGCATGTGAACACGTGGTCATTTCCACCATCATGCACCATCTTACGTCTCAAACGCTTGGTGTGTGACTTTTCTGCAATAATTTTCTCCTTTGACTTTATTCCATTTCTGATATTTGCCCTCCACGCAACACGTTCAGCGGCGACTTGCTCCCAATGTGCATTATCAATGCCTGTATCAATCATGTCCCGCTTACACACATCTTTGTATCGTAGTAGAGGCCGACCCTGAGATCTCTTACCCATCTGTAATTCACCAAAAAAGATATCCTTTGGTATTCTACCATCATCCATCCTCCTAAGATGTCCTATCCATCTAAGTCTACGAAGACTGAGCATGGAATAAACTGTCACACGAACCTGATCTTTCCAATACTTCAGTATTTGTGATTTTGTCTTGCCACTTAATACCAAGAATTCTTCGCAGACACCGCATATGAAAGCTGTTTAAATTGTTCTCTTGGTGTGAGTAAGTTGTCCAGGTTTACAATCTGGAGTCAACCTGGAAACAACCAGTAGCGAATTCTTCACTGCAAAGCCCACACCGTGTTGCCTTTTTTCTGCCTGCCCTCTACCCTTCCAGAAAAAGGTGTAGTTGTTTTCCCTGAGTGACCCTTCCTCAGCGAGGCGAGTCTCCTGCATCAACTTGATCCACTTGATCATATATATATATATATATATATATATATAATCTCTCCACCGTCTTCTTGGTCTACCTCGGGCTCTACGGTCATTTATTTCCTGAGTGTAAGCAATTTTTGTTTCCTTATTATCTTCCATTCTTTTTATATGCCCCAGTCATTGTAGTCTTAGCCTTCATGATACCAGGGATTAGCGGGGATTTAAACAGATCATAAATGTCTTTGTTACTTCTTCTTTTCCACTCTCCACTTTGTGTATCCCTAATGGGTCCAAAGATTCGTCTTAAAACTTTGTTATCAAAGGTTTGTAGCAATGCTTCGTCTCCTTTCGTTGTACTCCAGATTTCAGAGCCATACAGCACAACTGGTCTGATCAGTGTTTTGTATATTGTGATCTTGGTGTTACGAGATAGCGCCTTTGATGTTAGTAGATGTTGTAGTGCATAGTATGTCTTATTTTCAGAATTGATTCTAGTTTGTATTTCTTCCCTTATGATGTTGGAGCAGTTGAAGATTGTACCCAGGTATTTGTATGTTTCCGTTCTTTTAATGATCATATTATCTATTTGTATGTGGCCAGAGTTTTTAGCCATTCCTTCTCTTGAAATTACCATGTATTCTGTCTTATCTTGGTTGATAACCAGCCCCATCTGTTGGGCTTTTCCCTTTAAGTGAGTCAATATTTCCAATGTATTTTGTTCATTTCCCCCTATAATATCTATATCATCTGCATAACCAAGCAGCTTGGATGTTCCTCCAATATCACATTCCTCCTTTACCCTCAATGTTACTGACATTTCAGTGGGGCCATTACTTGCTAGATTGAATAAAGAGCTGAAGATTGATCTAGAGGAGTTTGTGAACATTGACAATGATGTTTCTACTAGTGCCACTCTTTCAAGCACTGATATTATAGGGCTATGTATGCCAGTCATTCAACCAACAGACCCTTCCAGCCCTGACTCTGATGATGAGGATGACTGTGGGTTGCAAGCAAAACCAGTATCGCAGTCAGATATTTTGGCAACAGTTGACAAAACTGACATGTACATGATGCAGAATGGATGTACAGATGATGCAGTCTCACCATTGTGTGCCTTTAAACAGGCAATGGGAACACATTTTTCACAAGTCAAGAAGCAGAGCAAAATCACAGTCTTTTTATTTAATTAAATTGGACATTTTCAAAACTAAACATTTCAACATCTCTGATATTGTATTGCTATGTATTTGTTCACGACCTGTGTTTCCTAAATGGTACAATCATTTTACTCAATGCTACGGCAAGGTACACATGTATTAGTGTAAATTAGTGTAAATGTGTATGCAGTCTGGATAAGTAGAATTTCCGATACGTAGAACAAATTCCTGCCCCTGCGACTTCTACTTATCCAGACTCCACTGTATCTACTCCGAATTCTCCCAATACTTCTTATTCTTATATTGTGATTTTATCTGGCCCAACTGTTTTTTTTTTAAATTCTGTCTTCATATGTTTTATAGAATAAATTTCTTCTTCTTTTAGAATAAGTGGGACTTCTAAATTACTTTCTTCTGTTAATTCTTCCCTTTCTCCATTATATAATTATCTTATATATTCATTCCGCCTCTTCATTATAGCCCCTTCCTCCAATAACATATTTCTTGTTTTTGATTTCAAACACATGTATTTACTCTTATTTTACTTCCCGTGAGCTCACAGATTTTTCTGTCCATATTTTATTTGTATCTTTCTCATCTCAACTCATCATGTTCCTCTTGTACTTTGCGGTGTCGAAGTGAAGTATAAACAGCCGGAGAGTGCCAGCTTATGGGCTTCATGTATCGATATTCCCATGGACGCTGTTATTCCCTGCGTCCATCGTTGCCAACATGTTAGTCCTCCTTTCCTTTAGTGTAAAGCCATGGTAATAATAACTAACAATGTGACACGGGCTCAATAAGAAACGGTGAGTACAACTTGAACATGATTGGCGGACGGGAATCAAATTACAATGCCGACTCTCAAGGAAAAGTCAATATCCGTGTTTAATTCCGGAATTTGCAAGACAGTCACATCTATTAGTTAGCAGATAAATTAGTTTCTCGTGCCACCGAGAAGGGCCTAATTCCTATATTACACTAACCTTGATCTTCCGCCTTGACTTTTCCCTATGAACATTCAGTCACCTTCATTTTCCCTTGTGATTCTTCCAATTCGTCCTCTATGTCGTTCTCATCCTAATCTGTCGTCTAGCGTTTTCCCGTCTTCACAAATCCATGGCGTTTTTCCAGATATGTCATAGGCTATCCATATCCTTGAATGATTTCCACCGCCAGCCTTATCTCTTCAGAAGCCGCCTTAGTTCTTCTCGAACTTAGAAACACAACCGTTCTGTTTGATGAAAGTCACAGCGTATCCAATGTTTACGCTCCGTCGTCACGTCGTCAATCCCGTGACGCATTCTCCCATCTCTTGGATTTGGTGCATAGTCGGGAATTCTCCTTTTACTTCTGTCTAGCGTGTAACGGAGCACCTGCCTTGTGGCAATCGTTTACGTGGTCGGCCTCTTCCTCTGTTTCCCTCTGGTCTGTACAGCATTGCTTGTTGTGGTATACTGTTAGTTGGTAACCTACTTGCATGGCCACACCATCTGACTTGCTACTTTCTAATAAAATCTAGTGCAGCTGCAACCCCCACTTTAGTCCTGACTTCTTCATTTCTGATTTCTTCATTTCTGATCTTATCTCTTCTTGATACATTGATTATTATTCTCAGGAATCTCATTTCTGTCGTTGTGATTTTTCTTTTCTCTTTTCTGTCATTGTCCAGGATTGGCATTGCTAACATAGAGTTGGTAGGAAGATTGTGTTGTATGGTGTGCTTTGTATGTGTGTGGTTGTATGGTATGGAAGTGCTTTCTTTGTAGTTATTGATACATGTTTGTTCCTTAGTATTGGTGCCATTTGTCCAATGAGTTGATTTGCCTTGTTGCATCTATTTTCGATCTTGTCTTCTGATTTGCCACTTGATATTATACTTCCTAGGTACTTGAAATTCTTTACTTGTTTCAAAGGATGTTTGTTTAGATAAATCGTTGTTGCTTTTTCTTCTTTAGTTATAGTCAGTACCTCTGATTTACTTGTGCTAATTTTCATGTTATGTTCCCTACACATTTCGTTTAGACTATTCATGTGGTCTTGTAATTCAGCTTCTGGTTTTGCTATTAATGCTTGGCCGTCCGCAAACAGGAGTTCTCTAATGGTTAGATTTGCAGATGGTTCTTCTTCTGTGTTCTCTTCATGCGGTGTTCTTGTGGTCTCTGTTTGGCTGGTTTCTTTACAAATGTTGTCTATATATGTTATAAACAAGAGAGGAGACATGACACAACCTTGTCGTACTCCGGATCTTATGGTGAAGGGTTATGAGTGTCCTCCAGTTGCTCTCACTATTCATTCACGGTTGTTGTATAAGCTTCTACATAGGTCTGTTAGATCTGTACCCACTCCATATTATTTAAGGATTTCCCACAGCTTGTTTCTATCTACTCTATCGAATGCATTTTCCTGGTCGACAAAGGCTATGTAGAGTGTTTCATTGAATGCGCTTGATTTTTCTATAAGTTGTCTAAGAGAAATAATGGCATCTGTGCATCCTTTGTTTTTCCTAAATCCAAGTTGTGTTTCGCTTAGCTGGGGTTTTTATAATAGTTCATAATCTTTTTCAAGAATTTGCAAAATATTTTCCCAGTATGACTCAACAGTGAAATGCCTCTGTATTGTGTGCAGTCTCTTTTGCTGCCTTTGTTTTCCAAATTGGGATAATTATAGCGTTTGTCCAGTCTCGTGGTGTCTGTTGTTCTACCCAAACGTGATTGAATAGTCTATGTAGCCATGCTGTTCCTACTTTTCTTGCTGCTTAATAGTTCATTTTTTATTTCATCTTGTCCTGGTGATTTGTTCAATGGGCTAATCTGACGGCTTCTATAATTTCATCTTTCAGTATGTCTGGTTCTAGTTCTTCGGTGGCATCTGTGTCGGTTTCTCTTGAATTCCTGTGAAATCTGATGGGATGTTGAGAAGTTGTTCGAAGTACTGTTTCCATCTTATTAGGATTTGCTTGTGTTCACTTATTGGTTCTCCATTTTCGTTGTTAATTATTTCTGTTGGGTCAAAGTTTTCTCCTCTGGTTCTCATTGCCCTTATCTTTTTATAGAAGTTTCTAGTTGCCTCCTTGTAGATTTTATTTAGAGTTTCTCCATACTCCACCCAGTCATTTTGTTGTTCTCTCATTACTATTCTATTCACATTTCTTCTCGCTATTCTGTATTCTATGTTGTCGCATTCCTGTTTGCTCTTCGACCACTTTTTATATTTTTCCTTTTTGTCTTTTGCAGCTTTCTTTACTTCTCCGTTCCGCCAACTTGTTATTTTCTTTATCCGTGTTTTGCGTGTTTCCATGGTTCTACATGTTATCTTTGCAGTATTTAAAATGCTTGAATTAAACATCTCCTATTCTTCTTCCACTGTCTTTCTTTCTATAGGTAATTTTACAAAGATTTCAATTAGCTCTTTTTCATAATTTTACCTCACTGCCTCGTCTTAGAGGTTTTTTATTTAAAGTTTACTAATTCGCATGTCATGTATTTTCCTGGTCTTTGCTTCCTTCTACTGATGATTCTTATTGTGGCAACGACTGTTTTGTGGTCTGTGTTTATACCTAAGTTGGGTACCGCCCTTGCATCTAATATATTTCTCTTTCTGTTATTTCTTGTTCATATAAAATCAATTTGGCTTATATAATGTATTTGTTATATAGAGGTCGTGTTGGTTGCATAGCTCTATCAGTCTACTTCCGTTATCATTTCTTTCATTATGTTGGTCTCCAAATGCTCAAAGATGTTTTTCTATGCCCGTTCTGTTATGTCCTAGTCTTGCATTGAAGTCTCCAATAACTATGATGTTGTCCTGCTTATCTATTTTATTTAGCACGTCATGGGTGTTTTCGTAGAATTTCTCGCATGCATGCTCATTATTGTTTGTATTACATGGTGCGTATATTTGTACATATGTTGTAATTGTTTGTTCTTTTATTCTCACTGTTATGATTCTTTCTGATATATATTTTATGTCTAGTATTCCTCTTGCTAGCCTTGGTTCTATAACTATTTCCACGCCGTGTCTTGCCCTTTCTGGCTGTTCTACTCCAGAGTACACAAATGTGTAACTGTGGTGGATCTCCTTGCATCCTTCCCCCTTTATTCTGGTGTCCGCTTTTCCCATCCTATCTTCCATTGTTTCTATAAGTTCTTCTTCTATACTATTAAAACCGCAGACGTTCATTGTGCCTATTTTTTGAATCGCTGATCTATCTCGTAGTCATTAACATTGTCGGGTCTATATCCATTAGGGTCAGTCCATTTATACTTCTTAGTTTTTCTACGGGCGGGTCGGCGCCAGGCGTATGGACTCCTAAGGAACATCTCCTGCCCCTTCCCTAGCAGACAGGCTCTACTAGGGTGGCCGATTATATCCTACCGTCATATCTAACCAACTATGGATAATACAAAGTATTATCGCCGAAGCAACGGAGTACGTGCCTTGTGCTTGATACCTTTGACAACAGCCAGCGGGGAGAGAATGAAGCGGAGAAGAAGAGGAAGGGGAGAGGGAGGAAAGAAAAGGAAGAAGATGGCTGGAGCCAGAAGGGGTAGAAGGAAAACGGATCGTTTGGGACTCAAAAATGTACGGGTTGGGTATTGGAATTGCCGCAGTGCGAAGCAACGAGGACCAATACTGGAGAAACTTGTCTACGATTTCGATGTCCTGATGTTACAAGAACTGAATACGAACACTTTTAAGTGCCCTGGCTACACATTTTACATCAACCCAACTGGGCAGGGAAGACATGGGCAGGCTCTAGCGGTCAAGGATGGTTTACAGCATTCAATACTGGATATGAGTGGGTGGGGTCAGGAGAGTAAAGTGGTGCAGGGAATGCGGATGCAAATCGGCCAATACCGCTGGAACCTGATAAATGTATATGTAAGTGGGGAATATTGCATAAGCAGAGAGAGTTGGGACTGGTTGAAAGGTTCAGTGGATACTCCAGATACCAGGTATCTGATATGTGGTGACTTCAACGCCAGCGCCAAGGAATGGGACAGGTCGGGAGAGAACAGACAGGGTATTGCTCTTGCTCAAGCATTGCTTGAGACGGATGTTGTCTGTCTAAAAGATGGTACATCCACTAGGCTAGCAATGAGACCGGGGGGCCCTGACACGGCCATCAACCTGGTGCTTGTATCCCAAGAGGCGGCATCAGATATAAAATGGAGCGTCCTTGGAGACCATGGAAGTGACCACTGCCACAGAGCAGGTGCCCGGATTACGTCATAGAAAGGATGTGAAGAAGTCTAGAAGGCAAAAGTGTAGAGAAAACCAAGGGACACAAGTTGACAACGCGAAACGTCACACCGACGCAATCTTGACAACAAAAACATACGTTGTGGGGTTATCAAGATGAAAGGTCGTGCTTTGGAATTCTTAGACAAATTGGTGTGGCTATTGAATGGTTGGCAATATAGAAGTGGCTATCAAGTTAATAACAACTAGAAACATATCACTGAGGATTAGGAACGCCATAGATTCACGAACGACGGGGTGAACCTAGAAGGGAGCGGATGAATATGACAGCAAGGACAGCCGGTCTGAACGAAAGAAGGAGAAGTATCGAAGAGTAACGACAAAGGACGAACTTGTGACAAGGTTGAATAATTCATCTTGTTGTGTGCGTGCGTGCGTGCTTGCGTGCGTGCGCGCGCGTGTGTGTGTGTGTGTGCGTGTGTGCGTGCGTGCGTGCGTGTGTGTGTGTGTGTTAGATGCCGTCCTGGCAACAACAGGTCTTCTAGGAATACAGTAGAACATGTTTATTGTAACTATGTCAGCTGCCGGATTAAAGCAGTGCGTGTTCGCTTTGTGAACTCAGACGTTGCTTCATATCTTTGAGTTCACCGTTGGTTCGTTGACTGTTATCTTCAATTCGTTATAGTGAGCCTGATGCCTACCTGTTGAGTTCATTAATAACATACATGGCAAAGCAGAAAGGAGAGGGAATTACAGTTTGGAAACCACCTTCCCTTTTCTGTGCTGATACCTAAGTCCAGCACAGTTAGGGTTATAAGAGCTCGCAGGGCATTCAATTATGATCACGACCAATCTTCGCTCTTGTGGCGCCTAAGATCAGAGGGAAATCTAAACCAACAAGAAGACTCTTTACCCAACCACCATGGTTGACACCAGAGGTCGAGAATTCATGGAGGGAAAAGAGGTTGGCCATAAGAAATTGGCAGAAGGTGCGGAGAGCAAACAATTCAGTTGACACAGAATTGGAAGAGGCTGAAAGGTATAAAACAATAAAGGTGCAGGACTTCAAACTCCAGGCAGCAGAGTCAAAGAGAATTAAGTGGGAACAGTTTATCAATGAAGTCGGTGGGGATGTGACAGTGGGAAAATTCTGGAGGCTGCACCGGCAGATGAAGAGACAGGCGATGCCTTGTACACATGGCACCGTTTATTATGATAACAACCGACCTATGACAACTGACAAGGACAAAGGTGAGGCTTTACTTGCGCGATTTTTAAAACAGGCGGATCAGCAAGATAGGGCTATTAGAGATAATGTCAGAGAAGCCTTGTCACGGGTCACTAGGAAGGAGGACTGAGATTAAAGTGGAGGACATTAGACGGGTACTGAAACGGGCTAAAGACACAGCGCCAAGTCCAGATGGGGTGATGTACTCCCATATGAGGAATATAAATGATGGGGACTTGGAGGAGATGGCTCTTTGTTTCAACCTAAGCATCAATACGGCGGTAATACCCCATGGTTGGCTGTATAGCTACCTGGTCCCACTCCCAAAGCCAGGTAAGGACCACTCCAGACTTAATGGATGCAGAATCATAACCCTGCAAACCACGTATAGCAAAGTCATGTAAAAAGATAGTAGCACGCAGGCTCCAGCAACATTTGGAAAGTCGGAATCTGCTTACCCAAGGACTCGTTAGCTACCGGCCTGGAAAGGACACCTGGGCCAATGCTGCAACTTTTGCATTTGATGTCTACGAGGGCTTCCAGAATAAACAGGAGACAGTGGCGGTAGCTCTTGACCTGGAAGATGCGAACCCATGGTTAGGCATGACCGGTTAATACACACACTGATGGACATGGAGGTGTGCCCTTGCCTTGTTAGATGGGTTGCGGCAGTCCTTTATGAGCGTAAGGTTCCACTGCGCATAGGTACCTGGACTTCTGACCCCTGTACTATTACACCTGGGTTGCCGCAGGGATCTGCCTTGTCCACGGTGCTCTTTCATGTCTACACCAGCAAAATCGCAGCTATTGAGACACCAGGTGTGGGTAGAATCTTGACATTTGCAGATGATGTTCTGGTGTACAGAGAGGGCAGAGACAGGGCCAGGTTGGCGAAAGCCGTACAGGTGGCGGTAGAAAAGGTGATGGAGTGGTACAGGGACGCAGGGGCCATTTTAAACTCAGACAAGGCATCAGTTGTGTGGCACTCCTTGGATAATCGGATCGTGAAGGCAGACGTCCCAGGTATTATGTTGAATGGATGTCCCTTAGTCGAGAGAGTAAATTGAAGTACTTGGGTATCACCTTTGACAGGTGTTTGTCTTTTAAGGATCATGTGGAGAATTTGGTGGTGAAGGCTGGTAGAGGGGACTTAATGCATTGAGGGCTATGGCAGCAACCGGTGTAGATCAGAGGATGCTGTACAGGATCTTTCAGCAGTTGATAAGTTCTGTCATTGAGTATGGTTTGGAGCTGCTGACAGTATCAAAAAGCCAGCCTGAACGGTTGGAGCGCATACAGAATGCTGCCATGTGGTTAATAATGGGGTGCACAAAGGACACACCAATTATCTGCACGAGGCATATCCTGGCGCTACCTACAATGACGGACAGGCATAGGGTCCTTCAGGCCAAATGGTACCTGAGAGTTGCCGCAGACAGGGATCACCCGCTGCATGCAGCAATGGATATGGTAAAGGGTCATAGACTAAGACGGGGCAGGTCCTGGATGGCACAGGCAGAATTTCTATAAGTCAGGTGTGTGATCTAGAGAACATCAATCGTGAAAGAGAGTGGGTTGAAGTTCCGGATGACATGACGGACTGGCACAATGTAATAATAACACTGGGCCGTGAGTGCAGAGAATGGGCAGCGGGCCGCACTGAGTTTGAAATGCAACAGCTGATCCAGGACAACACACATCAAGGTGACATAGTCATCTACACCGATGGGTCAGTGGTGAGAAACAGACGTAGTGGCTGGAGCTTTAATTGCAAAGGCTAATGGGCGAGTATTGAAAGAGGAGAGCCTGGCATATGAGACTACGACCTACAGCATGAGAATGGAAGTGGAGGCAGTAACAGCGGCATTCCGGTGGCTAGAGGAGACTACTGCAACACACGTTGTGTTCATTACGGATTCAAAGAATATGCTTAGCATGATGGAGAAAGGAATGTTTCGTGTGGAATGGCTTTTATGGTGTTTAAACCATGTGTTTCCAGTTATCATATAATTAATATTTGCTCATTCTATTAGTTTCTCTAATCGTTCATTTCTTATACCTAAACCATACTTCCTCACTATATCCTCTATTTTTTCCCTTTCCTACTTGTGCATTAACATCTCCCATTATTATTTTTATTTCTTGTGATCCTTCTTCTTCTTCTGCGTTCATCCGGATTTTTTTTTTCGGACGTGACTGCGTTGTGCCTGTTTACAGCAGAGCTGCGTTCTTGCGTCGTTAGGCCGACACATCCGACTGCGGGCATTTGTTGACCGGGTTAACCTTCCCGGGGGCTTCTTGTGATCCAATTTGAGCTATCTCCCTTTCTACTTCAATGTAAAAGATCTTCATCACTACTGCTTGTTTTTTGTGTGCATATACTTGTATTATAATTATGTCTATTGGTTTGCCTTTGATTTTGACCATTACAACTCTATCTTAAATACACCAGTATCCATTAATTGATTTGGCTATTTTTTCATCACATATTATTCCTACACCTTGTTCATGTGTATCCCCTACAGAATAAATTGTTGTGTGTTTGTCGGTTATAATTTTGCCAGATCTCTTCCATCTCCTCTCACATAGGCCTAGTATATTCATTTTCCTGTTTCCCATTTCTCTTAGAAAATTGTTTAATTGTTTGTGTGGGAGGGGAGATGTGTGTGGGTGTGGGATGTGCGTGTGGGTAGGTGTGATTGGGTGTGAAATGTGTGGGTGGGTAAAGGAATATGGAGGGTGGGTAGTGTGTGTTTGACTGGGTGGGTGGGGTGTGCGAGTGTGGGTTGGTAGATGGGAGATGTATTTGTTAATGTGTGGGTGAGGGGTGTGTGGGTGTGAGTGGTTGAGGTATGAGTACGTGAGTGGGTGGATATATGTGGGAGATGAGTGTATGGGTGGGGGTGTGTGCGTGGGTGGAAGATGTGGTTCGGTGGGGATGTGTGTGGGTGGTGGGGTGTGTGTGTGTGGCGGGGTGTGTGTGTGGGTGGGAGGTGTGTTTGTGGATGGGGGATGTGTTGGTGGGTGGGGATGTGTGGGGGATGTTTGTATGGGTGGGGAGATGTGTGTGAGTGTGTGGGTGGGGAGTGTGTGCGTAGGGATGTGTGGTTAAGGGATGTGTGATTAAGGGATGTGTGATTGGGGGATGGGTGATTGGGGTTGGGTGGGTGTAGGATATGTGGGTTGGTGAGTGTGTGTAGGTTGGGGTGGGGATGTGTGTGTGTGTATATGGACGTGGGATGTGTGGGAGGGTGGGACGAGATTGTGTGGGTGGGGGTTGTGTGAAAGTGGGGGATGTGTGGGTATGTGTGTGATGTTTGGGTTGGCGGGAATATGTGTATGTAGGTGGGGATGTGTGGTTGGGGAACGTGTGTTTGACTGGGTTGTTGGGGGTATGTGCGTGTGTGGTGGAGGATATGTGGGTGGGTGAGTGTTTATGGGTTATGCTATGAGTGGAGGATGTTTGTGTGGGTGGGTAGATGTGTGTAGGTGGGGGAGGTGTGGGTGGGTGATGGGTGTGCGAGTGCATGTATGTGTGCCTGGGGGTGTGTGGGTGGGTGGGTTGGGGTGTGTGGTGGGTGAGAGACGTGTGTGTGTGTGTGTGTGTGTGTGTGTGTTTCGGGAGATGTGTGTAGGTGGGGGATGTGTGTGGGTGTGGGATGTATGGGTGGGGATGGGTGGATGGGTAGGGCATATATCTATGCCTGTGTGTGTGTGTGTGTGTGTGTGTGTGTATTTGGGTGGGGGTTGTGGGGGATGGGTGGATGGTTGGGGTATGTGTCTCATAATATGGTAATATGCATTGTTTATGTTTACAACATTCATTTGACTATGTTTTTTTCCTATGTGAATGTATTATGCATTATTGATGAACGAAAGATGGGTGATTGGAAGGGCCGAATGTAAGACGGGCCTACGTGCCCAATTTGTTACCCTTTGAAAATAAAGTCCGTTCGTTCGTTCATTCGTTCGTTTAACTTTTCTAGTGAGACAGTGTGGAAAATAACTTTCGAAAATCACCCGGGCTTACCGGGAGAACATGATCTGGAATATTTTTGGGAACAAAGTTTAAGGACCAGTTTGAGCGGGAGTGCATTGCTGAATAGCCGCAAGGTCACCTGCTATTGTTGGCTAGCAGTTTCTCAGGGAGAGGAGTGCCAAATGTATTGTACCTTTGGGTTCAAGCTGTCAGAGGGACAATGGTGAACTTTAGAGGCAGCATAATTTATGAGTACAGGCGGCATTGGAAGTGACCTTAGCTGTCAGAGGGGAACGCTATACTCCAAATTTATGGCGGCGGGAAAGGATGGACCCGACCATGAACCGGAAAAATAATATAGATTTGGGTTAATATGATGCAGAGTATGCAAATTAATCAAGGTACGCGAGGTACGGATTGGAGGACCATCGGGGGGTGAGAGAGAGCATGGTCACGTGATTCCAGAAAGGCGCCAAATCGAGTTGGATTTATACGCGGTACAGCAAACAGTTGGAGGAGATAAGCAGATGTGGGACGGCCGAGTGCAGATACTCAAAGGCTGTTGAGACCAAGAAGCTGTGGCAACTCTGGTCGGGCAGGTATACCCGAGGACCATAGGAAGCACGGACTTAAGTGTTGGAAGAAAGAGCCGCCCAAAGAAACTATTGATTGCTGCTGTCAATTGCAATCATTAAGGAAAGTCACACAAGACTAGAGTGGGCTAAGAGGACACACGTTTGATGGGATCATCCAGAGAACTGCGTCGAACAAAGTTGGAAGGAGCCTGACTTTATTGGAAAGTGGCGAAATCACTCTGAGACGGGCGGTGATCAGACCAAAGCACCCGTAGGCAGGCGAGCAATTATCCACTGGACAGGACTCTTACGTAAGTTGATTAAGATTAATTTGTGTACCTGTTAGTCTATAGTCGGGCACGGTAATGGTACTTAGGTTTAGAAAGCATTGACAAACTACTGAACATTAACCCGGCAAAGAGCAGGACTGGATGCGACGTCCTGCAATGACCTATATTTAAATGGCTGAAATAGAGTGATGGGAGTCATATTAATCGATTAGATTAGCTGAGTGTCGATAAACCATGTACGTATATGTAACCAAGCAATTAGACGTACACAATTAATGAGAACTAGGCGAGTGTAACATGTAAATATTGAACGAAAGGCTACAGCAATAATATAAACAAACGCCGAGATCGGGTCTAGCAGGCGACTGAGAAGCGACCACTAGGTCAAACCAAACAATGGGACCAGCTGGCTACTGCAATTAAACGGACCCGGAACAGGCCTGTGAGGAAAATAATGCAGTGTTGTGTAGCAGAGGGGAAATCGGGGTCAGGCTCTGTTATGATTAGCGCGAAAGACAGTATCGCCCTGCGAATTTAAAGTCGCGGGTTCGGATCTTCACGGAAAACCGGGAATAAAAGGTTTAAATGGCTTTAATACTATAAGGCGAGATGGGGAATAGACAGAATAAGGATAGACGGGGAATGGTTGTATACAACTGGAGGCGTGGACGCGCACTAAGTGAGCTGAAGGGAACAGGAATGCCTTTGGATAGAAACGTTACAGACTGGTTGTGAGAATATCTTGGGTAAAGAAAGGGACATGTGCGTCCATACTTCAAGGACTGAATATTGAGGAAGGTTGGCTAGTAAAGACGATGGACTGTACTGCGGGAATGGATGAAGATGCACGTTGATCAATTTTCATGGTTAGGATGTTGTTAGGTGTGATATTAGTCTATGTTGTCAACATGGGTTTGTGTTAATAACTGTGTGGGTTTAGGTAGTCGATGTTGACGGCCCATAATGATGGTTAATCATGAGTGGACTTATGTACTGCAAAAGATTATAATGATTGTAGGAGTTTTAGTGTAAAAGGGCATTTCATATATGTGATTTTTGGGCAGTATATGTGTCCCACCTTGTTGTCTTATGATTATTGTTGGGGTACCAAGCTGCAATGATATTGTTGATGATGTAGATTTATGTTGTTATTAATAATGGCTATGATATACACAGTGGTGATGAGGCGTAGGGGTTCATGGCTTAGGTTACATATAGACGACGCATGAGGGGAGCTGAAGTCATTATTGATCAATAGCTATGTTTATGATGTGTTGATTGTTTTGTGATTAAGGACAGGGGGAATTTATGTTGTTGAGAATGCATATATATATAAGTATGTATAATATTAATACATGCTGTTGAGGACGATGATGGCGCCAATGATAAGGAGACATGGCGCCAGTACGTGTCACTGGCGTATTGTGTTGTCGGCCTCGGGGACAGAAGTGTTGTTGTTGGGGGTTACCTGATGTAGTTGTTGAAATGTGACGTCCAGTTATCAGCTGTTGTGTTATGTGTCTGGCGCGGGGAAACCCGGCCGGTGTGGGCAAGCGTATCAGGAGTTGTTTAGGGTTTTCCCACTGCCGAATTATATGTGTCTGTCCACTGGGGAAATACTATCAGTGTCGGCGTGGGTATTGTATAAATATCACCTGATTATGACACATGGTGCAGTGTTTGGGGTGTTATGGGTTGATGTTGACATCAGGGGACACTGGTTGATGGTGTACGACCGCCCAGGCAGTGATGGAATATCGCTGACCCGATGTCAATACACGTAGCAGAAGACGAGGGTGAGTAGCAGGTTAATGACACCCGATGATGCTGTTCACATAGTCAAGGGTGTCTTTTTGTTTAATTTTCAGGTTGTCGCTTGATCGATTGCCTGGGTAAACTAGTGGGTGGTCATTTGACGGTGGTAGTTCGTTGTGTGCATCCTTATTAGATTCATGTACTTTCTTGTCAGATTTGCGTACTTCCTTATTATATTCTCCTGATTGATATGTGACTAGTTGGTGGCTTAGTTGCCATTCCTTAGATTTTATGTTCGGTCAATGGTATTCTCAAGTTGTTAGTTATTTGACAGCATTTTTCCCATATTAATTGGGATTGTTTTCACACGATACTTTGTATACTTTGTAATTTCTTGTGAGAAGCAAATAAACTTGATTCAGTGTTAGCTTATTCTTCTTAGTGCCTGTACTGTGCTTGTCGGTTAGGATAGTGTTGTATTCGTGACCTGCATACCTGTATACTTGTGAGGTTGGTAGATAAAACCAAGGGTAATCACAAATCAGTGGTTATCTCTACAACCGGAAGACGGACAATCTTTATCTTTCAATCCTTTATTCTTTACACCTCTCTTCCTTCCTCTCTCTGGCCTTTATTCTGCTCCTTCTCTCTCTCATCTCTCATCTTCGTGCTATCACACTAGCCCATTTAATACCCTAACATTCCATCATCCTACTCTAAATGTATTTAGTTTAGTTATGGTTTTGCCAGCAGTAGCTGGATGACGGCCTGGTGTCACCTGTGGCTTATAACTGTCCCTACCGGACGAGGATGTCCTAAGACAGCCATTAACGTCGTTCACTATCTCTAAAATTTGTGATGCCATGAAATCTTTGGAAGATAAAGTGGTGGTTTCCCCTTGACTTCCACATTCACTTTTACCTCTACCTTTGACAGCCATTTCCAACTGTCAGGACACGTGAGTGCCCTGCTCTGCTCAGCTGCAGAGTTGACCACTTATTCCTGTGGATACCCGGTCCCCTCGGTTTTGCTGTTGACTGCAACAACCTGTAAAGTATATGCAACTAACTAACTCATCTAACTCTGGTGGAAAGATTGAAAGGAATATGTGATTGGCTCTTCACCGTGAGTCCTAAACTTCATGAGTCCTCTGCCTATTTACGCACAAAAAAGAAATCTTACAATCACACTGGCAACTTCACTTCTCCTTTTGAAGAGTTGTAGGTTTGAGATTGTTGCTACCTCCAGTACCTTTAACGCCTACTCATAAAGGGTGATTTAAACAGAAATAATTGAAGGGTACAAACTGGGAGTTAATGCAAACGGCGAGCCAAGGATGAGTAGTACAATGTAAGTTGCAGATGATAAGGCCATACTAGTACACACAAAATAATCAAGCAGAAACTGTTAAACAAAATACAAATATAAGAATTGTCGACATGCAAATATTCATTCAGAGTACATCAACAATGGCAATAATCTTCAAATATAAGAACATAACGAAGAATAATGTTATCACACCTGTAAGATAACGTAGAAAAATATGTTTGTATTTATCTATCTAGATTTATGTAAGGAAGACTCCTGATGTGAGTCAAACATTGGACCTTTCAGGATAAACAGGAACTTTGCGATGGCAAAGACAACAAACAAATGTACAAATCACATGCTCACATAACAGAATCATTAGAACTTTTTATAGGAAAGCTGGAACAATAAATAACAATATATATTTATGTAGTTGTTTTCGGTGTTCAAAAACGGCCTTTTAAATAGCTCCTACCGTGAAGTAAATAGATATTATTATATTTGATCATGCTTGCTTGCTTGCTTGTGTTCGATGGCTTGAGCTCCAACGCGAAGTCCTGTATGTCGGATGAAGACATCCTGTTGTCCAACATCAGTGTGATGTCATACAGGACCTGAGTTTTGCGTGAGTATCCGTTGTCCCATGTCTGGCTTATTGGTGTGCAGACTGGTGGTTCCTCGCCGTACAGGCAGACACTCTCCGACTTCGGAGGAATCGGCGATCCTACTGACTTTAGCCAGGACCCCGAAGGGACCTGTTGCCCAGGACGCTCGACGAGGACGCGTCAATAGGTCTTGGCCAGTATATAACCCGGCCCTGGTGCCTTGGAAACACCTCCGCGTCCCATATTTGATCATGATTGTAACAGTAATTTGAAGCGTATGGTTTCAGATCGACCTATGAATGGAAATTCCAAAACAGCAGTCACTTGTAGAACTGCTGTAATGGTAAAAGAGAAATGCG
This sequence comes from Cepaea nemoralis, assembly GCA_014155875.1. Taxonomy (NCBI): domain Eukaryota; kingdom Metazoa; phylum Mollusca; class Gastropoda; order Stylommatophora; family Helicidae; genus Cepaea; species Cepaea nemoralis. The sequence goes on along the minus strand of JACEFZ010011951.1, from coordinate 131,956 downwards.
TTTTATTTAATCTAGACGTGCAGTAAATGCGTGTGTTAGTTGAGCCAGTTGTAATGGCCCTGGACTTACTAAGTGTTAATATTTTCTCCAAACTCTTCAGTTTAACATGGCTTACTAGTAAATGTTGTATTTGTATTTACAGAATCTTCAAGAAATGCACATCAATGTTCGTAGTCACCTGTTAAATGAGAAAGGAGTGGCGACTACAGTAGAAAGGTATTATATTCAAACAATAATGTTTACAATGTATTGCAATTGCTGGTGTCCATATTTAATATGGTGATCAACATTGTGTGTCATGCCCGATAAGCTTGAGCGGTACGGGTTCGTCATCTCACACGACTACCGGAGCCGCATATGAAATCTTTAATCTTGGCCGATTGTGCCACGTGGCCAAGCTATCCAGATATTTGCCTTTGTCCATTTCCTATCAAGTGTGACATTTATCACGAAGCCTGGAATATGCATTTAGGACCTATAGCCTATTGCGACGTAATTCATGTAACAGGGTACATATCTTTTTCCCCCTAAGTTTTTAAGTTTATTCTTTTTCATAACGTGACCCAAAGATCTTGACTACCTATATCTTATATATATATATATATATATATATATATATATATATATATATATATATATATATATATATATATATATATATATATATATATATATATATATATATATATATATATAAAACAGAGTGTATGTGTGTGTGTAGTTGGCTATGTATTGGATGCGTTCGATAACGGTACATCCGATTGAGATGAAATTTTCTACACGTCTTCCTTTCATTCCTGTGCAACCGACTGTAATAGTTTCTAGCTGACCCGGCCCGGCTTCGCCCAGGCCCTGGAGGGGATCTATCTATCTATCAGTCTGTCTGTCTGCTTGTTTGTCTGTCTGTCTGTCTGTCTGGCTGACCCCGCCCGGCTTCACCCAGTCCCTGGTGGGGAGCATCTCATTTAATTCATATAAGTAGCCATATAAGCTCTCCCGTTCCCGACTATCTGTCTGTCTGTCTATCTGTCTGTCTGTCTGACCCGGTCCGGCTTCACCCAGTCCCTGGTGGGGAGCATCTCATTTAATTCATATACGTAGTCATATAAGCTCCCGTTCCCGACTATCTGTCTGTCTGTCTATCTGTCTGTCTGTCTGACCCGGCCCGGCTTCACCCAGTCCCTGGTGGGGAGCATCTCATTTAATTCATATAGTAGTCATATAAGCTCCCGTTCCCGACTATCTGTCTGTCTGTCTGTCTGTCTGTCTGAGCCGGCCTGGCTTCACCCAGTCCCTGGTGGGGAGCATGTCATTTAATTCATATAAGTAGTCAAATAAGCTCCCGTTCCCGACTATCTGTCTGTCTGTCTATCTATCTGACCCGGCGTGGTTTCGCCCAGCTCCTGGCGCACAGTAACTTAAAAGAATGTCCTTCCACACACCATCCATTATTTTTAATGAAAACTGTTTTTAATCACCGACATGACAGTTGATAACTTCTTTAAGCAGAAAAAGATGGGTTACAATGTTATGCATTATGCATTATTTTTATGAAAACTTTGAAAATGCCTTAAAGATTATATCATTATTTATTATAACTCATATGCCTGAAAATAACTATAGACAAAGAGTTTAACAATAGTGCAAGTAAGTCCAACAATATGACTATAAAGTATATAGAAATGTTATTAAAAGTTATGCCCCTTGAAATAATTTTTCTAGAGTGAAGTCCCCCTTCTATATAGAAATTATATAATGAAATATGAAAAATTAAATGTTATTAAGTAAGTAGCCGATTTTATAATAAGAAACTATTACAGTCGGTTGCACAGGAATGAAAGGAAGACGTGTAGAAAATGTCATCTCAATCGGATGTACCGTTATCGAACGCATCCAATACATAGCCAGCCACCCACACACATACACTCTGTTTTATATATATATATATATATATATATATATATATATATATATATATCTGTGTGTGTGTTGTGTGTGTGTGTGTGCGTGCGTGCGTGTGTGTGTGTGCGTGCGTTTGTGTGTGTGTGTGTGTGTGTGTGTGTGTGTAATCAACTTATGAGTTTCATTTACTTATTTCATTTATTGCTAAAATGACTCCCTAATTAGCTTGTCTGTGGCGATTCTCTCTTTTCCATTTTAGTGCCTGTTTTTATGCACAGGCACGTATTAATCAACGTCATTAATGCATTAGTATCTGTTTTGGTAATTTTTGCTTCCATAGATCTGGTACACAGAATGTTCTTCAGCTGGTAGGAATTAGAATATGTGGGGATTCAGCACCCCTACCCCAAATTTATGAGCTTTAAGAAAGTAAGGAGAGCCATGCAAAACATGTTTCCCTTGCGATGGTGCTTCGATACCGGATAGAGAGCGAAGTCCCTACACAACAACACTCTGATAGATGCAAATTCTTGGGATGGCTAAAATGCCTTCACCACCAATGCATCGGACATAAATAATTGAAACTTAATTATTCTTCTTCTTCTTCTTCTTCTTCTTCTTCTTCTTCTTCTTCTTCTTCTTCTTCTTCTTCTTCTTCTTCTTCTTCTTCTTCTTCTTCTTCTTCTCCTTCTCCTCCTCCTCCTCCTCCTCCTACCTCCTCTTCTTCTTCTTCTTCTTCTTTCGTTCGCTTGAAATATGAATATAACTACAGCTTACCTACTCAATCTTCAAACGTATTACTAACCATCTAACCAAACAACTATGCAACCAGCACTATATTAGACTTGACAATAAGTATCTCTATTTAATAGCAATATTTAAAAGGTCGACTGGACATATTTGGAGTCGTTACCTTCTGGTTTAAGTAAACCTGCCAAGGTTCCTGTCAAAAGTACTCGTATTTTTAACAGATTGCCAAAACTGAAGACACTCACTATTTGCCAGAAGTCCAGAAAGAAACTGTTTAATGTTCAACATTTGGAGCAAGCGCTGGAGGATCTGTTCGACCGCTGTCCTTCCAGGCATATGGCGAAAACCAACATTAGAATCACAAACCGTTTGAAGAACAGCGCGGATGTGATCACAGTCAGTGACTGGGTCGCTGCCCTGGAAAATGTGGCTCACTAAATTACAAACATTCAGCTTCTCCCAATGTGTGCTGGTAAAGTTCATACATTTAAAACGAGGGCAAACATCATCATCAATAGCAGCATCATCATCATTCAGTGTCATTACCTGATCGAGGCCATATTTAATCACTCAATGGCATCTTCTGCCCTGCGCTTTGGCGATGCACTTAGAACAGGCCTCTGACACTCGAAATTTAGAGTTTGTCTCCCAAATGCTATGTTCTCTTCCTCTCTCACGGAAACCCCCTTCATATATTCCTGAAGGCAATGATCTGTAGCTCCGTATAAGCCGAAGTGCCCTGACAACCTAGCTGTGTTTCTATTTTTTTGCATATCCTTTGCAGGACATCGATGTCAACACCAGCATTCTACCACAGTAGTGATCTCTTGGCAAGTTTACGTCCAGTAGTTTGCCATTGCTTTCTGGACGACCGGCTAGCATACCAATTCGTTAAAACTCAGCACACGCGGTCTGCTGCCAAATCGCGCATAGTTGTGTTTCGAACGCAGGTAAGTGGAATTATGAACCGCGTCCGTAACACATTCGCCACGGAGTCCGGCGTGCTTCTATTAGGTAATGTATTTTCTATCTAATGCAGTCTAATTTGTATGTAATATTATTTCTGTCTTTCTTGTCCTCAACTACCGTACACACACATAAAAAACGCACAAACGCATTATGTAAATAAATACATATATATGAGTGAATGTGTGCGTATACATTTTCTTCTTCCATCATCCCGCATCTCCACTGTTCATAAGATGTCAGAACTGAAACACTTTTTGCAGATAATATGAAAGTTTATCACACGTTTTGATAAACTCTAAGCGTCTTGTTTATATACAGATTACCATATATAGCTAATGAACATTCTTCATATCTTGGTATAAATGGATTTGTTTAATTATGTTTCACGAAGTCTGTCAATATTTGCAACAATATGCCAACGAAATATGTGATTATGTTCGTGCAATGAATAATGCAATTGCAATGCTTTCTCTCGTGTATAGAAAGCCAGATGTCGTAACTTTAGAATTCGTAATGAATTGTTTCATTCATTTCTGGAAACATATTTCTACATCTATGTGTGGGAATTCTTTTGTTATCGTCTGTCCACCATTTATATGAAAGTGGGATTGGGAACTCAGAGGAATGACAAGACAGACATAATAATCAGTTTGCAACTGGTGTCATCAGTGTTGCGACACTTCGCTGGTTGTTGAAGATGAGGAAACAGCGCATACGTGAATGTGCAGGATGCTGTGATGTCGGTTCTTGACTCTACACGACTGAAATTGGGAATAATCTATTTTCTTTCCACATACTCAACTTTGTATAAACAATTTGATCAGTGTCATTTGAACTGAGTCACTCAAGACACTGAAGTTCACGACATTGGACAAAGTATGTTCCTAAAAGCAGATTCCACAATTCAGTGCAACAGTTGTCTTTACTGTATACGCTTGATATTTGCTATTATAATATTTTTCTTTAATAACAAGTTGAAGAAGTGGAAAGGAAAAAGAACACTATCTTGTTGTAATTTTCACATAAATGGTGGGAAAAGGATAACTTAAGTATGTCTACACAAAGGTACTTCACAATGTTTCTACGATCAGCTGATTATACTACGAGTATTCAAACGTCTCCTTTATAACTATGTGTGCTTGTACTGTGCATCATTTCGCCTCCAAAAGAGTCTTTCAACATGTATCTATTTTGTAAACCCGTTGTCTAGCCTCTGTTACTATCATGTGTAAATTATCTATCACATCTTGAATCCATCTACATTGTGGACTTCAGCTTCTCCGCTTCCTCGTAACGCCTCACTCAATAGTTATCTAAACATACATTTATTGTGCATGTAATGTTGACAAAATCGAGGGTATAATTTACTTTTAGCATCAACTATAAATGGTAACTCAAAGAGGCAGAAAAATCAAGAGAAAATCCCACCTCTTAGGGGTGTAACTCAAGTGAGATATTTGGGTACCTTAAAAGTTCCCAAGAAGACTGTTTGAATGTTTCCTACTACTATTAATTCACTGGACTGATTTTTACGTTACTTTGCCTATTATCAGTGTCCCTCACCATCCCTCCGACTTCTGAGGCACTTGTAATTGACATTCGTAAGTCAAGGATGAGAAGTCAATATTTTAGTCCAACAGCCTGTGAAGGGGTTAAACCCGCAACCATGGCATCAGCACACCAGAGTTCTTATCCATTCATTCATGTTATCAGTGTAGACGTGTAAACTCTGTTTCAGTTCTTACTAGGGTCATGAGGAATGATAGGTATTTGTTAGTGAAATAAGTCTGTCTCAGTGCAGATGATTTTGTTACACTTCCGTCCCGATCCTCCAGTCTATAGGACGCCTATATGTTTTTATATTGCTGTAGTTGTTGATTTTGCTATAGATTCAGTGCCAGTTGGTCTATGAACCGTTATTTCCACTGCCACATAGAAAGTACGAGTAGCTGGTAACTTTCATAATCCTTTCCCGCTCTCCAATTATACTTTAATTGTTTCCTCTAGTAAGATGCAGTGTTAATCAAGCCGTGCTCCATATATAGTTTTTATTGTACCTGTCATTGGTGCAACAACGTGATAACGTGCTACACACACACAGACGTGAAGCTCAACAGTAAAAGCCTTATAATGACGTATACAAAATGGACCCCCCGAGTGCAAATATACAACGTAAAGGACCCCCTTTTCACGCCATGAGACCTTTTGGGTACGTTTAGGATAATTGGATCGCGACGGATATTGTGTTAATATCGTGCCGGTCGCCTTTACTCCACAGGGAATATTCTAGTACCTGGTTTGAGGCTAGATCGACCTCGGAGTCAGGGTCAATTAAGTAACTCGTCGGCTAGGAAGGGTTTCGTACTCATGGCCACCGGACCGGATGCAAGCTTGAGACCCACTGTCCTATCACATCACCACTTCTCTCTGTAATATGCTCTGAGATATTTAGTTCACAGGTATGTTAATTACTAGCGTTACATACTATTGTTTTTATATAATTGTTCCCTTTACGTACGTATCTGCTTTTAAATGCATGCCATTTTACATATCTGCTGCTTTTATATACTTACTTCTTTGATATCCTTGCCACTTTGATATACTCAATGCTTTGATATACTTGCTGCATTGATATACATACTGTTTTGATATACCTGCTGCTTTATATACTCGCTGCTTGCATATACTTGCTGCTTTTATATACTTACTTCTTTGATATCCTTGCCACTTTGATATACTCAATGCTTTGATATACTTGCTGCATTGATACATATTGTTTTGATATAATTGCTGCTTTATATACTCGCTGCGCTGCTTGTATATACTTGCTGCTTTGATATACTTGTTGATTTCATATACTTGCTGGATTATATACCTACTGCTTTGAAATATTTGCTACTTTGACATCATTGCTACTTTGAAATACTTACCATATATATATACAACTTACAACAGTATGCGTGTGTGTGAGAAAGTATAATTGTAGGAATCGAGTAATTACAGGTAGCAAGTATATTAAAGTAACAAGATGAAACATATCACATACACACAGATATATATATATATCTGTGTGTGAGTGTGTGTGTGTGTGTGTCAAGTCTCATCTTGTTACTCTTGAACCTTGCTGTGTCGAGGTTATGTATCAACATATGCGTGCGTGCGTGCGTGCGTGCGTGTGAGCGAGCTGAGCGTGCGTGTGTATGAGAGAGAAAGGGGGTTGGGGGGGAGAGAGAGAGAGAAGGAGAGAGAGAGAGAGAGAGAAATTGAAGTAACAACTACTTAAGAGTTAAATCAGTCTTTAATGTTACTTTCTGGCTACATAAATTAGTCTGATGTATATCGATGTTCTCTTCACGTTGGCTACTTTGAGCTTTGTAATATACTTTGATTAAGTAGCATTGTGTTTATAATCACAATAAAATATAATTACGGTTTAATTTGTCTGGCAGGGTAGAATTTTTCGTCATGTAAATTAAAGCATGACAAATGAGATACATCATTCTGATTGTTATATGAATCATCAATCACAATACTTATATGTGAATGAATTGTGAATAAAATATAATTCCAGCAGTGTTCTGTTAGTCGACATTTCTTGAACTATATATATATATATAATGTTTCCTGTGTAGGTCATCCTGTTCTGTGCTTTATTCTTTTATTTTGAGATACCCAAACTTAATGGGTCCTAGCTATTGGTTTCATTATTGTCTTGCGTGTATTTTGTTTCATTTTTTGTTGTTGTTCATATCGCGTACACTTTATGCTCTGTTTTATGAATTTCATTTCCTAATTGCCCAAGTGATTAAATATAAATTCTGTCTACTACATATCATGTCTTTACTGCAAAGGCTACCCACTTCTTGAAGAATAATGGCGGCGTGGGGTTGTGAAAATGGTCCATCCGTGGTTTCACTATTCACATGTCCATGCAAAATATACCATTAGTATATAAAAAGAGCCGGCTTCCTGGCTTAGAGGTTAGCGACTTTTCTCCGTAATCTCGTATACTCTCGTAGGTAACGTGATGACGATGAGAATCAGCAGTAGTTCGAATCGCATCGGTAACTTACGGGGTATGTGAGCCGGCTGCTCAGAAAGCAATGACAAACTACTGAGCGTAATCTTGCCAAGATATCAACATACAGCTGAAATATTCTGGTGTTGACAGCGATGTCCTGTAAAGGATATGCAAATAAAAAATAATAATAATATAAAAAGACATGCAACCTATTAACTTTAATAGGTGTAGTAATTATTGCGTTACGAACGATTGCTGGGTACATCAACTCATACAGTTACGATGGGTCGCCGTCTTATGTATGTCGTATGATGGATGAATGAGGAGCGAATCTGTCTACTCGTAGGTCATTCTGAACACTATAAAAAGGTACATAAATCTGCACCTGGAAACGATAGCTATTAATTACATCCCTTGATATTGGACGGGAAATATTGTAAAGTCCTTCTGGTCTGGAGAAATAACAGTGGAACAAACTGTATGGACGACTGAATGAACTAACAAAAACAGTGAATTTTGTATGCAAGAAGAAACAGTGCAGATACAGACAGTCAATTTCAGGCGAACGAAAGAAGTATACAATGAAAATGTTGCAGTTCATCTACTGAACATTTAGCTTTTGTGTTGCCTGAGCCTATAGCAACGCTGTTATTGACCACGTATGTCGTAAGAGGCGACTAAGGAGGATTGGTATGAGACAGGCTCTCACCTTGCAGTAAACTTTAACTTCAAAATCCAGTCAATCAGAAATAAGTCTCCAAAGGACCTGAGAGGAGCTGGTTGAAGGTCCTTGGTCTAATGAGAGTAGGGCAGTACAACGAGAAACTAAACATTTACAATCTTTAACAAATGCAATTTATAGTTCATATGGTGTTTCAATGTGTTTACAAGTATTTAATAATTGGTCGCAGTGAAGAACAGTAACCCTTTTGATGCTGCGTTTGCACATATTTGCAGCAAGATGTTAATGAAACTGTTTAAAGTGGGTTTGCTGCTGATTTTGAGACAATGTAGAATGAAGTATTCCTTACTATCACGCGGCAATAAAGAAATGTACATCTCAGGCTCTGCACCATGTACCATACCTTGGAATAAATGAAACAAAATTGTAGCCTGAAATGATAGACATCTGTTCGTTAACATCTTCGATAATATTACGTTTAGAAAGGTAGCTTAAACTATTGGAAGTATGATCATTTTATAGCACATCCCTTGCAGAACGTGGCTCTCATTATAATCGGCCTGATAGATTCTCAGTACACTGCCAGTTCTATTGCCTTATACTTTTCATCATCATCATCATCATCATCATCATCATCATCATCATCATCATCATCATCATTATCATGTGCCCTGCCACTGTTTTAGGTGTTAATGTTTCTCGGTTCTTGGTGTTCTGGATACCTCTGCTGATAATATTCTTCAACGTCATCGTCTCTGTCCATTCAGCATCATTTCTCTCGGTCTCCCTTTTTTATAGCTGCAAATTAACTTCTAGTTTTATTAGCCTCTTCCCGGCAATCGTTGTTAGTTACACTAGCAACCTACGGTATTCGCAACATTCGTCTCAGGAACCACATCTTCATTGCTTCCAAGTTCTTCTTAATTTGTGCATGCACATTATATGATCCATTTACATAGAGCAAAACAGGTTTTATATAACGTTTCAGAACTCTCTTTCTTACATTCAATGTTAGTGGCTTATTGCATAAGCGACTTTTCATTTTACTGGAATGCAGCTTTCCTGTTCTTAATCTTCTTCTTCTGTGTTCATCCAGGAGTATTTTTTCGGACATGACTGCTTTGTGTCTGTTTACAGCAGAGCTGTGATACTTGCGCCTTTCGGCCGACACATCCGACTTCTGCGGGATTCTTAATCTATGTTGTGCATCTTCCATCTGATATTATAACTGTAGTTATTGAAATGTATCAGCTTGTTTAAACATTATCTTCTATTGTTATATCACATTTGGGTGTCATCATTTCCTTTGTTATACCTATTGTTTCTGTTTTCTTGACATTCAAGGATAGTCCTTTTTTTTTTTGCACTAGTACTACAATGTCCAACAGCTCTCTTTTTTATCACAGTTTAATTGCTGTTAATTGCTGCTGCTTGTTTCCAATAAATCATCATCATCATCATCATTATCATCATCATCATCAGCATCATCTTCCACTTCTGCCGTCAAGCGACGTGGTGAGGAATAATTTGCACTCCAACGCCTCATGGGTGGCACTGGATAGTGTCATTCCATGTGATTGTACAATGTCTGTGATGTCGTTAATCTATTTTTTTCTTGGGTATCCTTTTGGTCTCGTAGCAGGTGATCTTTGATGTAAGGCCAGTGATGGTAGTTGATGGTGTTGCATTCTAACGACATTGCCAAACCACATGATCTTCTGTCTTTCAATAAATGTGGCACAAGGTGTTGATCCCACTGTCTGTCTGATAACAGCATTTCTTACTCGGTCTCGGATTGATATGTTGGCAGCTCTCCTCAGGCATCTGATCTCGCAGGGGTTGATTTTGCGAAAGTGTGATTTGGATAAAGTCCTAAGTTTGAGATTGGTAGCATATGGTTGGTGTGAATATGCTGTTTATTATCTGCCGTTTTGCGGACATGGGTATATTTGGATGTTTCAGCAAGGTTGATAGTTGATATGTAAGTGCACTAGCTTTTTGACATCTGATTTCGATTTCTCTGTCCAATCTGCCAACTTGTGAGATCATATTTCCAAGATATTTGAATTCTTTAACTTGTTTCAGAGTTGTGCTATTTATCTGTATACATAGTGTATCATCCATCAATCCATCATGTGGCATGCCGGTAAGCGTGGGCGGTCATGTTCTGCCGTCACTCTATCACCAGAGTCGTGGATAAGCTCAGTGTTCCTGTCTCGACCATGCCATGCGGCCAAGCCATCCAGGTATTTACTTCTCGGTCTTCCCCTTGGTCTCTTTCCTTTGATCTTGCCAGTTGTCACCAAGTTCACCAAGTCATTTCTTCTCATAACGTGCCCGACAAATTTTGATTGTCTACGTCTAATGACTCTAATCAGTTTACGATCTTCATTTGTTTCTTGAAGGACTTGTTCATTGGTTTTTCTGTCTGTCCATGGTATTCTTTGCATTTTCCACATTTTTCAGAAACCACATCTCCACAGCCATCAGCTGTTTTTCTGCTTGACTGCTTATTGTTCAAGCTTCACATCCATACAAAAGTATAGGTTCTATGCATAGTGTACTAGGCGATCTGCTAACTTGCATTACTTCGGTTTTCTCTGTGTTTATACTCATATTGTATCTGTTGCATGTTGAACTCAGATTATTAATATGATTTTGTAGTCTGCCCTCATCGCTGTAAAACAGGCACTGATCGTCTGCAAATAGAAGTTCATTTATTTCCTGTGAATCAGTTGTTTTATCTGGAGTAAAGAGTTCAAAATTGTCTGAATCTGTTCTGTCAAGGCTTGCTTCTTTGGATAACTGTGTCCATGTAGATATTAAATAGCAGAGGCGAGAGCACACATCCCTGTCTCACTCCTGTATTGACTGTGAACATATCTGATAAACTTTCTTGTGTTCTCACTGCACTTCGGCTCGAGTGGTACTTGGCTATGATGTTTTCTAGCAATTTTCCTAGTATCCCATAGTCTTAAAGAATGGTCAATAATCTGAATCTATCGAAATCCTTTTCGTGATCTACTGACAAAATGTTATGCTGGTCACTATATTCGATAGTTTTTTCCCACAACTTTTACCTTTCCGAAAACCGAGTTGTACTTTGCTTAATTGTTGTTCAACTATGGATCTAGCTCTTTGTTCCAATAGTATTGCGTTCATTTTCTCTATATGGCTAGGCGTGATATGCCTATGTATGTTTTGCACTCTCTCATATTCCCTTTAATTTAGTAGATGCGGTTGTTGCACACAGTGAACAACTAGGGTTAGAACTGAATATTAAGAAGACACAGAATCTGGTCGTCACTGGGAAGAAGGAAATACCACAATGTGATATACGAGTAAATGAGCATATTCTTAAGCTAGTGAATCGATACAGTTATCTCGGCACAGTCATAACATCTGATGGGAGATGCCTTGAAGAGATTAGAACAAGAATTTCCATTGCGAGAGTGGCCTTTTGCAAGATGAAAAGCATACTGACCAATAACAAAAATATCAATTGAAACGAGAAAAAGAGTGTTGAAGTGCTACATAGAACCTATACTTTTGTATGGATGTGAAGCTTGGACAATAAGCAGTCACGCTGAAAAACAACTAATGGCTGTGGGCATGTGATTTCTGAGGAGAATGCAAAGAATACCATGGACAGACAGAAAAACCAATGAACAAGTCCTTCAAGAAACAAATGAAGATCGTAAACTGATTAGAGTCATTAGACGTAGACAATCAAAATTTGTTGGGCATGTTATGAGAAGAAATGACATTGGAGAACTTGGTGACGACTGGCAAGATCGAAGGGAAGAGACAAGGGGAAGACCGAGAGGTAAATACCTGGATGGCTTGGCCGCATGGCATGGTCGAGACAGGAACACTGAGCTGATTCACGACTCTGATGATCGAGTGAGATGGCAGAACATGACCGCCCACGCTTAACGGCATGGCACATGATGGATGGATATTGCCTTTCTTTTTCCATATTGATACCATTATTGCCTGCTGCCAATCATCTGGGACATTCCTTTCTTCCTATGCTATATTAAAAAATTAATGATAATATCTTCAAACATCGTGTTTCAATTTATCATCTATATTCATTCATTCATTCAGTAGCATATCCTTTGCAGAACCTCGCTCCCATAACAACCTTTCGGAAAACCTCTCGATTATAAGCAAGATATCCTGCGTCCCATACACCCATCTGGAGATTATTCGCCACATCCAGCACCCATCTTCTCTTTGTCCTTCCTCTTCCTCTCTTCCTAGACACATACATAGAACCATTATTGTTCTCTCCAAACTTTCGTGACATTTCAAGTGACCAAAATATTTCATTTTTTTTAAATCGTCTTTAATAGCCAACCTTCTTCAGTATTTAGCTCTTGAAGTCTGGATGCATTTGTTCTTTTCTTTATTCAAGATACTCTTAGAACCCGTCTATAGCATTCATATTCAAAGACAATTATGCGCTGTTCAGTTTGTTTAGTAAGTCTTCATGTCTCACAGGCGTATTTTGCAAAGGGAAAGATGCATGCTCTTAAAAATCTAACTTTTATAATTCTATCTATCCCTCTCCATTATTTATTCAGTTGTGTTGGTCTTTGAACAGCAATAGATACTCTTCTTTTAACTTCTTTCATTGTGTCATCATGGTTGGTAATCAATGAACCAAGATATTCGAAATGCTCCACCACCTCCAATTGTTCCTCATTAACATATTTTTCTTTCTCCATAGTAGTTTTATCTGTATGTATTGTCTTTGTTTTTGCTATGTTAAGATATAAGTTGTGATTTTCACTATTTAATTCAGTTGAGGTTATTGGGTTTTCTATACCATTCTGTGTTGTGAATAGCAATACTGTTTCATCGGCATATCGAATCTGGTATGTCATTACCATCGACCGATATTTAGGGCATCATATTGCTCGCTATTTATATCATCTTTAATATTTTTCATTATATTTTCGGCTTACAGTTTAAACAAATAGGTTAATAGCACACAGCCCTGACGGACTCCTTACCTGATGTCAAACCAATCTGATGTCTCGCCATCTATTCTAACAGCTGCTTTTTGGTCTACATAGAGCATGTTTATTAGTTGTATTAGATGTGATGACATAACATCTGATGGGAGATGCCTTGAAGAGATTAGAACAAGAATCGCCATGGCGAAAGTAGCCTTTAGTAAGACGAAACACATTCTAACCAATAAAAAGATGTCAATTGAAACGAGAAATATAGTGTTAAGGGGATACATAGTCTGTTCTTTTGTATGGATGTGAAACTTGGAGAAATTAGACGCAGACAGTCAAAATGATTTGGACATGTTATGAGAAGAAATGGATTGGAGAACTTAGTGACAACTGTCAAGATCGAAGGGAACATACAAGAGGAAGACCGAGAGGAAAATACCTGGATGGCTTGGCCACATGGCATGGTCGAGACAGGAACGCTGAGCTGATCCACGACGCTGGTGATCGAGTGAAATGGCGAGTCATGACCGCCCATGCTTTCCGGCGTGGCCCATCATTGATTGATTGAGATGTGATGAAAAGCCCATATTTCTTATGATTTCCCAATATTTTGATCCATCTGGATATACCACCGGTCAGCGGCTTTAATTTCCCTAGATATTTCATTGTACACCCTTTAGATCCATGTAAGTTACATAAACTTGTATAGCCTCAAGTTATTTGAATTATTTTCATTGGTTATTTCCCCTTGAACAGATATGACAACTGAATGGGTAGTGTGCCAACGCCCCACTGAATTAGGACACCCTGTCATGACCCGGGCGGGCCAGCTCCTAGAGAGTGTTGAGGAAGTAAAGGGGCAGAAACATTCGGCGAAGGGGAAAGCTTCTGATTATCAGAAGGCTTCTGTCGTGTTTGTTCTGCGTCGGAGTTTTCGTCACCAGCTGTTGGTGGTCATGAGATTACATTTATATTCTGCCTTTTCATTTATTGCCTGTCTTTGATTAATTCAAACGATATTAAAATCATCTACACATTAATCTCTCTCTCTCTCTCTCTCTCTCTCTCTCTCTCTCTTTCTCTCTCTCTCCCTCTTTCTCTGTGTGTGTGTGAGAGAGAGAGAGAGAGAGAGAGCGAGAGAGAGAGAGAGAGAGAGAGAGAGAGAGAGAGAGAGAGAGAATGGGTTGGTGTGTCTCACTGAGTGGATGTATGACTGTGTGTATTTGTGTAATTGATGTGAGACCGAGTAAGAAATGCTGTTTTCAGGCCATGTCGTTAGTATGCAACACCATCAACTACCATCAGCAACAGTCGGCAGACCAAGGATGTAACGCATACACACTACTGGGGTGTCTCTAGTGCATCCCATAATGACCCGCATAGCTTCGTTCTGTATGCGCTCTAACTTCACCAGCTGACTCTCTGAGACAGTGAGCAGACCTAATCCATAATCAATTACTGAGAGGATCAAGTGCTGGTGTAGTGTGAAAAGCATTCTCTGCTCTATGTCCATTGCAGCCATAGTTTTAAGTGCATTGAGTCCCTTTTGAGATCTTGTCACGACCGTCTCCACATGGCCCTTGAAGGATAGGCTCCTGTCAAATGTGATCCCCAGATACTTCAGTTTGTTCTCTCTGCTGACATTTCTACCATCTATCGCGAGGCTTGGGACATCAGCTCTTACAATCCTGTTGTCCAGAGAGCACCACAAAACAGCCGCCTTTTCCGGGTGGATGACAGCACTAATTTCTGTGCACCAGTCAATCACTTTATCTACTGTCGCCTGTAACTCCTGGGCTGTTTGCTCCCTATCTCTCCCCTGCCCATATGCAAGAATATCATCTGCAAATGTTAGTATTCTTCCAACCCCTGGTGCTTCTAGGTTTGCAATCTTGCTCGTATACACATTAAAGAACACCTGTGAGACTGCAGATCCCTGTGGCAGTCCCGGGGTTAACATATGTGGCTCTGAGGTCCATGCGCCCAGACGGAGAGCAACCCGACGAGAGTGCAGGACGGCTGCTATCCAGTTCACCAACCAGGGATTGACCCCCTTCTCCATCAGTGCGGTCATCAAAATATCATATCGAACTCTATTGTACGCATCCTCGAGATCAAGCGCTACCGCCATCGTTTCCTGTCTACTCTGGAACCCCTCATAAACATTAAAGGCAAAAGTGGCTGCATTTGACCAGGTATCTTTTCTTGGCCTGTAGCTCCCCATGCCTCTTGGAAGAAGCTTCCCGCTTTCCAAAAACTCTTGCAGCTTGACAGCGACCTCTAGAACGTTCCCAAATGTATTTTGAAGGGTGATGATCCTAAAGCCGTTAAGCTTTGACTGATCCTTGAATTGTTTTAGGAGAGGGATGAGATAGCTGTTGTAACAGTAGGGGAATATTGGTTAGTATCTAGTGGGAAATAGATACAGCACGATTGAGCATCGAGAGTGAAAGGGTGAGAGATGCTCAATCGTGACGTATTGGGTTGGCAAAGGCAGTTAACATCAGGCCTTGGACCGGAGAAGAAGCTATATTGTCATCATGTGCAAATAAACTTTATATTAACAACTACAACACGTCTTGTGAGTTCCTGCTCTGTTATAGGACTCGAAATGTTGCCTAGGACCGAGGATGCGAACCTGATATGGTCCGGTTGATAAAGAAAGAAAAAACAACGCGAAGTAATGCTGAATAACATCGCGGAGAAGATGTTCCATGCTCCAGTTCTACAGGCAACCAGAAACACTTGCGGCACGTTGAGGAACAACTAATGAACGTAATAAGGCGAACTCAGAAGATGGCCAGTAAATTGTAAATTTCAGTTATCTGTGAATACAGAGGCCAAAAGCCCGCCCAGGGGTGGTCCTCTGTAAGTCTTCTTCAAGATTTGAGATAACAAATAAATTAGCGTCAAGAGGCCTAGTATAACCGTCACTTTTCAGAGTTCACAAATCAAGAGGCTTGTCATAGCCGCCGTTCTGCAGTTTTTTACCGCAACAGGTTTAACATGGCCGGTGCCTGAACTTTAACGTTTTCAAGAGGCTTGTCATAGCCGCCGTTCTGCAGTTTTTTACCGCAAGAGGCTTAACATGGACGGTGCCTGAACTTTAACGTTTTCAAGAGGCTTACCATAGCCGTTGTCTAGAATTATCACTTCCGAAGAACCACCCAAAGCCGCTGCCATACATCGTTCTGATCGTGTCTGATCGAATTAAAACTTGCTGTCTAGACTTCACGGAACTTTGGAAAAAGGGGCAGTCCAGCAGTCCGCTTGTCTGATCGTTGTGAAAAGCCGACCCAGAGTGATCCTGTCTTGAGAGAGCAAGAGTTTGGCAATCCAGCAATTCAGTCTGAACATTTTTTCTTACAGGTGAGCGAGAAATTTCAAATAGCTCCCTCAAATTGACACCTTGCCTCCAATTGAAGTTTCAAGCTTAAATTAAAGACTGTAAGAATTTCTCACCTACAATAAGAACTCTTCCAAGGTTCGTGTAATCAGGTCAAGTTAATGGAGGTGATCATGAAATATCAGAACAGTAAATAAATACCTCGTTTTTCCGTTGATTGGGCCATATTTTGTTTGAAGCAATCAAGCTATCACTAGGCCGTTGGCTGATCCTGATCCTTTTGGGCTGCTTTGTTATTTCTGAGTCCCTCTCAAAACGTCGATGATGTACCCCACCCGGGGTGAAAGCAAAGGCTAGAAATCTCAGAAGGGACCCAACCAGGGGTTGAAGATTATCCAGGCATCCCAAGAGAAGTGACGAAATTACCTGGGGGAAGAGACAGACTGCCTGACCTCTGCTACCTGAACTCCGCGACTGATTTTCAGCTGACGCAGGCTCCTGGTGTTGAACTTAATCTGACGGCGAGTCGAAGAAAGTACGTGCTTGGAACAGGAAACAATCAGGGTAAATTTGTGTGATTCCTAAACATAGTAACTGACTGAACTGTTTTACGAAACAACTGAATTGTGTTCCTTAAATTAAGAAATTGCAATTGTGTTTCTTGCTCTGTTTAAGAATATTTCAGCATGGCAGAAAGGGTGAGAGATGCTCAATCGTGACGTATTGGGATTGGCAAAGGCAGTTAACATCAGGCCTTGGACTGGAGAAGAAGCTATATTGTCATCATGTGCAAATAAACTTTATATTAACAACTACAACACGTCTTGCGAGTTCCTGCTCTGTTATACTGTGCACCCAATCCTGCGGTACTGATGCTGTCCTAATACTCTGGTTAAAGAAGTCGGTCATCTCCTCCAGGTCTGCTTTGCTCATACCCTTCATGTGGCCATACCTGACCCCATCGGGCCCTGGTGCCGTGTCTTTTGCCTTTTTCACAGTGTGTTTAACATCTTCCACCCGTATGATGTCTTCATACTGCATATTCTTCGTGGTGCCAGATAGCTCCTCTCTAACTGCATCCCTGGTGTCCGCATCATTATGATTGGTCTGCTCTAAAAATCTCTGGAGAAACGCCTCCCCTTTCTCTTTGTCTGTTGTCACGCGCACACCATCATCTCTATAGATTGTTCCCACTGTCATCGGCCGATCTTTTCTCTGCATTTGCCTGTGCAGTTTCCAGAATTTTCGCAGTGTTTTATCACCTCCAATCTCCTTCATGAAACATTCCCATTTTGCCTTTTTGGCCTCTGCAGCACAGCGCTTGAAAACCTCCACCTTGTCTTTCTTGACATTTTCCGCTGTGTCCACTTCCTCTCGTGAGCTTCGAAGTGTCTGTCGCACTTTCTTTAGCTGCTTCACTGCAGCTCTCTTTGCTTTCCAAGCATGGTCTACTTCTGGGGTCCACCATGGGGGCTGCAAAAAGGGAGTTTTAACAGTCCTGTTGCATGCCCCTTGTCTGAGGCGTCCAAGAAGGCAATCGGTCCACTCATACCGGAAGGTCTTGCGCGCTCTCCCAGCTTTAACTTTCCTGGGTTTAGAGATCAGGACTGAGCATGGCATGTGATCACTCCCATGGTCATTCAAAACAGTCCACTTTACATCAAGGACTGATGACTGGGAGACAAGTGCCAAGTCAATAGCTGTGTCTGCATCGCCAGGCCTCATTGCCATTCTTGTCGGCCTACCATCATTTATGCAGACCACATCGGAGTCCACCATGGCATCTGCAAGGGCAATTCCCTGTCGGTTTTCTCCACTACTGTCCCAATCTCTGTTCCTTGCATTGAAGTCTCCACATATGAGTAGCCTATCACCTGGTAATTCCTCCAGTTCCTTAAGCCAGTCCCAATGTTCCTTTCTGACAAAACAGACCACTGTGGCATATACATTTATGATGTTCCAACTTAAGCCACCAATCTCCATTTGTATACCCTGGACCTCTCTTGCACTGTGATTCCACTGGCTCAAGTCGAGTACCACATGCTTCACTCCTTCCTTCACCAGCAGACCTTGTCCATGTCTCTTCTGCCCAGTAGGGTTTATATAACTGGCGTACCCAGGGCAATGGTATTTGTCTGTATTTAGCTCCTGGAGCATGAGGACGTCAAAATCATATATTAGTCTCTCCAATACAGGACCTCTCTGTCTGGCACTGCGACAATTCCAGTATCCCACTCTTACATAGTTGAAACCTAGTCTCTCCACTTTTCGTCTTGTTCTCCTGGCGCCTGCCCTCCTATTTATATGCCGTCGTCTCACACCATTTCCTCGTCTTCTCCTCCTCACTCTCTCTTCGCTAGCCTCTGAGGGATGTGTCAAGCGCAGAGCACGTGCTCCGTAGCTCCGGCGACGATTCCCATGTTTAAATAAATCCATAGGCAAAGTTTGGATATTGCAGGAAATAAACGGTCACCCTAGCATTGCCTGCTTGCTAGGGAAGAGGCAGGGGATGTCCCGCAGGAGTCCATACGCCTGGTGCCGCCCCGCACGCCTGTCAGACGTCCATCGTTCACGACCAGTTAACCCATGGTCATCCAGTTCCTCAGCACGCTGTTCCACCTTGAACTTGGGGGTTTATATTTGGAATTTTCCGTCTCCTAGATGGATTGCTGTCCAAAGCTAACGGGTTCCACCTACCCGGGAGAGTAACGCTGATCGGGGGGCTAAACGGGTACTCCACCTCGCCCAAGGGTGTCCCGTAGGCTAGCGGAGGGCTTTATGCCACATAACGGAACACGCGCCACCAAGTATAAAGAAGAGACCTTACTGGATTTTCCCAGACAGTCACAAAACTGGACGACAAATATGAGAAACCAAGGAAAGGAAAACAACGTCATTGGACAGCAACGGGGGACGCTGTGAATTGTGGATTCGAAAGGATGTGTTTCTAAAAGGCTCCGTGTGAAGGTGACACCTGGAGGCGGTAATTTCGTGATGAAGCAGCTGGGAGTCCGGAGAGGAATATATTAAAGACAACACAACAGTGGAAAGACCGGGTGCGGATACCTAGACTTTTATTTAATCAGTTGAACTGAGGATTTGGATAATTAAGCCTCAAGGGCAGCGAGCTGGACTTAGAGCTCGTAAGGTAGATGTTATTTAAGTGAGCGCCGATCCTGCGTATAGGGATCAGCTCACGTTTCTACAAGAGTTATATCTTTTGTCCTGCGGCGGAATAAAAGTACGTCTTTCGCTTGCTCGATTTGAGTCTGCCATATGTTCATGATCCTGTTGGTAAGATAGAACATGTTTTGTTGTTCTGATCTGTTCTTGACGAGTTCAATTTGAGTTGCTTTGAGTGTACGGTCCCGTGGGATTTAGAGGACAGGCACTTTAAGACACGTGGGGGTCGTCTCTGGACTGTTTGTTTGTCAACACAGATTCCCCGCCAGTTTCCATAGCTGAACATAAAAGAAATTACGCGCCAGCGGCACATTCCACACCGTGCTACACAGAAAGAAAGAAGGAGCACATGAAAACCCGCGTCACCAAAATGCCGGAAGAACACCCAGAATAAATGAAGTGAAAAGCATTTTGTGATAAAGTAATAACAGGTGAAATTAAAACATCATAAAAACTGTAAGTACGTACAAAATTAATACATAATAACTCAATCATGTTCAAGAAGTGCGATATATTAATCATATCAAGTTTGCACCAGATGCGCAAAAACATTCCACCTTATTGAACACACCACAGCACTATGAAATATTAGAAACAACGAACATTTAGTAATAGTGTAACTTATTTAAGAACATTATTTATTTAAAGAATATACAGTTACAACTATAAGTCTACGTGAGAAAAGAAGATGGTGGTTACATAAGAGATAGACGAAACAATGGACACCATGGTCGACATTGAAAAGAATTATGTCGATGTGAGTAGGCAGTGAGATCTGAAGAAACACTGCGCTGCCACAATTCTACGCCACAGTAACCTATTATACTATAGCACAACGATTGACAATTTGTATTCAAGAATCCGTGATCGATTGGAACTGCTCGAAAGTGTTGCAGTATGTTGAGCAATTTGCTGAATCTATGAAGTTCATTACAGACCCAGACATTTGTCACAATTTTATCAGATTTATCGGTGGACTGATACACACATGATGGGGTGTACTGCCGACGCACAGTTATAGTTACCTGGTTGGAAAGACATTCCCTAATTCTGTGAGCAGCACAGAAAGTTTTGACTTGTTGGTTCAGAACGCCAAAGCATTTAACTACCTACATTTGTGGAACATGTACATCATACGTTCATTATATCTGCTGCCGACACTACTTCATGTCTGAATTATCGGCGCATAAGTGAGTTAGTACATATTACGACATTTTATATGCACACTTCGTCATGTGTCAAGATGGATAGCACGTACACCACGGACACTCATCTCCACCATAATTGACAAGGAAGATGTTGCGTTATTTGGACGTTGCACATATATGAACATATTTACAATTGGACGTTACATACATCAACGCATAATGACAACCAGGTCAGTGTACCCATATTTATTACGTCATTGAGGACATTACATTAGTCACATACCGGACACTTCATCACACGTCAGGACGACACGCACATGTACACTATGACATATTATTGTTGAAATTGTCGAGGATTTCTCTACCATCGAGCAAGTCAACGCGGTCACTCGGGACCGAACACGAACTCCTCACGTCGACATTTATGAACTGAATTTACGAACGTACTCTAATACGCTGACGCCAGGACATACGAACACTGTCACACGGATCGATAACAAGACTACACTATCGTTTATCATCGTGATAACGGGCACACAGCCTGTTCACTCATTGGACCTTACTTACCAGAAGTCGGATCACGTCATTCAACTGTACTTACTTCACTGTGGACATCATTCACTCAAGTACCTACAGCGCACATTCAGCATAAAGTATCAATACTAAGGCTGAAATAAACTCAAGTTTCGTCGATATACCACAGCCGACTACGTGTTCTTATGAGTCGGTGACGGACCACGTCGGTCCAGGGTACCAGTACAAGTTAATTGTACTATCATCTCAAGGCAGGAGCAACAATCGTTACACAACTCCTCACATATTTTCATGCAGCCAGGATACCACTAATCGATTGCCAATTACGGATCAGTATAGTTTGGAACTTATCAACACGTAATTGAGAGTCTCAAATTATATCAATTCTCGAGCGATTCAAATATTACTCTAAGTTCGGGAGATGCACTAAAGGCCAGTAGCAATTGTATTGTTGATGTATTATAGCATTGATCCTGGTAATAAGGCGCTATTTATCAATTTTTTTTTGTTCTGATCTTGCGGGCGTCACCACAATACTATTGTCTTGTCATAACTGTAGTAGTATAGTATGTGCGTTACCCGTTAAAATGTGGATACAAAAATTTGTTATTGTTTGTAAACAGTAATATGTATTCGCGTCACTCGTCATTCGTCTTTGATGATTGTTAGTTGTCTTGCGTTACATATATATTGTATATTCAATATATTTCTTCATATTTATTTCCTCTAGTATATTTATTTAGTTTGTTATAGAGATATTTGATTGATTTTTTTTTGTGGTGTTCAAGTTGACACTACAAATTTATTTGAGTTGTATTTGCTCAAGTGTGATATAACATTTACGGTACTATCCGAATGATAGTGATCTGAGACAATATTACAATTTTGTCGATTCTTTTCTTCTCTTGCCTACGACCATATTTATTTCACCCAGATAGCTCATTTTACAGGTAGGACATTAGGACAAGATGTCGACACTACAACATTTCATTGAATTAGGTGAAAGGACTGGGTTAACTGGTTCTGACCTTAGAGATTGGGCAAAGCATGAGCTCAATGAACAACAAAAACGTGACAAAGAAACTAGACAACTCCAGCTTACAGCAGAGAAGGAAACTAGACAACTCCAGCTTACAGCAGAGAAGGAAGCTAGACAACTGGAAAAAGAGGAAAGACAACTACAAGCTACGCGTGAAAAGGAAGAAAGACAACTTCAACATACACGTGAGAAGGAGGAGAGAGAATTAAAGGAAAAAGAGATGGCTTTGGAAAGCGAACGAATGGAGGCTAGAGAGAGAGAATTAAATGTGGAACGCGAAAAGATTGCAGCGGAAAAAGAGAAGTTAATTATGGAAATGCAATTGAAAGAGAAACAATTGGCGTTTGATAAAGAGCGACTTGCTACAGAAACACTTTGGAAGGACAAGGAGGTTGAAGGTAACCTAAGGGTCAAGACTCTTGAGATGGAACGTGGAGCTGAAATCGAACGAGAGAAAATGATGGCTAAACAGAACGATCCTGTAAAAAAGTACCAAGGTTTATTTAGGAATTTTCAACAAGGTGATTCTGTTAGTTCGTGGATAACGAATTTCGATGTGCTCGTAAAGTACTACAAGGTACCGGAGAAGGACGTACCGATTTTATTTCATCGTCACCTCGCGTTAGAGCCGTTAAAAGTGATAGAGTTAATTCCTGAAGATTTACGTACAAATTACAAATACATGCGCGATCGTGTGCTATCACATTTTTCATTGGACGAGGCTGGTTTACGTACGAAGTTTAAGACACTTACACCGAAATCGAACCAAACGTTCCTTGATTTTGCTTCAGAAATGGCATCTAGTTTTGACAAGTGGTGTAAGGCTGCTGATATAGAATCTAATTATGAAAAAAATTAGAGATTTAATTATCAGAGATAGACTGTTATCTGCGATACCAGAACCTATGGCAGTATTTCTGATGGAAAATAAATGTAAGAGTTTAAATGAAATGGAAGCTAAAGGTGAGTCTTACTTTAATGCACATAGAGATGTGTTTGCCAACTGTACTCAACCTGAATTAGTAATAGGAGCAAGTGCAAAATTCCAAAGAGGAAACGGTAAGTTTAGAAAGTTTAGTAGTGGTGGCAATAGAAATAGTCCTTACAATAGAGAAGGTGATAGACCAAGGAAAGGCCAATTCACCAGATGTCAGTATTGTAGATTATCGCATGGAAATTTAGAAATGTGTGATAAACATCCAGGTTATACCGCATATCTGAAAGACATTACTACTAAGAAGAGAAGTAAGTATGACTCTTTTAAAAGAAGCATTAAATGTTTCTCATGTAGGGCGTACGGACACACTAGTAGGTCGTGTCCGATGAGAAATTCCTGGAAGGAAGCGAGTACAGCATACATATACTCCAGTAGTGACTCAGACGATTTAGAAGAGACACACGCAGCTATCATACAACGGTATGATGATCAGACTAATAAGTCAGATAAGGGTATAACTGACAGTATTAGTAATGAATGTATAGAAACTATTCATGAAGCTAATGCCGTTAGCATACAAAATGGCAAACTAAAAGTTCATCAAGCATGGGTAAATGGTGAACCCACTACTTGCATTCGTGATTCTGGAGCTTCGATTGTCGGAGTAGATCGAAAGCTCATAAAAGAAGAAGATTATACAGGCGAGACTGTAGAGTGCAGAACATTCGGTGGCACAATAGAGAGATATAAGATTGCCACGATTACGATTATGTCACCATATTACGAAGGCACAATAAATGCAGCGGTATTACCAAATCCTTGTGCCGGATTACTGATTGGTAACATACCAGATGCGAAACAAGTAATGCATGATGAAGCAAAGCAATGGGAGATTGATCATGCAAGAGCTAACGCAATTACAAGAGCTCAAGACAAAAGGGATAAAGACAGTGACAAATTAGAAAATAATATCAGACTAGTGACTGATTTACCAGAAGATCAGAAACAGGATCCGACTCTAAAATCTTGTTTTAAGAAACTGAGTGAACCAACAAAACAAGGTAAAAGAGGTAATTGGAAATTTTTCCTAGACAATAATATTTTATCGAGGCGATATGATAGAGGTACATCACGTTATTTTCAGACTGTACTTCCATCGAAATATCGTACTGAAGCATTAAAATTAGCACATGATTCTCCATTCGCTGGTCATATGGGGATTGCTAAAACCACTAATAGATTGCTAACGCAGTTCTATTGGCCTGGATATAACAAAGACATTACCACACATGTACGTTCATGTACATTATGTCAGATGACCACACAAAAAGGCAAACATCCCAAAGCACATGTTCAGAAAACTGATTTGGCATCACGACCATTTCAGAAAATAGCTATAGATATTGTGGGTCCACTAAATACAACTACTGATCGAGGCAATAGATTCATATTAACTATGATTGATCTGTGTACTCGTTGGCCAGAGGCTATTCCTTTAAAGTGTATCACGAGTAGATCCATTCTAGATTCATTGTTGATAATTTTTAGCAGAATAGGATTTCCTAGCTGCATATTATCAGATAGAGGTAGTCAGTTTATATCAACGGCTACTCAAGAGGCAATGAAGATACTTGGGATTCCACAGGTGTTTAGTTCACCTTGGCACCCGATGACAAATGGTGTGAATGAGAACTACAACGGAGTTCTTAAACGAACTCTGGCGAAAGTTGCTGCGGAAAGGCCCAAAGATTGGGATATGTTATTACCAGCAGTACTATTTGCATACCGAGAGGTACCACAATTTAGTACAGGGTTTTCTCCATTCGAATTGGTATATGGAGCAAATCCAAGAGGTCCATTATTAATATATAATGACTTACTCACAAAGAAAACATATGATCATCCGAAAAGAGATGCATATGAAATGGTGACACAATTAAGAGAAAAAATTATCACAGCTTGTCAGATTGCAAAATCTGCACTAGATAAAGCTGGAGAAAGATACAGACAATATGGTAATAGGAACGCCAAGACAATAGTCTTGAAAGAAGAAGAAGAGGTTTGGTTATTGTTACCTGATCCTCGAGATTGTCTTGTTACTTCATGGCAAGGTCCATTTAAGGTAATTAAGAAAATTAGCGATGTAGATTATCGTATTGATGTCAATGGCAAACATAAAATTTTTCATATTAATATGTTGAAGCCATATATTCCACGTGAGGATAACTCAGGTCAAGTGACAAAACAAATTCCTCATAGGATAGCAACAGCTTGTTGGGTAATTAATGAGCAACAAGAAGATGCTATACAACAACAAATTCCAGCACCTATAGTGAATAGCGACAGTAATTGGCAAGCGATACAGATAAGTAAAGATTTATCAGTACAAGATAGAGAAAAGCTTATTATTGCAATAAAGGAATATAGTTCAATTTTTTCAGATAAACCGGGACAGACATCACTGATTAAACATAAGATAACTTTATTATCAAATATCCCAGTTAAAGTGAAACCATATCCTATTCCAATACATTATTTGGAAAAAGTTACTGCAGAAATTTCAGATCTAGATAAAACTGGAATTATAAAGAAATCAATTTCAAATTACTGTTCACCAGTTGTAATTGTTAAGAAAAAAGATGGGTCATTACGTTTATGCGTTGATTATAGGAAAGTTAATGAATTAACTTTACTAGATGCAGAACCTATGCCAAATATCGATGAGTTAATTGAAACCATGGCAAACTCGAAACTATTTTCGAAAATTGACCTCACAAAAGGATATTGGCAAATTCCAATGGAGGAAGATTCAAAGCATATTACAGCTTTTAGCACGCCGTTAGGGTTTATATGAATGGGCATATCTTCCATTTGGTTTACAAAATGCACCAAGTACATTCATGAGAATGATGAGAAGATTACTTCATGGAATTACCAACGTAGCAACGTATATGGATGATATTTGTATTCATACTTGTGATATTGACACACATGTTAAAATTCTAAAACAAGTATTCCAGAGAATACAAGAACATGGGTTGAAAGCTAAACCAAGTAAAATTGAGATAGGGTTTACTGAGATACAATTTCTAGGTCATAGAATCTCTAACGGATTTAGGAAAACAGATCCATTAGTTGTGACAAAGATTCTCAATATCAAACCTCCAACATCAAAGAAGGAGCTTAGGAGTGTATTAGGGTTGATTAATTATTATCAAAAGTTTATCCCTAATTTTGCACATATGACAGCAACATTCTCGGAACTGTTAAAGAAAGGTCAACCAACAAAGATAGTTTGGACAGAGGATCATGAGAAGTTATTACAACAAATAAAAACTCTATTTAGTACATATCCTATTTTGAAATTACCTGACATTTCAAAAGATTTTGTTTTACAAACGGATGCTAGTCTACATGCTATTTCAGCTGTATTACTTCAACTACATGAAGGGAAACTACATCCTATTCTCTACTTCAGTAAGAAGCTATCTGAAACTCAGAGAAACTATGCTGTTACTGAACTAGAAGCTCTAGCTTTAATTGAAAGTATTGAGAAATTCTCTAGATACTTACTAGGTAGGAAATTTCTGGTTCTTTCGGATAACAAACCTTTGCAAATTTTCAAATCGGGTCATCCGAAGAATTCGAGAATACATAGATGGTCATTACTGTTACAAGACTATGAATTTGACATCTGTCACATTCCTGGAAAGGATAATAATCTTGCTGACATTCTCAGTCGATTATAGTTGAATAGAAGGGCAGTTCTTTGTTATAAGTTAATTAGTTATATATATTAATGTTCTGTTCTTTCATAAGTTATTAAGAAATTCGATAAAGATATATTCAGATAGCGCCGAATTGAGGGAACAATGCTATAAGAATCAACTAAATATTAATAGATTATTATTACAAATAGAATTTAGTCAATTAGGTACATATGTTACCGATTTTCCATTGACAGCGTGAGTGAAGGCAATACGCGGAATAAGAACTTCACAAGAGACGCATGATTGGAACATTCATTGTGCATTCAATGGCTAAGCCAAGTATTTTGTTTTGTATTGTCACACTAACTGTGAACGGTATATGATTGTGTTAATAATAGTTATTCATTAGTTGATTGTTAAATTATTAATAAGTAATTGCAGATTGATATTAATATGATATTGGTATTAATATAAATATTGAATTCGATGATATTAATTATTTACTTGCATTAACAATGTTGTTGGATTAATTAATATTATAGTAGATGGATTAAGCGGCACAGAAGGAGCAAAAGAATAGATACAATCAAGCGACATTCTTAAGATATCCACAGGAAAAGGATCAATAGATTCTCAAGGCGGAAAGCGTATAAGTCACCCTACCCATGGAGATAAATTTCAGGAAAAGGAAAAGATGTATGGTACCAAACAAGGACAACAAGGGTCAACTACAACAAAAATGGTTACATGGAAAACCTCATTATTACCCTCGTCCTAAACTCATGGTAAAACCTAGAGTTAGGACACACTTGTCTATTATGACAAGGTAGGGACTAATATGTTTATTAGTTGGTCTGATTGCCCATGATCAGCCACACGACGTCCAACGGAGGGTTTGGACAGGTGGGCGTGCCCGTTATGTAGCTTTATTTTTTTTAGGGTAGATAAGGGGGTAAAACCAAGTACTATTCAGTTGTGGTTAAAATTGTTGTGGTAGTCGTACAGATATACAGATATAAAGAAAAAAATTATAAATAATTTTTTTTATCTGGGAGGGGGCATTATGCCACATAACGGAACACGCGCCACCAAGTATAAAGAAGAGACCTTACTGGATTTTCCCAGACAGTCACAAAACTGGACGACAAATATGAGAAACCAAGGAAAGGAAAACAACGTCATTGGACGGCAACGGGGGACGCTGTGAATTGTGGATTCGAAAGGATGTGTTTCTAAAAGGCTCCGTGTGAAGGTGACACCTGGAGGCGGTAATTTCGTGATGAAGCAGCTGGGAGTCCGGAGAGGAATGTATTAAAGACAACACAACAGTGGAAAGACCGGGTGCGGATACCTAGACTTTTATTTAATCAGTTGAACTGAGGATTTGGATAATTAAGCCTCAAGGGCAGCGAGCTGGACTTAGAGCTCGTAAGGTAGATGTTATTTAAGTGAGCGCCGATCCTGCGTATAGGGATCAGCTCACGTTTCTACAAGAGTTATATCTTTTGTCCTGCGGCGGAATAAAAGTACGTCTTTCGCTTGCTCGATTTGAGTCTGCCATATGTTCATGGTCCTGTTGGTAAGATAGAACATGTTTTGTTGTTCTGATCTG
The DNA here is from genome assembly GCA_014155875.1 of Cepaea nemoralis. Lineage (NCBI taxonomy): Eukaryota > Metazoa > Mollusca > Gastropoda > Stylommatophora > Helicidae > Cepaea > Cepaea nemoralis. The sequence goes on along the minus strand of JACEFZ010011951.1, from coordinate 103,150 downwards.
TTCTTGACGAGTTCAATTTGAGTTGCTTTGAGTGTACGGTCCCGTGGGATTTAGAGGACAGGCACTTTAAGACACTTTACGTCTCCTTTGATAGGGGATACCCCTAGTAGTAGAAGATGATGATCAGAGACATAAGATTAAGATTATCTTCATCGTTTCCAGCATACTAGAAATCTTGCTGATTCGTGAAGATGATTTTGGTTGGTTGGGAACGGTGGGAAAGTGAGTCGTGAAGAAATATGGGTCATGAAAAAAGGGGGCGGGTACGTTGCGAATATATTTTGATGGTGGAAACGTGTGTAAAATTTGGAAAGCTGTGTAACGGGGGGGCGGGCTATATTATTTGATGGTGTGAAAAAAGAGGGAAACGCGGGGGTTTATGGGGTAATCTGTGAGAGTAGAAACGAATGTGTCGACTTGTTCGTGTCGGTATGCATTTTTGTGAGTCTGGGGGATTCGAAGCAGTGGTAGAAAAAACACCATGATGGGTCGAAGTAGTCCTGTCGGGAGGTGGTAGGTTTGAATCCCTGGTCGGTCACTATATGTTGTCTCTGTGAGCATTTAGTGGAATGTGATAATCTTCAACGTGTGATGAGGGCTTTAGCGAGTGTGAGATTCGACTCGGTGGTCGAGTGGCTGATCAACGTGTGATGAGGGTGTAGCGAGTGTGAGATTCGACTCGGTGGTCGAGTGGTTGATCAAGGAGTGGTTGGGTGTAGAGTGTCTGGGGCTCGAAGCAGTGGTAGGAAAACACCGTGATGGGTCGAAGTAGTCCTGTCGGGAGGTGGTAGGTTTGAATCCCTGTCGGTCAGTATATGTTGTCTCTGTGAGGATCATGTGTTTTAGTGGAAAATAGTATATGCGGTGGCCATAAATCTTAAACATAATGGGTATTGATAAGAGGTGGGGTGTTATATAGAGGGTCGCAGTCACTATCGTTGGGGTATTAGTGTTATGTAGAGGGTCGCCTTCACTATCAGCTGAACAAACGTGAAGAGGGTCGTAGTGGTTTTATTATCATTAGTTGATAAGAGGTGGGTCGTTGTCGCATGATTGCGCACTCCGTCTTGTTCACTGCTGCACATCACAATTTCAAAACACACTTCTCACTAAAGGTTTGCCCTAGGGAGAATTGGAATGCTAGGAATGTAGCGTCAACATTATTAATAGCTGTTACACCCAATGATGGACAGATCATGTGGTCTAAGCCCGTTCTATTCATTTGTTAAACTAGAATAATCGCGTCGCCCGCGAAATGTTTTGGGTCCAGCGACGCTAACTGTCAGCACATATAGATCGACCGGCAAAGCATCCAGATGTGGTTTAGGTCTCTGTATGTCCCTCATCCTGATTCAGAAGGAAAGCTTCAGACTAAATTATGCCTGAGTTTGTTTATTTCTGAGTCAGGTAAAGCTTTAAGTATGAGAGTGTGTGTGTGTAAGTTCCGGCACGAATATATATATTTATTCTTCTATCAGAAGATAAGCGCCAACTTTCACCCGGCCCCAAAATGGCTACTCTCTGCCAGCACTGATGTAGATATCTGACTCCATCTCTCTATCGTTTCCAGAAGAGTTGCTGCACAAACACTATGTCTGAAGCTGTGAAAAGAGGCTCAATTATGCCCAGACTGTTTCCTATTCTTGAGTCTAAATCCCACTGGCTTGCTGACTGCGTTCAGAGCAGGTTTAGTACAAGATAAACTATGATCTGTGTGCTAGGTGTCGCCTTAGTTGCAATCCACAGCGAACCGCCAACACACGCGAATGTGAGAAGGAGGAATGAAAGACTCTACCTCTTATCTTATATGTTCGTGGCGTGAAGACAGAATGTGTGTGTAACTGTTTAGCATCCATGACTGGTCCAGCATTTATACTGCTGTGATTTATTCGAACAAGCATTTAGCACTCTGACGAACCACAGTCCAGCTAACAGCCCAACACCGGCACTCAAGTGAACGAATAAAAGAAGAATGGTGTTAGTTTGAGAGAATGAGTACAATGTGGTGTCTCATCTTTCTTTCACTCTGTATATATATGTGTGTTATTGAATGAGAGGCAGTGTAAATCCTCATAAGGAACATTTCACATAGACCTCCACATTCATACCAATTATATGTTACTTATATTAACTTTAGAGTGAAATATTTAATGTATGTTTCTTTACATTATTACTTTGATGCAACATGTGGAATGTAGTTTATTAAACCATCACCCTGTTTGACCGAGTAAGTAAAGGACATAATATGCTTTCATGCATAAGCACTTCTAAACTGTCAAGGGGAAATATCACCCCAGTGTCAGAAGAAGTAAGTAAAGGAAATGACAGAAGAGGTGAGAGGGTATAAACAGGAAAGTATCCAGGCAGCTAAATGGTGGCAGCACTGATTGGTAACATGAGTTAATATGTATGAGATGAACAATCATCCTATTCTGTTCCATTACTATGTAGGAATCAGATATGCTGGGTACATCTCATCATTTACTCTCCATAATTCTTTTCTAGCCTTGTCAGTCACTGTGTCTGTGTCCTCTGTGAGAACATCAGCCAACAGGCCACTATGTACAATTGCAGTAAAAGAAAGCTTGCCCAATATAATTGCTGATGTCTAATGCCAGTACAAGGAGACACACTGTAGCTCTTAACTTGTAGGTACTTCCTGAATCTGCTACCTTCTGTAACTCATGTCTGCAAACCCTTTTCATTCTTGTCCACTGGAGAATCATCATCCTTTGGCTAGATATAAATGTGTTCACCATGTTTATCCACCTCAGGTGAGGATGACGGTGTTCGCAGATTGTCATGATCCAGAGGTGCAGAACATTGCCCAATAATGTACAATGGCTGTCAACTTAGAGCAGATCTGTAATATAAAGGTGCAACAGGAATCTGTGGCCAGGACCAAGAATATTCAATGAGTCCCCACTGAACTGTGCCAACACCTGATCTGTGTTTCATGATTGATCTGGTGATTGACTATATCTGAAGTGTAGAAACAGTTCTAAGATCATTAGGATCAATTTTATACCTCAATGCAAATTACTTACAAATATGGCAGAAGTTTGGCAACATTTCATCACTGCTATACTTTGATTTTACTCAGTGAAACTTTATACTTGTGAGAACAATCCATAACTTCCAGAAACAGAGAGTAGTCATGAACGCCTCTGATTCATACAGTGTGTAGAGACTGTTTAGACTATTTGTTTTACAATTCCTTGAGAAATTTTCCAGTACCATCTGGGGTCTTTATTACAGAAACAATAGCAGGCTAACTGATGGGAAGGCTTAGTGGCCTAATGACTGAAATCATCAGTGAACTTAAATGAGAGTTCTTATTTCTAATGTTGAATATGAACATTATCTCAATGTCTTTATGTATTTCATATATGTCATAAATGCCACACTTGCTTAATTCCACAGCTTTTGGGTTAACAAACAAAATTAACTTTTCCTGCATTATTCTGTCCAATACATTGTGGTGTGACAAAACTTTTCATTATTATCTATGTGTTTAGTTAGTGTAACTACATCACATAAAGGTAGTATCTGGAACTACAGGTGACTGGGTAAACACTAATAGACAGCTAAATTCTGTCCTATTGTAATCTCCCAGGTTCCAGGTTACTCAGAAAAGGGAACTTTACATTTTATTAATTCCTGTGACCATTTCACCTAAAAGGGAAAATGTTCATAGGTGGGGGACTCTCGAGCTAATTAAGTTTCTCTTTTCGGGAAAATGATACAAAAGTGAAGAGGGTCGTAGTGGTTTTATTATCATTAGTTGATAAGAGGTGGGTCGTAGCATCAGTGATGATAGTTGTCGGCAACGGTCAAGCCGCCTGAAGAAAGGAAGGACTATCCTGGTCATTGATTGTCAATGCGGTTCATACACCTATGAGCCAGTTGCTTGGACTGGTCCTCTAGGCAGCCAGCACAATATGTCATGGTATTCGTCTCCAGGAGGGTAGGTGCATTGTCAATAACAGACACAAATACATAAACAAAAAGATACATACGTACAGACATATCACACGTAAACACAGCCATACAGACAACTACACACACACATACAAACAAACACCAAAACCAGACAAGTACAGACCTATACTTGTACAACCAGAAAGGCAGACACGTACACATACATACACTTCTACATACAGACAAGTACACACACAGACACACTCACCCATTCCCACTTGATACATACAGACATCGCGAGTGCAGACACACGTACAAACACAAAGACAGACACGTACACACATATACAGACAAGTACAGAGACATAAACACAACCACACACACACACACATACACACAGGCAGACACACCCACACACACTTGATACACTTCTACATACAGACATCACGAGTGCGACCCACACACACACACACACACACACATGAACACAAAGACGCGCTTGTACAGAAACGTAAACACACAGATCCACACACGTGCACACTTGTACATACAGACATCAGACACTTACACAAAGAAGCAAACACACCCAAGCACACACACAGACACACTCACCCATACACACTTGATACATACAGACATCACGAGTGCAATCACACGTACAAACACAAAGACAGACACGTACACACATATACAGACAAGTACAGAGACGTAAACACAACCACACACACACATACACAGACAGACACACCCATACACACTTGATACACTTCTACATACAGACATCACGAGTGCAGAACCACACACACACATGAACACAAAGACACACTTGTACAGAGACATAAACACAACCACACACACATACACACAGACACGCTCACCCATACACACTTGATGCACTTGTACATCACTCCCATGGTCATTCAAAACATTCCACTTTACATCAAGGACTTTCTTTTGCAGTCTGAGAGCACTCACGCATAAGAAATTATCGCTCAAGAAAAGGAAAGAGATCCTGCAACAAGGTTGTTTCGTAGGCGCCTTACTAGGCCCCATACTAAATGTGTTGAAAAGCGTGGTGGGTTTGTAATGGCCAAGAAGATGATCTTGATCGATCCCCGGTTGCTAGAAAAACCGTATGTACCACCCGACACACTAAATGATGTCTACATGATTTGGATCATCAAATGCAGCAAGTCCTGGAAACAGAAGATCTACCACTTCGTGACAAGGCCAGAGCGTATCACCAAACACTACACCGGTATCTGAATCGACTCGAACAGTACAGAAACAAGCCTCTAGGACTAGTGGATATCAAGGAACAAAAACCCGAAGTCACCAGTGTACCGACACCAGTAGTCGAGACACCTCTTCAACCAACACCTATTCAACCAACGCCGGCTAAATCGTAAGTAGTCCACCTTACAAACTCAGGCGAAGCAAGAAGAAGAGTAAGATACCTACCCCCATTTGGGAAAAATGGCCGCGCAATTAAGAAAGTATTACTATGACCCTAAGAAGCCGGGAGCCTATGGTGGAGCCGCCGCCTTAAAAATAAATACTAATCTGAAGAAAATAGAGAAATGGTTACGTCATCAGGATACCTACACGTTGCATAAACCGATCCATCGCCGCTTCCAGAGACGCCAGACCATAACCGGTGGTATAAATCAGCAATTTCAAGCCGACTTGATAGATATGAGACTACTACAAAGATACAACGATGGGATGTCGTACCTAGTGACGTGTATCGATGTGTTTAGTAAATATACTTGGGCCATCCCGATCCAGAAAAAAACAGGGAAAGCTCTGGTGGTCGCTGTGAGTAAAATCTTTGGTGATAGCTAACCGATAAATTTTCAGAGCGATAAAGGTTCGGAATTCGTCAATCGGACCTTCTTAAAATATCTGAAAGATCGAGGTGTCCACTTCTTTACCACCGAGAATGAAGACTGTGAAGGCGGCGATAGTGGAAAGATTCAACCGGACCTGAAAGAAAAAATGTGGCGTTATTTCACCAAGACCAATACACTGCGCTACGTCGACGTGATAGATGAGTTGATCCAGAACTACAATGGTTCATATCACAGAAGTATTCGCATGGCCCCTGTGCAAGTCAACTATAGTAATCATCAAAAGGTTGGAATAACTTGTATAAGCAAACATACGTATCGAAAAAAGTGCATTTTACACCCGGGGACCAAATCAGACTGGCTCAACCCAAACAACCTTTTAAAAAAGGGTATATGCCCTCGTAGACAGAAGAATTGTTTACCGTCAGTCGCATACACCAGACCAGTCCCGTGACCTATGTGCTAAAAGACGATTCGGGACAGGAACTACAGGGCTCATTCTACAGAGAAGAAATACAACTAGTTGGAGACACGCAAGTGTATCGTATCGAATCAATCTTACAAGAAAGAACCAGGAGAGATGGTGGGAAAGAGTATTTAGTGAAGTGGTTTGGTTATCCCAATTCATTCAATAGTTGGATAGCTGACACGCAACTAGCTAGTTATGGAGACTAGTGGTGTGACTGAAGACAAGGTGGAAACTATTGTGGTGCGCCCACAACTGACAGACTGGGAAAGAACTTCGATCTGGTCATTTTTTGCACAACGTGTGCAGCGGCCAAAGATTGTATTCATCTGTCAAATGGTGGTTATATATGCCTTAATCGCCGTGTCTTTGTTCAATCTGACTCAAGGCAGCGCAGACGCACCAGACGGCAAGCTGTGGATAGCTCTAATGAGTAGTTGTTTGGGTTATATGCTACCTAATCCTAAATTAGAAAAACGATGAGTTTCTACGTGACATTACCGAGCAATGCTGCACCAAAGGTATTTCCCAACAACCACCCAGGTCACTTTTTTGTCAAGTTGCCGCAGACCATTGATGTAACGACCCAATACGAAGTGGGCCTGGCCGAGATTCAATTCCTCAATGCGTATTTTAACGGTTTGCCTGGGGAAATTTGGATCCAATACTTTCCACCTAAAGGTAGTGGTAGAGAACCTATAACGCTTATATGTCCACCGGGTCCGTTCAGCGGACCTGAAACTTTCATCGAGGAATTGAATAAGTTGTGTGTAGAAACCCAAGTAGACGAGAAAGTAAACATCAAATTCTTTCTAGGTGCACCTTGGAAAAGGGTCGGGATGAAAATATTTGAAAAGGGCGCCCAGGCTAAAATTAGTGACAGATTGAAAAATATGTTGGGTTTTCCAAGCTCGACTCTATCAGACGACAATGTCTTATTATACGGTAATGTAGAATTAGAGATGGATAGCGAAGTTAAAAATATCTATGTCTATTCCGATCTCGTAGCCGCGAGACCAGTTGGAGACGTCATGGTTCATTTACTAAGGACTGTTCCTATATTGGACCGACTGTCACCTTCAGTGTTTCATCTTTACGATAAACCACATTATGTACCATTAAGTCGATTCTCCTTCGACACGGTGGAAATAATTTTAACTACCGATACGGGCAAAACACTCTCATTCAATGGTCGGACTTCAGTGCTAACTTTACATTTTCGAACCAGAAAACATTCAGACCTCGAATAGACTAAAATGAGTTTTTACGTGACACTGTCCAGTAACGCCTCGTTACAAATATACCCGCAAAATAATGCCGGACATTTCTTTGTCAAGCTCCCGCAAACTATTGAGCTCACCTCCCAATACGAAGTTGGTTTTTTCGATATTCAGTTTCCCAACACCTATTTTAGCATTTTGAAAGATGAGGTGTGGGTAGAGTACTTTCCACCTCCAGAGCTAGACGACCCACCGATGAAGATTACGCTGACGCCTGGTCTTTACAAATCAATAGAAGAATTCATTGCTGAATTGAATAGATTGCTTATCGATGCTGAGAGATTTATCAATGAACTGCAATGGCTGCGTCTCGACGATGCCTTGCAAGAACATAACCGAATGATGTTCTCTTATAACGATATCTCGAATAAGGCTCGTTTCCAATTATACGAGCAGGGAGCTGAAGTTAGACTTAGTGACAAGTTGGCAGAAATTTTACAATTTCCCTCGACACATGTCACCGAGACTGAACCCAGTCTGTCTGGTGTGGGTGAAGTAGAATGTCTTCGTCTATTCCGACATTGTCACCTCGCGGGTGGTTGGGGATGTAATGGTACCATTACTGCGGACACTACCTGTTCTAGACAGATCCACGACCTCCGTATTTAGGGTGTACGACAAGCCACATTACGTACCCCTCAGTCGATGATTATCCTTTGACACGATTGAACTTCTTATAACCGATGAGCAGGGGAAACCTATCCCATTTACAGGTGGAACTTCAGTAGTGACGTTACATTTTCGAACAACCAAACGGTTTGATCTGGGCTAACCATGGTTAGGCACGTGCCAATCCAACAAAACCCCAAACAATACGAGGACTATTTCTGCAATCAAGCTGAAAGTGGTCTCCCTGTTTTTGTGGGTGGTCGAAGTCAGCGAGGTCATGGAATTGGTAGTTTCTTTAGTGGTCTTGGTCGCACAATTCTTCCTTGGTTGAAGACTGGTGGCAAAGCCCTATTGAGAGAAGGACTGGGGACGGGTTTGCAAGTGGCTCAAGATGCCCTAGCTGGTAGGAAATGTTGGTGAGTCCTTCAAAGAACACGCCAGAGATGCTGGTCAACGCTTACTACAAGGCGCTGCTCAACACATTAGCCAATCGGGTAGTGGGGTTAGGAAACGAAAACGAGCCGCCCCTTCAGGTCAGCCCAGTAAAAGAATAAAACCAGCAGTCAGAAACCCGTCGACTCATAAGACACATCACCACCAACCAGGACATTCGGATATTTTCTCATAATGGCGTTAATTCATCCCAAGTCATTGCGAGTGTCTGCATTCTGGTCTGGATCTGTTTAGTGTGCCTCCCACCAGACGGCCGTGGAAGAGGGACAGTTTGTGGAGATTCATCCGTTGGCCACGTTAGCTTATGGGGCACCCATCGAATTCTCCATCTGGGGTGTCGGAGAAGATTACATTGATTTGTTTAATACTTTTCTTCACGTGAGAGCCAAAGTTACACTGCCCAATGGCGACGACCTACCAAACACAGCCGAAGTCGTTCCTATAAATTATTATTTGCATAGTTTGTTTTCTCAAGTAGACGTGTCCCTGAACGACACTCTTATTTCACCGAGTGAAAATTCGTATCCGTACCGGGCCTACTTGCAAGCTCTTCTGAATTATGGCGAAGAGGCCAAAAAGAGTCATCTGACGTCAGCTCTATACTATCAAGATACTCCTTTGTTTATGACAGACACGAAGGGTGATACCAATAAAGGTCTAGCCAAAAGAAGATCTTTAGCCAGCTATAGTGTGCCTCTGGATATGATGGGGCGCCTACATTCCGACATTTTCAATCAGGACAGGTACATGTTGAATGGGGTCGATATTAAAATCAAATTAACCCCATCAAAATCCGTCTTTAATTTGATTGCCACGGATGTAAACGGTGGGTACAAAAGTGTCATTACTTACGCCAGCCTCTTGGTGAGGAAAGCTAAGTTAAATCCAGCTATCTCTCTGGCTCATGAAAAAGCCTTATTGAGATCCAATGCCAAGTATCCTTTTAAAAGAGTCGTGGTAAAAACCTTTTCTATCCCGAAAGGTATGTTTTCCCACACACAAGATAACCTTTTCCTCAGCCAGACACCGACCCGGGTGGTGATCGGTTTAGTGAATGCTTCCTGTTTCAACGGCGAGCTAAACACGAACCCCTTCATATTCAATCATTATCAGTTAAACTATTTGAGTCTGATGGTAGATGGGCGTAGTGTCACAGGCAAACCCTTAACCATGAATTATACCACGAGTCAGTACATGCGAGCTTTCCATGGTACCAATTTGGCCCTAGGTCTGACCGGTAAGGATGTCGGGAATGGTATCAATTATGAAAGTTTTAGTCAAGGGTACGCTCTATATGCTTTTGATCTGACTCCCAGTATATTAGACGGGGAGCAGTTTGAATTGGCGAAATCTGGCCCACTGTCACTAGAACTAAAGTTTGACGTTATAACGGATGCACCTCTACAAGTCGTCGTATACGCCGAACTCGATTCGGTCCTAGAAGTTTCCAAGACAAGACAAGTGCTAACAGATTACATAGCATAATGGACACAGAACAGCTAAGACAATTACTCATGTCTGATCTGGATGTTCGACTCCTTCCACTAGTCAACGTATGCGCAAGGGACCATTTGCCTAGACACATTGATAGAACACAACCGTCTGCTTTGATCGTCAATACTGACACAAGTGCTTACTCTGGGTCACATTGGATCGCCCTATATTTTAATGGTCTAGGTCAGTTTGAATATTTCGATTAATCTGGCTTGCCACCATTACACGCAGACATTATCCGCTTTATACGACGAAACTCCGACAGACCACCTGTGTACATCACCCGTATGCTACAAGGCATTAATAACACCACTTGTGGTCTGTACGCCCTGTATTTCTTGTTGATGAAATGCCGCGGTGTGAGCATGTCACATATCCTGCAACCATTTGGACACAGACAACACGTGAACGACCGTCTCGTGTTTCGATTAGTTACTCCATGGTTAAGAAAGACAAGTCAAGATCTGTTTAAAACTAGATAAATTCATCGTTATAAACTGAGACGACCACTCGTCTTTTTATGTTTACAACGATCAAGATGTCTACATCCAAGTGGTTATTCGTGTCAAGACCTGTTGATATGCCCAGACAGCTAGCCAACAGTTTGAAAGCGGTGACAGTTTCTCAAGACAGAGGAACGACGACACTCCAGCTACACCAGTATTATGATTCTGAGATGATGTATCGTTCCAATGTGGGAATTACACTTACGAAAGCAAAGTTTGAATCTCTCGTCTCGATGAAGGCTGACATTCTAGCTGCTTTTGAGAAACTAAGTTATGGTGACCAAGCTACATACAAGCCAGACCAGTCTACGTGTACCGACAGTCAAGACAGGCCTCTGAAAGACCAGACACCTTTCTACAATAAACAAGTCCCTCTGATCCCTTTGGGTTGTAATCCAAGCCAGTTTTAAATGTAATTTGATGTTGTATGCCAATAAAAAACATTTGAAAAATGTTACTTTTTTGTTTGTTTTTCATTTCGTCTCTCTGTTTTATTGTGTTTTTGTCTTTATTCCATTGTATGGGTTTCTTGTCTGTATATGTGTTTGTGTGTCAGTGTTGGAAAAAGAAGTGGGCAACCACGTGAAAGCCAGCCACTTGAAACAATCAACCAACAAAAAACGTGCTTTCAATATGTTTTATTTTATCACCAAAATATGTGTGTTCACAATATATTCATCACAACAGTTTAGTGATATATCTTAAGACAAAAATCAATGACATACATGGTTTGTGACAAAAATATAACAAGGTAGTTGGGATGATATATCAACTAGACATCAATATATCGGTAACTCGGGCATATGAAAGAGGTAAAAACATATGCCAGCTACTGTTTCTAGTGTTTATTTGGTGTCTGTACGTTGTTGCATGGCGTAGGAATGAATGTCATGTTCGTGTACCGTGTTGATAAAAGCATCAAAGTCGTGTCTGTTATTTATTAGCGGTGGAAATTCTAAAACAGAACTATTGTTAAATGACGCATGATAGAATTTAAGAACTTGTGTTTCTCTATGTCTTAAAACTAAATGAAAGCTAAAGTTTATCTTAAAGCGACTAATTTGGGCGTTGAAAATCTTATACAACGTATCTGTCCACTTAATAGGGGTTTGTATCTCCAGACTAATAAAGAATGAATTTGTCGATAAATACTTGTTAATCTTGTGATGTGTCCTGATAGCTTCCCAATTTTCTCTATATGTTTGTTGAATATCCGGTGGAAGGATGTGTAGTGTCTCTGGTTCCCCTGCTGCTAAGATGTCTGCTTCGTCGTCTATCAGTTGTTCAAGAATATTCTCGTCTGGCTGTATCTGACTGTTAGTTATGTTGGTTTCAGTTGGTGGTGTCGTGGGGGTTGGTGGTGATGTCGTCTCTGGTGTTGTAGTAATTGCATCTGGTGTATCCATAGGCGATTGATGGTGTGTTCGTTTGTGACGATGTAGGTTATCCTTCGTATTATACACCTTATCACATAAATGACAGGATATTCTTGGTCTTTCGCAGCGTGGATGACCCGAATGTGTCGGGTAAGGTTACACTTATAACTGAAGTCTTTATCGCAGAAGGAACATTGGTGGCGGTCTGGTATTTGAGTTACACTATGAGGATTCTGAGCATATACAGTGGTATGCTCGTCTGGTGTGATGATGATGATGATGATGATGATGATGATAGTATCATCGCCGTTGTAGAGGTAGTTGTAGTAATTGGTTCTGGTGTATCCATAGGCGGCTGATGCTGTGTTCGTTTGTGACGTTGTAGGTTATCCTTCGTATTATACAACTTATCACATAACTTACAGGGGTATTTCTGGACTTTCGCAGCGTGGATGACCCGAATGTGTCGGGTAAGGTTACATTCATAACTGAAGTCTAGTCTTTGTCACAGAAGGAACATTGGTGGCGGTCTGGTATTTGTGTTACACTATGAGTATTCTGAACACATACGTGTGGTGTGTTCGTCTGGTGTGTTGATAATGATGATGATAGTATCGTCGCCGTTGTTGTAATTGCTTCTGTTGTAGATGTATCCATAGGCGGGTGATGATGTGTTTGTATGTGTCTTTGTAGATTGTCTTTTCTGTTGAAAAGTTGTCCACAGATATGACATAAGTGTGCTTGATCTTTCGTATCATGAATGGTCCTAATGTGGCGATTAAGGTTATACTTATAACTGAAGGATTTGTCGCACACTGAACACATGAAATTAGATCTGGTGGCCATATTGATAAACTGGTAGATGAATAAGTCACACTTTCAGTTTTTTTACAACCGCAAAAAGTTCTGGTGTATACACAACAATATATGTTTTTCACTGTTTTATCAACAATCAGATGCCGACGACACGAATAAGGCTAAGCGACTTACACCAGGCTGATTCACAAATACCTCTGTAGCTAGCCAAGTTACCGCGTGAACTGCTGTAGAGCGAGTGAGGAGACACCGTCTATTTTATACACTGGTTCTGCACACGACACTACATAGCTGACGTGGCAGTTTTGTGGACAAGCTTTTCTCACGCCACCGCCCGCCTTCAAGTGACGGATGACTCATCTACCACTTAATGACTTTTGCATATGGCGCTGATGACGTAGGGGTTTCTCGGACATCCACGTTCGTTACCAAAAAGGGGTATGTGGTTTATGTAGTTTAGTCTTTTGGGCAAGGTAGAGGATATGGGTGTGTGTCTTTGTGTGTGTATGTGTGTGTGTGTGTGTGTGTGTGTGCACTCGTGATGTCTGTGTGTAGATGTTATGGTTGTTTGTTTGTACGTGTGTGTGTGTGTGTGTGTGTGTGTGTGTGTGTGTGTGTGGTTGTGTATAGTTGTGATGACAGTAGTAATGGTAGGAGATGGGCATGCGTACTTGTCAGTGTTCATGTCTGTATGTACAAGTGTATCAAGTGTGTATGGGTGAGGGTGTCTGTGTGTAAGTGTAGGTGTGTAGGTGTGTGTGTGTGTGTGTGTGTGTGTGTGTGTGTGTTGGGGGTCTGCACTCGTGATGTCTGTATGTAGAAGTGTATCAAGTGTGTCTGGGTGTGTCTGTCTGTGTGTACGTGTGTGTGGTTGTATTTACGTCTCTGTACTTGTCTGTATATGTGTGTACGTGTCTGTCTTTGTGTTTGTACGTGTGTCTGCAATCGCGATGTCTGTATGTATCACGTGTGTATGGGTGAGTGTGTCTGTGTGTGTACTTGGGTGTGTTTGCTTCTGTGTGTAAGTGTCTGATGTCTGTATGTACAAGTGTGTACGTGTGTTGATCTGTGTGTTTACTACTCTGTACAAGCGTGTCTTTGTGTTCATGTGTGCGTGTGTGTGTGCGTGTGTGTGTGTGTGGGGAGGGGGTATGCACTCGTGATGTATGCATGTAGAAGTGTATCAAGTGTGTATGGGTGTCTGTCTGTGTGTATGTATGTGTGTGTGTGGTTGTGTTTATGTCTCTGTACTTGTCTGTATATGTGTGTTCGTATCTGTCTTTGTGTTTGTACGTGTGTCTGCACTCGCGATGTCTGTATGTATCAAGTGGGAATGGGTGAGTGTGTCTGTGTGTCTGTCTTTCTGGTTGTACAAGTATAGGTCTGTACTTGTCTGGTTTTGGTGTTTGTTTGTATGTGTGTGTGTACTTGTCTGTATGGCTGTGTTTACGTGTGATGTGTCTGTAAGTGTGTATCTTTTTGTTTATGTATTTGTGTCTGTTATAGACAATGCAGCTACCCTCCTGGAGACGAATACCATGATATATTGTGCTGGTTGCCTAGAGGACCAGTCCAAGAAACTGGCTCATAGGTGTATGAACCGCATTGACAATCAATGACCAGGATAGTCCTTCCTTTCTTCCGGTGGCTTGACCGTTGCCGTCAACCATCATCACTGATGCTACGACCCACCTCTTATCAACTAATGATAATAAAACCACTACGACCCTCTTCACTTTTGTTCAGCTGATAGTGAAGGCGACCCTCTACATAACACTAATACCCCAACGATAGTGACTGCGACCCTCTATATAACACCCCACCTCTTATCAATACCCATTATGTTTAAGATTTATGGCCATTATACTATTTTCCACTAAAACACATGATCCTCACAGAGACAACATATACTGACCGACAGGGATTCAAACCTACCACCTCCCGACAGGACTACTTCGACCCATCACGGTGTTTTCCTACCACTGCTTCGAGCCCCAGACTCTCAATACCCAACCACTCCTTGATCAACCACTCGACCACCGAGTCGAATCTCACACTCGCTACACCCTCATCACACGTTGATCAGCCACTCGACCACCGAGTCGAATCTCACACTCGCTAAACCCTCATCACACGTTGAAGATCATCACATTCCACTAAATGCTCACAGAGACAACATATAGTGACCGACCAGGGATTCAAACCTACCACCTCCCGACAGGACTACTTCGACCCATCACGGTGTTTTTTCTACCACTGCTTCGAATCCCCCAGACTCACAATAATGTATACCGACACGAACAAGACGTCACATTCATTTCTACTCTCACAGATTACCCCATAAACCCCCGCGTTTCCCTCTTTTTTCACACCATCAAAAAATATAGCCCGCCCCCCGTTACACAGCTTTCCGACTTTTACACACGTTTGCACCATGAAAATATATTCGCAACGTACCCGCCCCCTTTTTTCATGACCCATATTTCTTCACGACTCACTTTCCTACCGTTCCCAACCAACCAGAATCATCTTCACGAATCAGCAAGATTTCTAGTATGCTGGAAACGATGAAGATAATCTTCATCTTATGTCTCTGATCATCATCTGCTACTACTACCCCTACCCCGCTACCCGAATGTTGTGTATTACATGTGTGCACATATAACTAACATACCCTCATGTAAGTTTCAATTTCTATCTCTGTTGCTGATTTGGTTGACAGGCTAAGTCTTGTCGCTGTTACATGCTCGTTGTCAATGGCCGTGTTCTTGTAGAGCTGGCTCTATATACTTCTTGTTGTGTCACCTAATGTTCATGTCAGCTGAAGGACCTGGTGTTGGCAATAGCAGGTGCGCAGTCGGGCGAGGGTCGGATGTCAGCTCTCAACGTTCGCTACGGGAGAAAACCACAGCTACCTATCCCTCAGTGCACTAATGCCGATATAACGTGATGGTTCTAACATGTTACATACCCCAGCAGGGGTCTACTACAGGTCTCGGATTTGGCAGTTATTTCATCTTCCGAATGAATCACGGGATTGCATTTCACTAGACTGGGTCGATCTGAGACTGGGTGAGACTGGGTAGAATGAGACTTTGTCGGCCGGAGACTGGGTCAACGTGAAGCTGGGTCAACCTGAGACTGGGTCGAGAATGGGTCGACCTGAGACTGGGTCGACCTGAGACTGGGTCGACCTAAGACTGGGTCGACCTGAGACTGGATCGACCTGAGACTGGGTCGACCTGAGATAGAAAAACATTTATCTTTAACGAGGCGTGAGCCCCGGACTGCCGCAGACAACAAAGGCGAATCCGTGTAACATCCACATGCATATATCTTCTTTCATCCTTTACACTTCTTAAATGCCTTCTTTCTTCCCAGTCTTCTTTGTTTCCTACACAACCGTTGTTTCCCAATACAGTTGTATCACTGGTAAAAAATGAAGGACAATCCTGCTGCAACCACTAATCAATATCATTACCACAGCCTGACGACTATACCTCGATAATTACTATTTCGAAAGTACGTCTGAACAACAGACTGGATTGTTTACCAGATAGCGAATTTAGCTGGAAAATATCCAACAATAAACACTGCCACAACTGTGCAATCCACAATGCTACGTTTTGCTCATAAAATAAATAGAGGGAACAAGGAGGCGGAAGGTTTGGGGAGGCGGGAAAAAGCAAAAGGATTCAGTAATTAGCAGTAAACATTTCTCAGATAAATAGATAATCATTAAAGTAAACTAAATGTAAACCCAATTAATGGAGATTACAGAATCAAAAAAATCGTTGAAATGTAATGGCTCTCTGTTTTAAATGTTGCAGAAGAATTGTTAAGTAAGCATTGTTAATACTCCTGCACTGAGAGCTAATACTGTCACTGTCATTTACTGCCAATATAGTATCTTGCGGTGTATGGCAGAGGGGTCTTTGAGCCTGAGGAATTAAGGCTGCCTGGCTAGTGCAGTCGCCACGAACTGTGCAGGTTAGGATTTTCTTTTTGCCCCCGACCGACAAAAAATCTCACACCTTACCGAGGGATGGAACGCGGGTCTCCCGAATGAGAGTCCGGCGTTCTAGCCACTCGGCCAGCCGATACAATAACAGCACAGCATAGTGACCACAATAACCATGAAGTAAGGACTCTTTTCCACGAGTATACGGGTAGTGGGTACATGAATTTAACCCTATATATTATCTAGACAATCTAATCGGCACTCGCTGGGTGATGTAATCTGTATCACGCCCACCGCCTTTACTTTCCAAGGCATTTCCTGACACATATTTTAGGCTTGGTTGACATGGTAGCTGAGATCATGATTTAAAAAACCTCCACAATGGAGATTCGAATCCATGACCACTGGGCCTGCGGTTGAGCGTCTAGTGACTATGCTACTATTGTACCACTCCACGGAGCTACTGCGGTTAATGCTATATATGTTGTACCACTCCACAGAGCTAATGTTGTACCACTCCACGGAGCTACTGTTGTACCACTCCACGGAGCTTCTGCAGCTAATGCTATACAAGTTGTACCACTTCATTTGCTACTGCGGTTCTGCTGTTCATGACGTGTGGTGTTGGTGATCACGTCATTCCAATCCTTCTGTCCTGTCTAGTGCCATTTATTTCTGGTACCGATGTTCCTCAATGGCATAACGTGTGGTGTTGGTGATCACGTCATTCCACAACCTTCTGTCTTGTCTAGTGCCATTTATTTCTGGTACCGATGTTTCTCAATGTCATGATGTCCAACTGTTCAGCATAGTCTGTTTTAGTCTTTCCCTGCGCCCCCCCCCCAATCCCCCACCCCCTCCTACTGCCCATTAACACGACATACTCCAGCTTATCTCTTGTCAAAACATGCTCAAAGGACGTGGACTATCTGCTTCTGATGCGAGCAACCGGGGTTAACTTCTTTCTAGATACTTTCATTATGATTGTTATCCATCCATGGTGTTCTTATCATTCTTCTGCAAATTGACATCTAAGCAGTTTGCACATAACGCCTAACTAGTCTGCTAATTGTTCATGATTCACTTCCAGACTGGCTTGATTAAGCTCTTAAAACTCTTTTTCTCAACTGGATTGACGAAGACGTATTGCATAGAATATTCTTAATCTCTTGGCTTGAGTTATTCTACATGTAACTTTTAATGCGGCTCAAGATGCGTACAAAGGGTTCATGATATACTGTTTGCTCCATGGAGGACTAGACAGGCAAGGGTTGAAAATGTATGTTAATGATAAACCACTAACATATTTATAGACAATATTACCTAGAGCTGGATATTCCTAGTGTGCTCGCTCTGGACAGTAGGTTGAATGTTGTTGATAATGAAATGACTAGTGAAGGAAGCATTACGCATTAAGGTCTCATAGCGGTCAGTCCTCAATGCAGATCTAATTATATATTAATATGTCTCTTTTCAGGTTTACAATTTCAATACTGGTTTCTGAGAACGGTGAGTTCTGGACACAATCCCCGTTGAGATAGTACATATGGCACATATTCTAGTGTCGCCTGAAATAATTCGTCAAGTAGGCCTCGTTTGTTAAGATGGGCATATTACTCAATAAGTTTACAGCGGGCGACCGTTTGTTGAACTAGCAGGTTTTGCCTAGTAAACTAATATGTGTGCAACTGTTGCTTTTCTAGTGAATGCCGCTTCCATTGACAATGACACGGTAATTTTAGTGGCGGACTGTTGTGTTGGCATTCTGGCTGTGGCCTTCACACAGCAACGGAGCATTATGGGGTGTTCCTATGCCGTGAAGTTTAAACCACGACTAACGTCTACCTGTTTGTGATTCTCTCTAAGCATTGAGATGGAGTCTCTTGACAATCAAACACCTTAAACCCATGGAATATACATTACCAACCTTAGTCACGCCCCAATCAGTCCGCGAGTGTTATTGAGAAATTTACGTGCCTACGGTATTTTCCATGACGCCTCGAGGCGTTTCAACGAGCTATTTTCTTTACTTTTACTTTGTGTATAACTATGAAGTGACAATACTTTACGTTTACTTATGTATTACTATTAAGTATGACTATTCAGGATAGAACATGTTAAAGTAATCATTACTTGTGACAAAAAGATATAACGTTGTTTGAAAGATAACTAGTGAGATGTTCCACAACAGGTTGCAATATTTTGACTGGATATCATACGATGTGTATCAACAAGGGTTTAATCGTGAACGGTGTATGCCAGCACGTTTGTATAACGGTTAGTACGCTACCTTGCTATGGCAAGGGCGCGGTTGGATAAAGGTTCGATGCCATCTCTCGTCGTTCGCTTCGAGAGGGAAAGACTGGCCACCTGTTGCTGCATGCACTCCGGCTGCAAAGATGTGATGATCATTACATGTCACATACCAACAGCTTGTTCCTGCTTCTTGACATTTCTGTTAATGAAGAGTGAAACAAGCGTCGCAAAATAGGGTGCACTAGAAACCACAATTGTTTTTCTTCTTCTGCGTTCATCCGGAGAGTTTTTTTTTTTTCCGGACGTGATTGCGTTGTGCCTGTTTACAGCAGAGCTGCGTTCTTGCGCCGTTAGGCCGACACATCCGACTTCTGCGGGCATTTATTGACCAGGTTAACCTTCCCGGGGTTAGGTGTTGGTTGTAAGTTGAGGGCATAGACTCTCTTGAGGAGTTGGTTGTAAGTTGGGGCAAAGACTCACATGAGGGGTTGGTTGTAAGTTGGGGCAAAGACTCACATGAGGGGTTGGTTGTAAGTTGGGGCAAAGACTCACATGAGGGGTTGGTTGTAAGTTGAGGCAAAGACTCACATGAGGGGTTGGTTGTAAGTTGGGGCAAAGACTCACATGAGGGGTTGGTTGTAAGTTGGGGCAAAGACTCACATGAGGGGTTGGTTGTAAGTTGGGGCACAGACTCCCATGAGGTGTTGGTTGTAAGTTGGGGCACAAACTATCTTGAGGAGATGATTGTAAGTTGGGGCACAGTCTCACACGAGGGGTTGGTTGTAAGTTGGGGCACAAACTATCTTGAGGAGTTGGTTGTAAGTTGGGGCACAGTCTCACACGAGGGGTTGGTTGTAAGTTGGGGCACAGACTTTCTTGAGGAGTTGGCTGTAAGTTGGGGCACAGTCTCACACGAGGGGTTGGTTGTAAGTTGGGGCACAAACTATCTTGAGGAGTTGGTTGTAAGTTGGGGCACAATCTCACACGAGGGGTTGGTTGTAAGTTGGGGCACAAACTTTCTTGAGGAGTTGGCTGTAAGTTGGGGCACAGTCTCACACGAGGGGTTGGTTGTAAGTTGGGGCACAAACTTTCTTGAAGAGTTGGTTGTAAGTTGGGGCACAGTCTCACACGAGGGGTTGGTTGTAAGTTGGGGCACAGATCTCTCTTGAGGAGTTGGTTGTACGTTGGGGCACAAACTCTCATGAGGTGTTGGTTGCAAGTTGGGGCACAAACTGTCTTGAGGAGTTGCTTTTAAGTTGGGGCACAGCCTCACACGAGGGGTTGGTTGTAAGTTGGGGTACATACTCTCTTGAGGAGTTGGTTGTAAGTTGGAGCACAGACTCTCTTGAGGAGTTGGTTGTAAGATGAGGCACAGATTAACGCTGATGTGAAGAAGATTGAAGGTCTGGGATTCGACCTGCCACCCGGGGTTTTAGGCTGATAATAATGGTGGTGGTAATATCGTTAAATATTTTTGTTTGTTAACATCATACTATAATTAGCTGTACTATTGTCATACATGTGGAAGTGTCAGCGAATTTGATGGTGAACTACGTTACTAAAGTCATGATCAACGACGGAATCGGTTTCCATGCCCGAGCTCGTCACATGCCACAGTGAGCAAAAGGATGATCACTATTCCTCTATGCCCTTTGGCTTAAAAAATGTGATGGTACTATCACATCATAGACCCACAGAAGGAGACTGCATCGTTAACATGCATTTTATTGTTTTGTTAATGTCACACAAACACTGCATGTTTGCACAGGTAGTTACCAGCAATATCCATTTCTCCTGAACGCCTTAGTTCTGTCTGATCTTTGTCAGTTGTACCCTAGAAATGAGCAACATAAACATATATTTATAACCCAAATTGTGAATTGAAAGAAGATAGGAATTATGTAGTTTGAGGGACGCAGAGGTGTTTCCAAGGCACCAGGGCCGGGTTATATACTGGCCAAGACCTATTGACGCGTCCTCGTCGAGCGTCCTGGGCAACAGGTCCCTTCGGGGTCCTGGCTAAAGTCAGTAGGATCGCCGATTCCTCCGAAGTCGGAGAGTGTCTGCCTGTACGGCGAGGAACCACCAGTCTGCACACCAATAAGCCAGACATGGGACAACGGATACTCACGCAAAACTCAGGTCCTGTATGACATCACACTGATGTTGGACAACAGGATGCCTTCATCCGACATACAGGACTTCGCGTTGGAGCTCAAGCCAACGAACACAAGCAAGCAAGCAAGCATGTAGTTTGAGATAACAACTTTCACATCGTTTCAGACAGATCGATTTGACTAAGTACGCAGACAAAGTCAATATTATAGACTGGTTGGTGCAAACAGTTAGGACGTTGTCCTGCCAGAGCAATAGGCGAAATCAGAGGAGGGTTCGGTACTTGGGCTCACTGCTCGCTACGTGAGGGAGAGACTGACCACCTATTCCTCCATGCACTCAAGCCTGATAATGTGATGGTCTTAACATTGCACATACCCACGGCAGGTTCCTGCTAGGGGACTTGATGTGTTTTCCCCTTGCAACAGTATTTGCTTTCCTATTTCCCCCCAAACTTGCACTGGATAAATATTGGCTGTACTTTCATTGCGTTAGATGTGTAGTAAGTGTCTTCAAGTATATATGTATGCATATATGTATGTTTTTACCCTTGTTATGTATGTCTTATTGTATTAACAATTCCGAAGCTATGATAACAGATTGGAAGTGCATAATCCTCAAAGCTTTGTAAATGCTATTTGACCACTGACACAATCACTTTAATGTATCTCCAATATATCGCATTACCAAGTCCAAAATAACGTTCTTATCTTGATTAATTTGATTTAATAAAATGTTCATTTCCTAGCTGCCGGTATTATTAAAGAAATAAGAATCAATTAATTTACGTTCATACGTGGTTATTATTTTATAATTCCCAAAGTAGTGTATTCTTATTTGTGCTAATCAAAATGACAATTGATTCACATATATGAAATCTTACAGACAATCCCTACACAGCTATAATTAAGTTCTAGTATATTCCGCCTATACCTCTCACAGGCAAATCCCGTATGCTGGTATATTTTCTATAAATGATGGCTTCTGCTATTTTACTTTATTGGATCGTCAGGTCTTTGTTACTAAGGATTAAATTGTATTGATCTGAGAAGCTGTGCCTGTCATGCTTAAGACTCGATTCATTGTATTCAACAATAGGACATGTTTCTTTTGGTTTCCTCTAACATTTCTAATTAGGCAAATACTACAAATGGTGTTATAATTGTAAGTTCTCACAGATTAGCTCTGTCAGTGTATGTATGTATGTATGTATGTATGTATGTATGTATGTATGTATGTATGTATGTATGTATGTATGTATGTATGTATGTATGTATGTATGTATGTATGTATGTATGTATGTATGTATGTATGTATGTATGTATGTATGTATGTATGTATGTATGTATGTATGTATGTATGTATGTATGTATGTATGTATGTATGTATGTATGTATGTATGTATGTATGTATGTATGTATGTATGTATGTATGTATGTATGTATGTATGTATGTATGTATGTATGTATGTATGTATGTATGTATGTATGTATGTATGTATGTATGTATGTATGTATGTATGTATGTATGTATGTATGTATGTATGTATGTATGTATGTATGTATGTATGTATGTATGTATGTATGTATGTATGTATGTATGTATGTATGTATGTATGTATGTATGTATGTATGTATGTATGTATGTATGTATGTATGTATGTATGTATGTATGTATGTATGTATGTATGTATGTATGTATGTATGTATGTATGTATGTATGTATGTATGTATGTATGTATGTATGTATGTATGTATGTATGTATGTATGTATGTATGTATGTATGTATGTATGTATGTATGTATGTATGTATGTATGTATGTATGTATGTATGTATGTATGTATGTATGTATGTATGTATGTATGTATGTATGTATGTATGTATGTATGTATGTATGTATGTATGTATGTATGTATGTATGTATGTATGTATGTATGTATGTATGTATGTATGTATGTATGTATGTATGTATGTGTGTATGTGTGTATGTGTGTATGTGTGTGTGTGTCTGTGTGTGTGCGTGCGTGCGTGCGTGCGTCCGTGCGTGCGTGTGTGTGTGTGTGTATGTATGTATGTATGTATGGGCCTCGAGACTGCACTTGAAAACATTGACCTGGTTTGTATCAACAGTGGCTGTGTCACGAGGACAGTAAGCCGTCCAGGTGATCAGGACAGCGCTATTGATTTGGCACTGGTTTCTCCTTCACTCACTACAGTGTTTAGATGAGGTGTCCTAGGACACCACGGCAGCGACCACCACCCTTGCAGCATATTGGTGGAGATAGGCAGAACCAGGCAGCACAAGTTAACGGTCAAGAATTTACTGTATGACAGTACAACGGCAAGATGTGTTGAGTAAAATAAGACGTGACAAGCACAGAAAGCTTCAGGGTAGGAAAAAAAGCTGGGAGCAGCCACCTTGGTGCAATTTCGAGGTGTAAAAGGTTTAGTTGGATAAGCGTAGTGCTGTAAGGAGATGGCAAAATGCCAAGAAGAACATAGCTGGCCATCCTAGTCCCTGCATGCACAAGAGAGATGCACACAAAAGTAAGCTATTCCAAAAAAAAATGGTCAAGGTGGTTACAAGTGAAAAATGGACAGAGGTGTGTCAAAGAGTAAGCACAGACAAGTCACTAAAATTGTTCTGACGACTATATAAAAGCATGTGTGGGATAGTCAAGAATAAGAGCATTTCTGACTTCCAAGGTGCTGACCTCATCTGGCAGAGGACTGACGAGGACAAGGGCAAAGCCCTCTTTGAACGCTATCTAGAGCAGAGCTACCAGACAGACATCGGAGGCCGAAATCTTGCCAAGGAGGTCACCTCAGACAGGTGCAAGGCCCAGAACGCTTCGGATGAAGACACGGTGACAGTGAAAGAAATCAAGGCTGTGCTTCACTCCATGGCCAGATGGCAACAGATACGACGACATCAATATGTGTACCGACAAAGAGCTAGAGGAACTAGCAGGCATGAACAACAACAATATAGGGAGTTCTAGCATCAAGGAGGAGTGGTTACACAGCTATCTGATTCTTTTGCCCAAGCCTGGCAAAAACCACACAAAAATTCAGGGATATGGAGTTATAACCATGCAGAATATAATAGGCAAGCTGCTGGAGAAGTTAATAGCCAGGAAAATATCAAGCCAACTAGAGAGGCACGGTGTTTTCCCACCTACGCTGGGTGGGTACCGTCCAAAAAGAGAAACTTGGACTAACGCAGCAGTTTTTGCCCATGATTTCTATAAAGGTTTCCATTCAGGCATAGACACCTTTGATGCAGCGATTGATCTTGAGGATGCGTACAAAATAGTACCATTGGATTTTGTAATGCTTCATCTTCTTGAACTCAAAATAAGTCCATTCCTCCTTAGTTGGATCGCTGCAGCCCTCTTCCAACGGAAAGTAGTTTTTTAGATGTGGCAGTTGGACTTGGAACCAACAACAATATATCCTGGATCACCATTATCTCCGGTACTATTCAACACCTACACTGTGAGAATCACCAGCGAGCAGATCACAAACCTGGCAGGACACTGTCATATGACGACGATGTTTTAGTGTATCGCCAGGGTAAGGATGGCGATCAGGTTGCTGTGGAACTACAAACCGAACTCAATCGCATAAGTACTTAGTGTGTTCAAGCTGGGGTAATGGTCAACCCAACAAAGGCAACAGTGACTTGGTTCTCGTTGAATAATCATATTGTCAACATTCCAACACCAACTGTAAAGCTGTGTTCAGAGACGGTGGAAAGAACGCAGGCAATGAATTACCTGGGGATACGGTTTGATCGAAGCCTTGCTTATAATGCGCAAATAGGCCAGGTGAGAACAAAGGCCACGCGGGGTTTGGCTGCGATGCGGGTGATGGCGGCAACAAACCGTGAGCAGCGCCATCTATGTCTTCTATACGAGGGGCTGGTCATGTCTGTTTTTGAGTATGCGATGGCAATCCTGACTCTCAGCCGTAAGCAGATAGAAAGGATGGAAAGGATACAGAATGAAGCTATGCGCATTATTCTTAGATGTACAAGAGATACAGGTTGCAGGGCGATGCGCTACCTTCTTGATTTTCCAACAATTGAAGACAGAATACAAGTTGGCAGATCACGCACCTACCTCAGAGTTAACGCAAACACACAACATCCACTGCATAGTGAAATTATGAAGGTGAAGGGCAGCAGGTTAAAAAGAGGAAGGTCGTGGATGGGTCAAGCCGAAGACATTCTTCAACAGGTGTGTTCACTTGAGGACTTAGAACCTGGCGAGGAGTGGGTACAAGTGCCAACAGATTTCTGCACGTCCTTTTCAGTTTGCATCCAACTAGACAGAAAATGCAGACAAGAAAATCCGGCTGCTGTGGAGGCGGAAGTACAAGCGTTGATTTTCGAGAATTCGCTAGACGGTGATGCTGTCATTTACACAGATGGGTCGGTCGTCCGACATGTGAGAAGCTCATGGGCCTTTACGGCTCAGGCCGGAGGGAGAATTGTGAAGGAGGACTCTGGTGCTTTTGCTGAGACCACAAGTAGCCTGACTATGGAAGTCATGGCAGTAAGTAAAGCAATAACATGGCTCGAGACACAGACATTCACTAGGGCATGTTTCCTTAGCGACTCAATGAGCATGCTCAAGAGGATAGAGATGGGGTGGATCCGAAGAGAATGGTTGCTGTCTCTGGAGCGGTCTCGGCTGGCAAAGATTAGTTTCATCTTCGTGCCAGGGCATGCGGGAGTACAAGGAAATGAGCGGACTGACAAGCTCGCAGGTAAGGCTACTGTGGAGGGCGGACGCGCCATGGACCAGGCTGACATTCTGAATGCTCTACGAGAAGTAAGACTTTTGCGAGAACCAAGTGATGACTGTGAATCTACAACCATGGCCAGACTGCGAGAACAGCAAATTAAAAGAGGGGTGGCCAAACAAGAACACTACGCAGGAAGCCAAAGAAGATTGATAAACCAACACAGAACTGGTGTCGATAGCCGCCACACGCTGCGGGATTTGCTGAAGAGGGGATCCGAGCGCTTATAGACTGTGCCGCCAGTTGTCCCTGGGGTGAGAGGAATCAAAAAGCACACTAATATACTTCTATATCATCAGACTTGGAATCTAGTGGACCTTTGTCTACACAACCCCTTCAGTCTATGGATCGCTATCTATCTCACTTCTTACCACGGGACAATAACCCTCTTCATATTCCTACAGAACATACCCACACAACTCTGGCTTCTAACAAATGATAAAATAATGTAATAAAGAAAGGTGTCAGGTGGGTGCAAAGTATGTGTATGGAACGTTTGTATTATAGTCTATTGTTTATGCGAGATGAGGCCAGTCATTTCAGGATCTTTCATCATTGCGTTCGGCCATACCACAACACAACACAACACGTGCAGAGGGACCTCGCCGAATGAAGCGTCTCTCCGGCCAGTGGTCGACTTCTTCCCGTTGCTCTTGGATAGTATGGATGCCTGGTTTCTAATTTTGAATATGGCCTAATACTGTCCATGAATTAGGAACACACGATGTACTTAATATGTCTATTAAAATCCTGAGACCTACGAAGACTTTCTCATATCTCACACGATTACAACGAAAACTTTCTGTCAGGTTGCACAATGTTACTGAATGAGTGTCTTTACTCTGCAACCTCTCTACATACTATAGTCATTGTTAATTGGAATATTCACAGTTACTTAACTCTTTCACTACCAAACAAAAACTGGGCTGTGACCAAACAGACATTTATGGCAGAAAATTGGAACTAGGGGTGTGTTACAATAATGCTTTTAAAATGGTTAAGGTGGTAGAAGACCTATTGTATTACATATCAAATTAAAGAGGATTGCACAAGGAACATGACAGTGTTAATAATTAATTGATAGGTTACAAATATTATGACAATAATGAGAGGTTTAATAATAACAAATGAAATTAAAGAGGTAAAAATTATTTAAAAAACTGCACATATAAGGTGTTTTCTACACTCCTATACTGCTAATCATGTTTAATTTACTGAATAATCAAACAAACACCACTTGTCTTCAAGAATATAAACAGTATTGCGCATTAAAGTAACCCAAAAAGAAGGTTTGGTGCATATTCTGAACCATGTATTTTTCACAAATAATGACAAAAAATAATGGCTGAAATCTTGAAGGTGGGGTCTGTCACAGTAAAGTTATGAAAATGGTTACAATTATAGCAGAAATGTTGTATTATATATCAAAATAAAGGGGATTGCACAAGGAATATGTTGGTAGGAGAATGTTTGCTTTAGGTTGTAAATAAAATAAAAATAATAATATAATTTGTAAAATAATTGGACAAAAGTAGGTAAAAATAATGTAAACATTGCACTTAGAATGTGTTTTCTACACTCCTATACTGCTAATCATGTTTAATTTACTGAATAATCAAACAAACACCACTTGTCTTCAAGAATATAAACAGTATTGCTCATTTAAATCACCCAAAAGGAAGTTTTGGTGCATATTCTGAACCATGTCTTTTTCACACAAATGAAAAAAACTAATGGCCGAAATCTGGAAATTGGTGTATGTCGCAATAATGTTATGAAAATGGTTAAAAATTGTAGCAGAAATGTTGTATTATATATCAAAATAAAGGAGATAGCACAAGGAATATGTTGGTAGGAGAATTTTTGCTGTATGTTGTAAATAAAATACAAATAATAATATAACTTCTAAAATAATTTGTTAAAAAGAGGTAAATATAATGTAAACATTGTACTTACCGAGGGGGCGTTGTTATCCAATATCCTGATCACTGCTAATCCAATTGAATTTACTGAACAAACAACACTATTCTAAACTATAAAACCATTGCTTCCAATCAACCATCCGAAAAGAAGTTTCGCCGCAGATTCTGAATCATGTATTTTTTTTTTCAGACAAAAATTAGGAAAACACTTGGCAGATTTACATTTAATTGTCATGTCTGTTTGTTTTTATTTACTATATGTGGCAGTCTATTTGTGATAGGCTGCAACGCAAACTTTGGCGCACAAGTCTGGTCTATTAGTACAGCCGGAGCAAACAAAAGATGATATGTGTCGTTTAGTTCGAGTGCTGCAAAGTGTCGTTTAGTTCGAGTGCTGCAAAAAACACAGTCTCTATTGACACCGACAAATTCTATTAAATGCTTGGCTCATGTAAATCTTTCGGCATAATTTCCTGCAACAGACTGAAATTCTTCGGCAGGCAGAGTGTCAAACTTTCAGGAATACTCTGAGCTACTTCGCGATGAGCACTTTCCTTTACTTGAAATCCTTCTGTAACAATTTTTTTCCTCCTTTCTCTGTTTGCCATATGGAATGTAGGATGTGAGCATTGATCTGTGCAATTTCAAAGATCTAGTAGTAGATATTCTTCCACCACGTAATGGTTTTCCTATCATGGATATTATAATATCCAACCATTTGGTCCATTCTGTCGCAGCCATTCATCGCCGTTTTATTTTCATGGAGACCATCTTCAGCTTGCTTTGCGGTTTTCGCAATCCGCTCTCAACAATTCTAACTACAGACTTGGTAGAGACAACAATGCATGTTTTTTTTAGCTTTGTTTAGCCCTTCCACCAAATAATCATATCATCAATGGACACATTTTCAAATGGGTAAAATGCTTCCTGGATATTCTTCAGAGTCAACAAGAGGATAAATTTTTTTTTTTTTGGGTACCCTCAGGTTGACATACATGAAACATGGTGTGATAAATATATTATAATTTTCTAATTGATTACTGGGAAACGTAGTGGCAGTGCCACATACCAAGGAGTATATAAATGTGCACTTGTACACCGGTAGTCTTTGATACATGGTCTTGGATCAAGTCCCATAGCAATAATGACAGACGTAAACTTCAGCCATTCGTGCTTCGTTGTCAAACACTCAGCTGTTGACGAACATTCACTGGTTTTTCTTTATCACCACGTGCTAAAACTTTAGACACAACTAAAACTACTTTCTAAATATTCACATTCACATATTATTATAAACAATAATCTAGCTTGATCTCAAGTCATACTACGTGGACGCAAACTGGTGGGCGTTTCCATTGTGAAAAACCAAAACAAACAAATTAACACTACCTTAAAACTGAAAATTCACAAGAATCCAAATTTAGAAAACGATTGACCGCTCCGAGATGGCGTAGAGATCTTTCGGCTGTACTACTTTTTAGTTTACTGTAACTTAAAATTCCGAAACGGAGCAGAAATATGTGAAATAAACCACTGATCATTTTGTGGCACTAAAACGGCGGACTGCCATCTCAGGAAATACAACGTGCCCACAGATGGGATCACGGTAGCGAAAGAGTTAACATCACTGTTTAGGGCACCCAACCCCTGATAAACGAGCCTTTTCATGTTGAACACTTGTGGCTCAAACGAGACAATAATTTGTGGAACGGTGTCCCATTGCCGAGGCCATTTAGCTAACCACTCTCGGACCTACTGCCATTGTCCTCCTCTCTGAGTTGTTGTTAGTTTTCGGGTACATTAGAACTGCACTCAGTGTGACCGCCATTGCCCACGCCTCTGAGATGTCCTTCCGTTCTTTTATACAGTGGATCCTTATGTAAACTATTCCAGTCCTAGAATTGAAAACACCAAGTCACATCATTGACAAATGACTGTCGCCTTTAAACAACACTAGACACCGTGATTTCTTTTCTTATTCGGAACTGGTACAGATCCACACTCCATGTGGTGTTAATCCAGCCTGCACACTGATTACAAATTTCTTTCTTTTTTTATCCAGACTGCCAAAAACACTGTCTGAATGACGTCACTGACTTGGCTGGAATACAGGTTCAGAGAAACTCTCCTTCTTTTCATTTTTCAGATCGGGTAAACAGAATGCCGACTTGTCCCTCCTTTAATCATGGGAAATCCTTCTCCTGTATTCAAAGAATTTTGGTTGGCGTTTGATCTGGGAAAACATTCTCAACAACAAAGGGTTTCGGCGCTTTGAGACAGCTGTCTCGTGGAATCCATCATTCTTGTCGGCATCTCCAGCAATTCCGTGACATAGCCCCCTCTTAAGAGAGTTGACCGCGTCGAACTCTTGCTCACTGGAGGTTCGATCCAGATGATCTACTACAACCTACGCATTAAGCGCATGTTCAGTTTCTGGGAGATGGCCCAGCACATCAAATGTTGATGGTCTGCCTGTACCCTCAAAAGTATTGCCTTCCCATCAATTAGGCGATCTCACAGACAGCCTATATCCTGGTCATGACAGACACTAGTGTTGGCACATCGCCCCTGTACGTTCGGTCGGCCAACTTCCGACTTGCGTAAGCGACGGCTCACAATACAGACGGATCGTTCCATCCTGACTGTAACATCGTCGCCATACCCGCTTAGTTTCCCCAAGCTTTGCATCCTGGGATCTGCGGTATCGTCCTCGATGGACAGAATCGTCTTCCCCAAAACCCCTGGACTTTTGCTTCCAGGACCATCTCGGTCGATATTGGATCTGGTCAGCCAATCGTCGGTCGGAGTCTCGGGTATCTCGCGCCGTTCCCGACGTTACCCACCCCTTCTGAACTGGGCTACTAGCGAATTTTTCACTATGGGCCTCTCCCTGACGTGTGATTTCCCCCCTATCTTCGGCTGGAAAATCGGACCTACCCCGTACGTTTCCATAGACCCTCCTATGTAGTACTTGGGATCGCTGGTCTCCGTCTGGACCTGTAACCCTTTTCTCAATGGCTGCCATCACCATAAGGTGAGAAGATTTGTCATCGGATCTCTCCTCATATTTCTGAAGGAGATGCCTAGGGAGACTTTTCAGTTCTCCCCCGATCCGGATTTCGTAGGTGGTCTTGGACACAACCTTTACCACAGGATAAGGTCCTTGCCATCCTACTTGGAGTATATTGGTCTCTGCTGGACCCCACACTACTACTTCGTCTCCTACCTTAAGAGCTACTTTACTCTTCGTCCGATTTTTGGGTGGTGCCTTCTGGCACTCTGGGCAAGACTTAACTAACCGGCGTACATCACCGGTCATTCCTGGCCAGCAATAATGGCAGGAAATCTGCTGCAGCGTCTCTCTGACACCCATATGTCGATTCCCGGATATCTGACTACCGGATATGGTGTGCCCGCTCTGAAGAATGTGGGGACGGTGGGCCTCTGGGACCACCAACTGCTCGTGCAGTTTGTCTCCCCTTCCGGCTCTCCGGTAGAGCAGCCGATTCCTCAGAAAGTACTGCCCCCGTTTTGGTGGGTCAGCACTTCTTTGCAGCTTCTTGTAGCAAGGACGCAACGTTGTGTCCTTCCTCTGGGCAGTATGCAATTCCCCTGGCACAGGGTTGGTGCTTAGTGTGTCTGCCTCTTCTTTCTTCCCTTGGGATCCAGTGGCTAATGCTCCCAGGTGGGCGGGTTGTTTGGGCACCCCAAGAACACGTATTTTGTACCAAGGATCACGGGAAATAGGGGATCAGATAATACAGCTGCTGGAATAATGCCCGTGACGTACCTGGACTTAATCTCCACCTTGGCGATTGGCAACGTCATGGCAACAGCACTCTTCATTGCAGGCTGTATCTCAATGGTCTCCCCTGTGAGTTGGTCTGGGTGTACCAGGCTGGCATCAATCATGGCTTCCCCGTCCATGCCAGTGTCATAGATACAGTTAACCTGCTGGCCGTTCACTTCGATCAACTCGACCACAGGTGGCCTCTCCTGGTCCAGAGTTCCTTAGACGACCTCGACTTTTTCGGTGGCAACAGCGCTTGGAGCCACGAGGCAGGCCGCGAAGTGAGAGCTTTTCGTTTTCGATTTGCAGTCTTTCGTGTTGTGAGAGGCCGACTTGCAGATCGAAAACCACTTCTCCGACCACTGTCGTTTCGGTTGAGAGTTGAGTGAGCTCTGTCTCCCATCCTTCGTCTCCTCTGGACTCTTCTCTGAGGTCTTGACATAAGGTTCCACTTTCTTAGTTTCCGAGCGTTTGTATTTCTTTCGGTCATGTTTCTCCTGACCTTTGATGGTTGGTGTACAGGTTTCTTCAGCCTCCCCATGGACTTCAACGAATCTTTCCGCCAACTTATTCACTACATCAATCCGTTCCGCCCCTTGTTCTCCCAAGAATGTCTTGAGAGGTTCCGACATTTGCTTCCGCATCTGGTCGACTATCATGAGCTCTTCCAGACTCTCATAGTCATGCGTGAACCCAGCCAAATCCATCCATTTTTGAAGATAGGATTTCAGACGCAGACTGTAGGCAACGAATAACTCTCCCGGCTCTCGTTTCGCTGATCGAAACTTCTTCCGATATGTATTTGATGTGATCTCGTAGTGTTTAAGTAAAGCTGTTTTCAACTCATCGTAGTTGTTCTCGTGTCCTGGCGGCAGGCGGGAGTAAACCTCGTAACCGGTCCCGCGTAATCCCTGGGACAATTTAAGATTCCATTTGTCTCTATCTAGACCCACAGCAATTGACATTGCCTCGAAGCATTGTAAGTACTGGTCTATTTTGTCTTTGCTTTCCTCATAAACAGCCAAATGAAACTTCATGGTAACTATGTCCACTCATGTTGGGTGAACCATGGGGAGAGGATCCTCCTACTACCCTGTCAGTTTCTCCCTTAGATTGTGCCTTGAGCTCAAGTTCCCGCATTCGGTACTCATGCTCCCTTTTCTGGGCTTCTTGCTCCACCTCCAATTTCCTAGCAGCTTGCTCGGCTTCAAGTCTCTTGGCAGCTTGCTGAGCTTCGAGTTTCTTGGCAGCTTGTTCCAGTTCCAGTTCCATTTCAAAAACAAAAATTCCAAATTTGACCTCGTCTAACCTGCTTCATCAGCTGTGGTTATTGTTGAGGTACGTCGTTTTTGTGGGTTTATTCACCCTAATTCTTGTCTTGTGAGTCCTATCTCGGACTGGTTATGTAGCGTTTGTGTCTGTGATGTCAGCAGTGGTTGGCGGCTATCCTTTATGCTCATCTGTTGTTATGGTTTTCTTTGTTGGTGTAGGCTCCTGGCTCGTCTGGCTGAAATCCTTATAAGGACTTTTCGTGATCACACTCCAGCTGGGGATCGGTCGGCGGCTGTCCTTTGTGCATGTTTCCTTTTGTTTTCGTTGTTGGTGCAGGCTCCAGGCTTGACTGGTTGCAGTCCTTAAAAGGACTTTTTATTTGGTATTCTGTCTCCTTTTTTGTGCATTTTCTGTAGGAGCTTTTCGACGTTTTCTTTTTCCTCCTTGGGGAAACAGTTTTCACTGTTGCGTTTGCGTATCTGCTGCCTAGCGTTTTCTTCCTCCGTGGTCAGCCATGGGACGATTTCACCGTCCTCGATTTAGTACTCGAAGTCGGCCTCACAGTTGTAGTGTACTAATGGGTATATCATCGGTTTCCCCCGGAGTTTTTTAGGCTTCTTCTTTTCTTTTTCTTCCCAGCGCCTTCTGAATTCCTGGCGCTTGAGTTCCTCCTTGTTGACTGGGTATTCTGTGCCTCCTTCAGAGATCCGACGGTATAGTAGTTCCCTCTTAGGCGTTGTGGTTGGGCTGCTGGCTTTAGCTTGCTGTTCAGACTCAGTCTCTTGGGTTTCTTCTTGCGGTTTTTCTGTGAGTTCTTGTGTGGCTTCTGTTGGTTTGTTTTGAAAGAGTTCCATTTCAGCTCTATGCAGTTCTCTTTCGGTCTTGATAATTTGTAGGATTTCTTCGTTCTCCTTCTTTATCTCAGCCATGCGCTGAATCTCTTTTTGATGTTGAGCTGGATTTCTTTCATGTCGGCCAGCAGCTTCTCATTATCGCTGGTCGGAGTCGTCGTCAGCAGGGCCTTGACTTGTTTCTTCAACTCGTCTATCTGCTTTTGAAGTTGATCTCTTTCAGCTTGTGCTATACCCGTGGCTGTCTCGCCCCTCTGCATTGCTTCCTTGAATGGTGTCTTTGTGATGATGGCGATCTTTAAGACGTCTCTGTGTCTCTGCAGGTACGGACAGCCCAGCTTGGTCAGCGTCGAGTCTCTTAGCAGCTTGCTCTGCTTCGAGTCTCTTAGCAGCTTGCTCAGCTTCGAGATCCAACGTTTTAGTGGTTTGCTCACCATCTATTCTTTTGGTCTCCAACTCCATCTTTTTTAGCTCCAACTAGGGCCTTTCGATATTCTTTTTCTGCTTGACGGAAATCTCTCTCCACCTCCTATATAAACTCTGATAGAGCAGGAAACGACAAGCCCATTCCTTCACCCCTTGCCGTCAGTTCTGCCATATCTAGTTTGGGAGTGGCCATATTTAGAGAAGGTAAGTCAGCAGGTTGAGTGCAAAGTCCCCAAAGCAATATATAGATACTAAATATCTAGAACTAATCTATATATGACACCACACAGCACACCACAAAACAATCTCTCAATGACAAGAGTAGAATTAGGACCAAAGTCCTATGTAGACTTGTAAAGTGTGAACAGGTATGATATGTGTCTTAACACCTATCCACATTCACCCTAGCTGGATCTTTACCATTCCGGTTTTACCCTTATTAATGTAATGTCACCATCATTAATGTAATGTCACCATCATTAACGTGATGTCACCATTTCGTGCGACGTTCCCCCATAAATGTCGCTAGTTGTCCCTGGGGTGAGAGGAATCAACAAGCACACTGTTTTACTTCTATATCATCAGCCTTGGAATCTAGTGGACCTTTGTCTACACAACCCCTTCAGTCTTTGGATCACTATCTCTCTCACTTCTTACCACGGGACAATACCCCTCTTTATATTCCTCCAGAACATACCCCACACAACTCTGGCTTCTAACAAATGATAAAATAATTTAATAAAGAAAAGTGTCAGGTGGGTGCAAAGTAAGTGTATGGAACGTTTGTATTATAGTCTACTGTGTATGCGAGATGAGGCCAGTCATTTCAGGATCTTTCATCATAGTGTTCGGCCATACCACAACACAACGCAGCACGTGCAGAGGGACCTAGCAGAATGAAGCGTCTCTCCGGCCAGTGGTCGACTTCTTCCCGTTGCTCTTGGATAGTATGGATGCCTGGTTTCTAATTTTGAATATGGCCTAATACTGTCCATGAATTCGGAACACACGATGTACTCAATATGTCTATTAAAATCGTGAGACCTACGAAGACTTTCTCATATCTCACACGATTACAACGAAAACTTTCTGTCAGGTTGCACAATATTACTGAATGAGTGTCTTTACTCTGCAACCTCTCTACATACTATAGTCATTGTTAATTGAAATATTCACAGTTACTTAAAATCACAGTTTATGGCACCCAACCCCTGATTAACGAGCCTTTTCATGTTGAACACTTGTGGCTCAAACGAGACAATAATTTGTGGAACGGTGTTCCATTGCCGAGGCCTTTTAGCTAACCGCTCTCGGACCTACTGCCATTGTCCTCCTCTCTGAGTTGTTGTTAGTTTTCGGTTACATTAGAACTGCACTCAGTGTGACTGCCATTGCCCACTGCCAAGAGCCGGAACTCACTCATCATGCCCGACCTCTTGGGTTTGTGTCCAGGGTTTATAATATTTAGCAGAAATATCTCAGTAGGCTCCTAGAATCACTGTACAAGTCTTTCGTGCACACAAGACACGTTCAAAGCGTCCTTAGAGTACAAAGTAACTTTATTACATCACAGTTCTCACAGTGGTTGCCATCGAACACCGCTAGCTATTGCCTTTCAGCGTTCTGTGTCCGACCATCCCACTCACTGTCCGTCCATAAAGACTAACTAGCACCACTAATCGTTATTTGTTCGTTCGGTTGCTGCACACAGTCGACTATCACTACACTTTACGGCTACACAAGAATATAAGTGCTATCTACTTACGCACTTCACACTGGTGACGAACATGTCACGGCATGTCTCTAGCTCCGCCATTCTTGTCGGCTTGTTCACAACACGGGGTCAGTTCTCTCACCACAGCTGGTCGATATCAACTGGGCCATAGTTGGTCATTCACTTCAGTGCCCAGTTTCTTCATTCACCGCTCTCCTTCACAAGGACACTCTTTCCCAATTGACTGTATCTCGAATCACTGTGCCCATCGCGAAACAATTTCAGACTCAGATCTTTCTCACAATCTCAACCTTCGTCTCGCACGTCCCAGCCCGGTCTGAAAAACAAGCACACTGTTTTCCGGCTTTCGCCTGGGCGCTGTCACGTTGCGCATTAGCTCCGCCCACTAATTTTAGCGTTTCTGAACTGTGTGTCAACACATCTCTCCAGTTTCCACAACTGACACCCCTGCCGTGTTTTGCGCAATCCATCTCATGGCAATATGCCCCCCCCCCTCTTTTTTTAAAATGTTGTAAACATTTTTACTACCTTTACTCCGTCTTATACTTCTTGACAAGAGTTGGATAAGTTCACACTACCGTTTGTTTGGTGGACTCTATGATCGCACGCTTTGGTCTCTCTCAATATTTGCACCTATGTGTACGTCTATTGTCATTACAAGTGAGCTTATCTCTTCCATGATTCATTTAGACTCGTGAAAAGTTTTCATCAATAAACAACATCACAGAAAAAAAAATTATATATTATGCGGACACGGCAACCCGTCTACACCTAGACTTCCGTGTAGTCACAGCCTCCTTTTCAAGTTCAGAGGTTATGTGATCTAGTCTGACGTAGGATCCAATGTTTCATCAAACATCCCTAGCAGCTCCTCAATCATGTACCATACATGAGCATCCTATTCAATCCAAGCCCCAGGCTCTGAGTAAGGTATATGTGTGTGATTATGGACTATGGCTTTCACTGTCCCTTCTTGTATCAATGGATTGCTCTTGCTTTGACTTTGACGTTAATGAGTTATGTTTGACCTTGGTGCTGCTTTGATGCTTGTAGTGTCTCTCTTCAGTACTTTTAATAGGTATTTCTATTTTGGGGTATGTTTACCTGATCTCTCTTTGTCTGGTAGCTATCATTGCTCATGGATGTTATGGCGATGCTGGTTTTCTGTTTGTTCTATACCACTTCTCTATGCAACTTATACCTTTGCCATTTTCAACTATGCATTTGCCAATGAAAATCGGTTACCTCAATGTATCACTATATCCATACAATGCATACGTGTTCTGTAAAACCCATACATACTAATACTATATCCATGTCATGTATACACATTGTATCATAGTAAATGAATGAAAATATATTCCATCCTATGTATACATATTCTACAATCTATCATCCCTGTACATTGAAGCAATAAAGTAATATAACATTTATATACAACGTGTTTGTTCTCATTTGAAATATTCTGGTTTAGAACATTTCTGAAAATTTGTACATGTTTGGTTTCTCTCAAATGTACATTTGCACTTGTTGTTGTTTCATAAGTTCTGTAGACTTATGACCATTTTATGCTTTACTATTTGCCTTAGTTTGCACATTATGTTTCAAATGTAACCACATGTGTCATACTCTTGGACTTGTAGTTACTCTGCTTGCAACCTATAGTAGTTGTGCTGTAGAGACTA
This sequence comes from Cepaea nemoralis, assembly GCA_014155875.1. Lineage (NCBI taxonomy): Eukaryota > Metazoa > Mollusca > Gastropoda > Stylommatophora > Helicidae > Cepaea > Cepaea nemoralis. The sequence continues at coordinate 65,556 of JACEFZ010011951.1, read as the reverse complement.
GTAGTAGACTCATTGATATGTCTCTCGTACTATATGTAGTGGATCTTCTCATAAAATCCTAACTTCAAGTAGAACTCCACAACTTCAAATCTGTGGACATCTGTAACCGTGTATGTAACTATACATCAATTCTCATAATCTTGATGGATGAAATGATAAAATGATAATAACACCATCAAAGGAAATAATAGATTCCCATCAAAAATTTTGATGATGATGAAATGGTCCAACTTATAGTTCTAAATTCCTGTGTTGAACCTAGAATCTTTGCGGATCACTCGTGAGATGTAGTATCAACCTTGTATTCCCTTCACCAGCGGCTTATAACTGGTCTGGTGGTCTATGGACTTGCATGGTGCTCATCTTATGGTCAAGTGGCGTAGGTCTTCTTTATGTAGCTGCATTCTTAGTCTCCATTCAGCTTCAGATACCCTAACACTGTCTGAGAATAATAACACACACCATGGGATGTACGTATCCATGTACATATGTATATACAACAAGTATTAATACAAGTGATAGTAGTAACTATTTAAGCTGTTTCCATTGACATGCAAATGTCCTGATTAGCAATTCAGAGTGCTGTTCAGTTGATTCAGCAAGCACCCTGGCTATGAGGTGATTTACAGGTGATGTGATGTACATTTGCAATGTTTTCCTTTGGTATTTACATCAATGGTTTACATATTTGCATGACATTTCATAGATATCAACATAAGAATGAAGTAGAAGTATCAATTTAACTTCATTTGACATCTGATCATAATATAATATCATGATGGCATCACTTGGACCGTATGCCATATCACTTTAGCTTCTCTATATGAGAGCTATAGTTAATGTTATTATTCTGACATTTGATGTTTTTATCACAGTATGTTCATTCAACCAATACTATCATAACCAAGCATTCATTCTGTTTAAAAAAAATTATATCTACACTAAACTATCTCTATTCTAAAATATATATATATCTTCTATCTACATATCACAAGAGCATAGTGTTTCACTTTGAAATATGAGATGTTATCTATACTTTTTGTGATAGTACTTTCTATCCGCAGATGTATCAACCAATCTTTCCCATTGATTTTCAGCATAACCTGTGGGTTTACTGAGACTAAAGTCTGCACATCCAGAAATCTTAATTTTAGTTTGCTCATCCAAATATGGTGTTAACAATTGTTTAATTTTTGATGTACTTTCAGTAAATGATGGAATGGTTGATTTGTAATGTTTAATGAGACAGGCTAGCTTGGTTTTATCTCTCTCTCTCTCTGTTAAATTTGGTCTGAATGATAGTGCTTTCCATGTAATAATTTCTTGAGTAGATGGTGTTGGTGTGATTGTTGGCTGTTCATGTGTCAGTGGTTTATCTATCTCTTTATCCGTACCTTGTTCTATGAGGTGAGTTTCTGACTTCTCGTTATCTTGACAGTGTTTATCACAAGTGTTTTGTACTACTTGTTTGTTGTCTTTCTCTATTTGAGTGGCTGGGATTGGTACATGTCTATGTTGGCACCGTTTACATGATCGGACATAGTTTCTGATGTCTTTCTCAACACCTGGCCAATAGTGTAGAGATAATAATGTCTGTCTAGTCTTGGCTATTCCCATATGGTCTGTAACTGACATGTGGTGCGCGAAGTGGAGTGCCTCGCTGCGGTGTTGCACTGGTAGCACTATTTGTGAAATACACGTTGGATATTTCTTGTATATTCTCATGAGGATATTGTCTTCTACTTTAAATTTCCATCTACCCCTATTTGCTTTTTAGATGGTTGGTTTACTCGCTGAAAGTATGTTTGTAACGTTTCATCGTCCTCTTTGCTGTTTTGCTAAGTTATAGTTCTGCTTGTTTGCTACCTGTTTAGTGTCACTCTGGTTATTCTGCAGTATGACTACTTTATCTTGTTCTTTATCTTTCTTATGCATTGTTCTTTTTTGGCTATTTGCTACATTGTCTTTTAATTCCCATGCTTGGATTTCTTCTTGGGTACACTCTTTTATTCCAGGTATGTTACCTAGCATTAGTCCAGCGTACGGGTTTGGTAGCATTGCTGCTTGTATTCTGCCAGTATAGTATGGGCTGTCGATTTCGATCCATGCTGTGTCATACTTTTCGAGTGTTCCACCGAATGTTCGACAAGTTACTGTATTACCTGTGTAGTCTTTTCTTCTAACAAACCTTTGGTTTACTCCCACCATCGATGTTCCAGTGTTTCTTATGCATGTGGTGGGTATGCCGTTGACCCAAGCTTTATGGACCTTTAGAGTTCCGCTGCACATGTTCGTATTTGTCTGTTGTGTAGGTACTCTATGACTATTTACAGGTTTATCAATCTGTTGTCTATTATTTTTGCTTGTAGCTATAGACAATTTACTTGTGGTTTGGTCATGTTCTTCATTTCTACTAGTTTTGACATCTGTTCTTTTAGCTTCTTTCATCATTAGTTTCAGTCCACAATTCTTGACTTCATGTCCAAAACTATGACAAAGATAACATTTAACTGGTTTCTTGTTCTTTGTTTGAATTACTGGTAATGTTATTTCCTCTTTTTCAAAATTCCACTTATCTATTTCAAACTGTAATCTTATTCCTCCAAGCTCTAGCTATTGTCTTTCTAAAGCTATCTCTTTATCTCTTTGTTTTTCTCTTGCCTGTCTAAGCTCTTTAGCTGCTGCGTATTGTGATTCTACATTTTGCAGTTCAAGTTGTTTAAGTTCTTTAGCCGCTGCTCTATCCTCTCTTAACTGACTTCGAAATTCTAAGAGTTTGTTTTCTGCCCATGTCAAAAGTTCTAGGCCTGTGAAACAGAATTTCTCACCAAGTACTACAAAATCTACTAATGTAGACATGTTGTGGTTGAGTACCTGTCTACTAGATATGTGTTAATAACCTGTAACTGAAACAATGCACAATAATTGCAGACACTATCAGTATCAGTGTCTTCAGATAATCAGTATATGTGATGACAATGGTAAAGAATCTCAATAGCAAGAATATATCTGCGTCAGTGTCACTGCTGATCTTGCTCTGGCGAAGCCGACTGTGATGACCTTGCTGTAATTGCTGTTGAACAAGAATGATAACACTACTGGACAACAATAACACCTATCAGAAGTTTTAGCTAAATGACATAACACCTGTGGACAAAATAATCACAAATAATAGATACATTAATGACGTTAAAGAACAACAAATAATGGACTAGGTTACAAAACAAGACAAAGTTCTCGCTAGCAGTCAAAAATTTACTTGAAGTCCAAGTCAATTTCGAATGCTAACCGAACGGAACGTACTTTTGGGTGATGATGCAATAACCACAAAAGTAGCCCTCCAACCTCCCACTAATGATGAGGGTGAGTAAACATATTGATGGAAGGGTGCCTGTTGACTCTGGAATACTAAGCAGGACACATATACAAATCAAGTGAAAACAGCTTAACCTGTATAAATTCAGCTCCGGTGTCCTTGGTGGCTTGGTCCAGATGCTTGGCTCCACTTCAGAATTCTTCAAAAGATGGTATGGATCAGCTTCACTGCATTCCGGGCTGATCAGGAATCCGTAGGAGTTTGGTCTTGAAAATGGTGATCCTCAAAAAGTGGTGTTGATAGCGCTTAGCATACTACTCATGGTACTGGAAACTTGGATCTGAAAAATATTCTTCAATCTAGCACTGACATTAGTTCATTGGAGCACTATAGTGCGTGAAGCACATGAAGACGGCTCTAGAATGATGGTTTATGTGGCTGAGTGCCATACTCTGTTTCCTTGAATGAATAGTTGAATCTGGAATTAAAGTTCTTTGATATGTTCTTTGCCACTGTACACAGACGTAATACGATCACACAATTCATCTAACGTGATGTTTGGCTGAGACGTGAGCTTATTTGTTGTTGTCGGTGGTCGCCATCTTGGTAACCTTCAACTAGGCCATTCTTTGTCTTTCACACATGGTGTTCACTTTTTCTTTCTTTATTACTTGCAGATCACTGTATTCTTTGTTTCTTTCGCCCTGTTTACTCGTCAATACTGCACTAGCGAAGACCCCCAAGTGCCAAGAGCCGGAACTCACTTATCATGCCCGACCTCTTGGGTTTGTGTCCAGGGTTTATAATATTTAGCAGAAATATCTCAGTAGGCTCGTAGAATCACTGTACAAGTCTTTCGTGCACACAACACACGTTCAAAGCGTCCTTAGAGTACAAAGTAACTTTATTACATCACAGTTCTCACAGTGGTTGCCATCGAACACCGCTAGCTATTGCCTTTCAGCGTTCTGTGTCCGACCATCCCACTCACTGTCCGTCCATAAAGACTAACTAGCACCACTAATCGTTATTTGTTCGTGCGGTTGCTGCACACAGTCGACTATCACTACACTTTACGGCTACACAAGAATATAAGTGCTATCTACTTACGCACTTCACACTGGTGACGAACATGTCACGGCATGTCTCTAGCTCCGCCATTCTTGTCGGCTTGTTCACAACACGGGGTCAGTTCTCTCACCACAGCTGGTCGATATCAACTGGGCCATAGTTGGTCATTCACTTCAGTGCCCAGTTTCTTCATTCATCGCTCTCCTTCACAAGGACACTCTTTCCCAATTGACTGTATCTCGAATCACTGTGCCCATCGCGAAACAATTTCAGACTCAGATCTTTCTCACAATCTCAACCTTCGTCTCGCACGTCCCAGCCCGGTCTGAAAACCAAGCACACTGTTTTCCGGCTTTCGCCTGGGAGCCGTCACGTGGCGCATTAGCTCCGCCCACTAATGTTAGCGTTTCTGAACTGTGTGTCAACACATCTCTCCAGTTTCCACAACTGACACCCCTGGCGTGTTTCGCGCAATTCATCTCATGGCACCCACACCTCTGAGATGTCCTTCCGTTCTTCTATACAGTTGACCCTTATGTAAACTATTCCAGTCCTAGAATTGAAACCAGAAAGTCACATCATTGACAAATGTCTGTCGCGTTTAAACAACACTAGACACCGTGATTTCTTTTCTTATTCGGAACTGGAACAGATCCACACTCTATGTGGTGTTAATCCAGCCTGCACACTGATTACAAATTTCTTTTTTTTTATATCCAGATTGCCGAAAACACTGTCTGAATGACGTCACTGACTTGGCTGGAATACAGGTTCAGAAAAACTCTCATTCTTTTAATTTTTCAGATCGGGTAAACAGAATGCCGACTTGCCCCCTTTTGATCGGGGGAAATACTTCCCGTGCATTCACAGAATCTTTGCCGGCGTTTGATCTAGGGAATCCTTCTCAGCAAAAAAGATCTTTGGCGGCCCAGAAACGACTGTCTTCAGCACTCCATCAATCAGATCGGCATCTCCAGTGGTTCCGTGACAGACTGAATGGTCCTATGTGCAATGAGGATGATCTCTCGACTAACTAACTAACTATACATACATACACATTGGCACCTTGCCGTCTTGACAGACGATAGTTTGTGCTTCAAAAAGGCATAATAACTTTAACCCATGGGGGTAGAGAATGAGACTGGTAAGGCCAATTCGCTCTGTAAATGTTCGTTCACAGTGGCTGCATGTGAACACGTGGTTTTTTCCACCATCATGCACCATCTTACGTCTCACACGTTCGGTGTGTGACTTATCTGCAATAATTTTCTCCGTTGTCTTTATTCCATTTCTGATGTTTGCCCTCCATGCAAAACGTTCAGCTGCGACTTGCTTCCAATGTGCATTATAAATGCCTGTATCAATCATGTCCCACTTACACACATCTTTGTATCGTAGTAGAGGCCGACCCTGAGATCTCTTACCCATGTGTAATTCACAAAAAAGATATCCTTTGGTATTCTGCCATCATCCATCCTCCTAAGATGTCCTATCCATCTAAGTCTTCGAAGACTGAGCATGGAATAAAGCGTCACACAACCTGATCTTTCCAATACTTCAGTATTTGTGATTTTGTCTTGCCACTTAATACCAAGAATTCTTCGCAGACACAGTATATGAAAGCTGTTTAAACGTTTCTCTTGGTGTGAGTAAGTTGTCCAGGTTTCACTGCCATAAGAAGAGTACTAAGGACACAGGCTTGATAGAAAAGGACTTTTGTTTTGGCAGTAAGCTTCCTGTTCTCCCAGACTCTTTTTCTTAACCTGTTCATTGTGTTTGCTGCCTTACCAATCCGGATGTTGATTTTCTGATCTAAGGATAATTTGCTATTTACCTCTGATCCTAGATATGTAAAATGATCTACCATATCTAGGTCGGCGTCATCAATAAAGATTGATGGTACCCCATTTGCACCTTGTGACATAATCTGTATCTTCTTTTTGTTAATTGTTAAACCAAATTCAGAACAAGCATTGGAGAATGCAGATAGTAGACATTGTAATTCTTCCTCAGAGTGGGTCGTAACTGCAGCATCATCTGCAAAAAGCAACTCTCTGATCAGTACCCTCCTAATTTTGGTCTTGGTCTTCAATCTCTGAGCATTGTAAAGGCCGCCATCCGAGCGTGAGTGAATGTATATACCACCATCCTGATCACGAAAGGCATATTTCAGTAGAAGTGAAAAGTATATTCCAAAGAGGGTGGGAGCTAGTACACAACCTTGCTTAACTCCACTCTTGATTTCAAACTCTTCAGAAGTTGCACCATCAAACTTGATTATACCCTTCTTGCCTGTGTGGAACAATTCCACAATGGACAGAAGAGTTGGTTGGCAGCCAATCTTCTTTGGTGCCTTGAACAGACCCTCACGACTGACCAAATCAAATGCCTTTGTAAGGTCCATGAAGACAATAAACAGTGGTTGATTCTGTTCACGGCATTTTTCTTGCATTTGTCGCAATGAGAATATCATATCAATGATAGACCGGTTCTGTTAAAAGCCACACTGTGATTCGGGGTAGACTTGATCTCCTATTTGAAGTCTGCGCAGAACAATTCTGTCAAATACTTTTCCAACAATACACAGAAGTGAAATACCCCTATTGCAGTCGCTCCGATCGCCCTTGTTCTTGTACAGTGTTATGATGCTTGAATCTTTGAAATCCTGTGGGACTTGTTCTTCTCACAAGCATAGCTCTATTAGCTGGTGGATCTGTAGAGTGAGTGTGTCTTGCCCACTCCTGATAACTTCTATTGGAATCCCATCCTTACCTGGAGCCTTGCCAGATGCAAGTTCATTAATAGCACACTTAACTTCTGTAATGGTGTGAAGTGCGTCCATGTGGTCAAAAGTTGGTAGAACCTCTATAGCGTTTAGGGCATCATCCGCTAGTTTGGTCACACTTGAGAAGAGCTCCAAATAGTGCTACACCCATCTGTCCATCTGCTGTTTCTTATCAGTTATGATTTCTCCAGTCACGTTTTCAATGGTGCACTTCTTTTGATCATTGGACCACATGCTTTCTTTATTCCTTCATACATGCTTCTGATGTTTCCCTTATCACTTGCGATTTGAATGGACTCACATAACTTGATCCAATAATCATTTGCACACTGCCTGGCAGCCTTTTACACATCATTCCTAGCTTGCTTTAGCTCACTCAGAGTGTTAAGCGTTGATCTTTCCTTGTTTCTTAAGAAAGCTATCTTCTTCTTATCAATCAAGGGTTGCAGAGTCTGGCTGTTTGCCGCAAACCAGTCCTGCCTCTGATGATCACAGTGCCGTAAACCTCTGAGGCAGTTTTATAAAGAGTTTCCTTAAGTTGACCCCACTTTTCATTTACTGTACAATTTTATATAATAATATTTTATATAATAACTAACTAACTAACTAACTAACTAACTATGTGTGTATGTATTTGCGTAGGTAGGTAGGTAGGTACTAGGTAGGTAGATAGATAGGTATGTAGGTAGGTAAGTATGTAGGTAGATGCGTAGGTATGTTGTTAAATAGATATATACATATGTAGGTAGGTAGGTAGGTAGGTAGGTAGATAGGTAGGTCGGTCGGTCGGTCGGTAGGTAGGTAGGTAGGTATATGTTTAGGTAGGTAAGTATGGACGTAGTTAGGTAGGTAGGTAGTTAGGTTAGCAGGTAGTTAGTTAGATAAGTATTAGGTAGGTGCTTAGTTAGGTAGGTAGCCATGCAGGTAGGTAGGTATTTAGGTAGGTAGGTAGGTAGGTAGGTAGGTAGGTAGGTACACAGGTAGTGTGGAACCTAGGTAATCACTGACCGACGGAGGGTAGGCCATACCAACCGACCGACAGACTCACGCATCCCGGCAAAGCAAATATCTGTATGACTGTCTATCTATCTATCTATCTATCTATCTATCTATCTATCTATCTATCTATCTATCTATCTATCTATCTATCTATCTATCTATCTATCTATCTATCTATCTATCTATCTATCTATTTGTCTGTCTGTCTGCCTGCCTGCCTGTCTGTCTGTATGTATGTCTGCCTGCCTACCTGTCTGTCTGTCTGTCTGTCTGTCTGTCTGTCTGTCTGTCTGTCTGTCAATATGTCTGTCTGTCTGTCTGTCTGTCTGTCTGTCTGCCTGTCCGTCCTTCCGTCCGTCCTTTGGTCCGGTCGTCCGTCCGGTAGTCCTTTCGTAGGTCCGTCCGCAGGTCCGTGCGCCCGTCTGCCCATTCTCCCGTCTATCCGTTCGTCCTTCCTTCCGTCCGTCCGTCCGTCCGACCTATCAGCAGCTTCTTTATAGCCGACATAAGAATAGCATAACAAATACATGAATATGTATTGATCGGCACACAGGAAAGTAAACGGCTTCTTTCTAGGGAGGGAGACTTGTTTCCAAGGCACCAGGACAGGGTTCTATACTGGCCAAGACCTATTTATACGTCCTCGTCGAACTTCCTGGGCAACAAATCCCCTCGGGGTCCTGGCTAACGTCAGTAGGATCGCTGATTTTTCCGCAGTCGGAGAGTATTTGCCTGCACGGCGAGGAACCACCAGTCTGCACGCCAACAAGCCAAACACGGGACAACGGATACTCACGCAAACCTCAGGTCCCGTATGACATCATTCTGATGTTGGACAACAGGATGTCTTCATCCGACATACAGGACTTCGCACTGGAGTTCACAGCCAGTGAACGCAAGCAAGCCAGGAAGCAAGCAATCAAGCAAGGCTCCTTTCTAGACCTTGAGGTATCTTGGGTATACGATTCCCGTCCCAAATTGTAAAGATATATCGGAACTCGATGGGTGATACAGGCAGTACTACGTCGGCCACCTTTCCTTCCCAAGACATTTTCTGGTACTTACTGTAGGCTGGGAGAATCTGGGAGTCCTCGTTCATGTTTAAAACTCCTCCCACAGGTGGCGGCTGGAACACGTGACTGACTACCTCGTTTTCCGACTGACGTAATGACTCTCGCCGCCTCCTCACACTGGAGAAATGGCTCTCGTGGCTCCCTCACAGTGAAATAATCGCTCCCGTGGCTCCCTAACAGTGAAGAAATTACTCTCGTGGCTCTCTCACAGTGAAATAATCGCTCCCGTAGCTCCCTCAAAGTGAAATAATCGCTCCCGTGGCTCCTTCACACTGAAGTAATCCCTCTCGTGGCTCCCTCACACTGAAGTAATCCCTCTCGTGGCTCCCTCACACTGAAGTGATCACTCTCGTAGCATCCTCACACTGAAGGAATCGCTCTCATGGCTCCCTCACACTGAAGTAATCGATCTCATGGCTCCCTCACACTGAAGTAATCGATCTCATGGCTCCCTCACACTGAAGTAGAGGAAGGAATTAGATATCAGAGGACATATCAGTCGAATTACACGTCTATCTTCAACTAGGAGCGGCTGTCATCTGGGAGCGGCTAGTTCAGATCTCCGTGTGCCAATAGATTAACTAAACAATGTATGCTGAGTTTGACCCGTTACAATTTAACTAGACAGGCATAATTACGTGTATAGTAATATGGGAACCACGGCTACCTAGTGGTTAGAAGCTCGCTGCTGGACCTGTGGGCATTGGTTCGATTCGCACCGGGGCGGATTTATAAAACTGACCTAAGCTCTCTGTTCAAATCGACCTAAAAGGTACAAAGAAATATCTTGGGTAGTAAAGGCTATCCGCGTGATACTGAACACGACAATGAGTGTAGATCGGTCTATGAAAATATGGGTCTAGCTCGATATGCCCGGCGATACAATGATCGAGTCACCCATCAAGTGTAGATCGGTCTATGAAAATATGGGTCTAGCTCGATATGCCCGGCGATACAATGACCGAGTCACCCATCGAGTGTAGATTGGTCTATGAAAATATGGGTCTAGCACCGTCAGTTCTATGTGCTATGTAAAATGAACCATTACGTTTACTTTACCATATGCCCAAAGCGGCTTATATGTATTAATGAGTCCTTCGCTTTGGATTCTTCCATTAGTATAGGAAACAAGTATTTCATGTCAACACTACTCAACAAAACAAGCTTATGTAAGAAGACACGACATAAACAAAGCAGATGGCTGTCTATAGAACATCCACTTTTTACGTCCGTTACAATGTTTTCGTAACAAGTAAATACTCACGTAACGATCTCTAATTACGGATTAACCTTAGAGTAGGCCGCGCGCAACTCCACTAATCCTGAATCACGTGACAAAGCCCATTTATTTACAGATTTTCCCTGGGCACAGAAAACCAAATAGAGGAAATTTGTGGTTAAGGTTTTAGAACCCACAATAAAAGATATGGCAAAATTACGTAGAAGTTTAATACCCAAGACAAATATACACGGCTACACAAAAAAGACAAGTAATTTTTTTGTCATCTTTTTTCCGTTACCATGGAATCCTGTAGTAAATAATACTTTCCTTTAAGACAGACGCAAACACGCAGAGACAGAAAGCAAACAAGAAGACGAATGTACAAAATGGAGCTAAGAAAACATAAAAAATGTAACCAGAAGATAGGAAACACAATAGCACATCATTACTATGGGTACAATAGCGGACGTACCATATTTTTTTCGGGCTAAATTTAATTCTTGAAGACTAACAGATCAACAAAGATGAGAAGGAGCGGGGGAAGGGATATGTGAGAAAGGAGGCGGAAGATGACAACAATAATTATACAATCGAACAAAAGGCGCGCAAAGCGATGTTAGCGCTCGGACCTAGAAATACATAACAGGGAAGTAATAATGATAATAATTATGAAGACGGCCAAGAACCACAACAAAGCGAGGCACCATTAGCAGATGACGCCACCAGTCCTAATGACACTTGCGTTTCCGGTGGCGTTTTTATTTTGCGAGATTTTCAGCGGGAGCTAAGTACAACAGACAACGACTCTTACTGGCGAGTCAACATCAACAACAATAGAATAATCAGCCAGACTCACGGGCTAAGAATGTGTGTTGGCAGAAGAGAAGAGGCCAGGAAAGATTCGTGTGTGTTAGCTCGTGTTGGACTAAAATATCTCCTTCTATCTTTCTAGAAGAGGAAATAATGGAAGAGCTGCTATTATAACAATGTCTAAGACATTAATAAGACAGAGGATAAAAAATAGATAAAATAGTTAAGACAAAATGTAGTGCTTAATTAGAGAGTAAGAACATAAATAGAACATACCTTGAGAAAGATAAACGGCGGGCAAAGCAAATGTAAACATCATTAAAGGAAATAAGTGCGAGTGGGAAGGAAATATTTCATAAAAACAGTTGAATAATGAATGTCTTTAATTGTTTTTCTTTAAATGTTTTGCATAACGAATACTTTCAATGCACGTGGGTTTCTATAAACGTGCTCCAGTCTCTTCCCATAGATAACGCAATGGGTATCTCAGCACAGTGCACGAATTCGGTAGTGCCGGCGTGGATCCAAGTATGTGTTGTCTAGAATTTCACGTCTTATCAATCTATTGTGTGGGTCGGTGTTCTAATTTTGAAATGTAGTCCCTACAGGCCGCCTCCCTGGCCAAGAGGTTAGCGTCTCTCTCCGTAATCCCGTATACTCTCGTGAGTGACATAATGTGCGCGAGAAATGATAGCGGTTCTCGCTGCGTCGGTAACTTACGGGGTATGTGAGCCGGTCGTTCAGAAAGCAATGGCAAACTACTGAACGTAACATTTACCCAGGAATCACGAACAGCGAAAATGTTGGGGTTGACTGCTACGTCCTGTGAAGGACATGCAACTTAATTTTTTTTTTTTTACATGTTGTTAACTATCTCATAATTGTTTAATTGTTTGAGGAAGTATTGCGCTTGTTTGATATGTTATTATTTAACTCATACTGAAGTGAGGAATTTGTCGTTTTCCTAATATGTCGTACGAAGTTTTATTTTTTTATTTTGTGTTTATTCTTTTATTATTTTTTTATTTTTTTTTTGGCAATTTTGATTTCTTGACATTCTAAAAGTTGTAAAACGTTTAGGAAATAGAGTTTAAATGGTATGCTGGTATTTGGCTCATAATTATTTACGGAAATATATGTTAACTGATATGTTGATATTTACCGCATATATTTTTGGCGCTTTCTTGCTTAGATTTCGAGTGTACTGGACTGCTTTTTGCATGTGGATCAGGCAGGTTATTACCTATTACCAGTGTCTCTCGCCGTTAGGCGAACTCACTCCGACTTCTGAAGTATTTGTAATTTACGGCTTCTTTTTACGGCATTTTAGTCCATCTGACCAGTGTAGGGGTCGAACCAGCTAACTTGACATCAGCGCACCGGAAGTTTCAGAACGAGGGCTTTTGTCCATTCGGCCATGCTGACCTCCTTTGCTTCATATGTTTGGGGGAAATATAGTTTAGCTGTCGTGGTTGTATTAGATCAAGATTTGTTGAGCATAGTTTACCTGACATGGCGGAAACAGTGGGAAACAGCAAGAAATAGACACCGCAATGAATTAAGAGAGTGTATTGAGCATTTTGTACTCCATGGTTTCTCTGGCCAGCCACATTGTTTCTGTAGAGAGTCTAAGCTCCAAGAGGGGATAAGGGGCAGAGAAAAAGAGGAATGCAAAAAGTGCTGTTTGTGTGAGAACTGTTAAGCCTTCCCATATTCGTTTTGGGATAGGGTAGTAACGTCACTTCCCCACCGCCTTTCCTGTCCCTGCAGTTCCAGAAAGAGTATGAAAACTATCAGCATCCCGTTTTGAGAAGTTGGGTCGACACCAGAATCATCGGAACAAAACACCGTTCACTGCTGGGAATTGAACTCAAACCACTGTCTAATCAAGCATACCAAGTAAGGTTCGAAGGTGGTTCTTGTCATACTCAATCTCTCTTAAAATGTGTGTATCCACTGTCGTCTTGCCACGTGTACTTCCTTTACGGGGATCGTCTTATGTTTCCTTAGTCTTCCAATGGGAGTGCTTCATACCCAGTAATACATCTCAATGGTCAACGTGTTCGACTTGAGCATGCATCTATGTTAGATTTGCTTTCTCTATTCGGATGCATCCAAAGTAATGGGCTCTATCCACCATGGTCTGTTTTGTTTACTAACAGTTTTACCAGGCAGTGGCCTTAAGGCGATTTCCAACAAAGAACCTCAATGGCTCGGAATGCTGAAGAAGAAGAAGATAGGATTGTTAACAAGTAGAGCTTATACAAGGGGACCTCCTGCTTTTTACCCTTATCCGGGACGGTTAGGCATCCTATCTCATTAATCAAGAGGTCAGGAGAACGTTTGCTGGCATTAGATACCTTCTGAGTATGAGACCAACGCCGTAACCTCTCCGCCACAACTGGTTTTCTTTCTTTTTAAGAAAGAATAATTCAGAATCCATTTCATCCAATATCTGCTCTTTCTACACCATTATGTCTTTTAAGGTGGCGAGAGTACTAAAGTTTCCGCGGCATGACAATGTTCATGATCGAGTCTTCTTCCATGTTTACGTTTTTAATGATGTATTTATATTTCTGAATCTTTGGGCCACACATTTGAAGAATGTAGGCCAAATTGTAAACCAATAAATGAGCACACGTGGAAGCTATTATTCTTGACTGATTCAGTGCAGTCAGATAAATATATCGCCAAATGTAACCTCCCATTTTGACAGAAGAACGATATATCGCCATACAAGAGTCATCGTTTTCTCTGTTTTGTTTCGTGACATCGGACGCAATTTCAATGCTCGGTGAATGGAAATTTCCATTACAATACTTGTTCATTAGATCGTGTACCATGTTTGATCCAAGCCTACTTTCTGTGTGGCACTGAATCAGTTACTTCAGTCAAGATATGGGTCCAATAGAATACGCATTAGCGGTCACTGTGGTCAAGGCGTGTATCATGCTCGCGCTCGCGCTTACATTTCCTGTGAGCTAACGATGGGTACTGTGCTGGTAACACACACACCGGTCATCTTAACTTCAACGTTGAATTCTCATTCGTAAAACAATGGCAAACATCGGAACTTACATTTGGCTAGAAAATCAAGCAGGGGTTGATCACAGCGTCCTTAAAAGGACTTGTACATTTTGTCGATGAACCTTAACTGGCAGTTGGCGGTTTGGATTCAGCCACGTGCTATTTAAAATTGCTTTTCGAATCTTAAGAGGAAACAAATATTTGCATGACTGCATTGTGCTGCTTATAACCTATACTTCGGTATGGGTTGAAGTGTGGACAGTGAGCAGACAAGCTAAACACATCTGATATCTGTAGAAATGTGGTTTCTGAGGAAAATGCAAAGAATACCATGGACAGTCAGAAAAACCAATGACCAAGTCCTACAAGAAACACAAATTAAAACCGTAAATTAATTAGATAAATTAGACGTTGACAGTCACAATTTATTTTGTTTAAAACATGTTATGAGAAGAAATAAATTTGAGAACGTTGTGACAACTGGCAATATTGAGGAGGGAAAGAACCAAGGGAAAGCAGAGAAGTAAATACCTGGATGGTTTGGCCGCGTGGTATGATCGAGACAAGAAATCTGAGCTGATCGACGACTCTGGTGATCGTGTGAGATCGCGAAATATGACTGCTTACGGTTATCGGCATGGCACATGATGATGATTGTGAGTTTTTTATGCACTTATTTATGTCATCTGAACAGCAATTGCTTCTAAATATGTCAGAATAATTAATAGACGTACTCTTCTATATCTGCTCTTTTTAAGTGTATTTATAGTTTTCCTTATAGTCATAGTTTACTTTTCTCATAGTTCACTTTCCTTTCTCCTCCGTTCCCTCTAGGCCTTTTATTTTTTATTTTTCAAGAGCTGTTTCTTTCTCCCGTCTCTCTATTCAAACACGTTTTCTCCTACCGTTTAAAAAATCAATAGTGGAAAGATAAGAGCATTGATATTTCATAATTGAATTTGCAGGAGTGATAAAGAAACCATTAAAACTTTCCATATGCCCATTAGACTCCGGCTTTGAGAATGACATATGTGGTGGTAATTAGTGCCAGAGTGGGCTATCAGAATGTATGATAGAGTACTGAGATGGCACGTTTTGGCATGTATCAAGATGGCCGCTTCCTAATGTACTGTCTTACAGGGAGAAGAAAAAATAACAAAAGCTTTCTAGAGATCCGATGGGAAAGGGGGGACAATAAACGATAGAAGTCGCCTCGACACGGTTGTGTTTGGCAGATACCAGGGAAAGCAAAATAACGCACAATTAAGAAGAAAAGCACAGGAATTAAGCATAACAATGTACAGTAGTTAGCCGAGAAAACACATAGAAAGAAGAAAAGAACTGAGGGATTTATTTTCCTTTTAAACACTTATTAGCACGCATTAAACAGTATTTTGCGAAAAACAAAAAGACGAATATATATTTTTGAAACCTCAAACTCCACTTTTTCCTCTTCCAACTCTTCCACCCACAATATCTCTTCTTCCTTTTCGTTTCTATTTATTTATATTATTATTCTTTTCCTCTTTCCTACCTTTTGATGTACTGTGAAATAGATCACACTGGGAGTCCTTGGCAATTAGTAAACAAGCAACAAGTTTCTTGAAACAATACAGAAATATACATTTCCAGAAGAGTTCTAATATACCCCGACCAGTCATAATGAGTCATGTAAATGTTTTCAAAGAGACTAAAACACAAAGAGAAATTATTGCAAACATCACTGACAGTTGTCATTTGTTGGCCTCGCTATGACAAGAACATGAGGTATGTTGTGACAGCTAGAATTATTTACGAAAAGAGAGATAGAGGATGGCAGTAAGAGAACGTTCGTGATAGCCTTTCGTCAAGGCATAGAAAGATATGTCTAGTGGAAATGATAGTTTCACGTTACCGTCACAACCTAACAATATCTTCCCTATTTATCATACTGCTTTTGTCATATCCACACATACACAAACACGTATGCGCGCACACGCACACACGCACGCACACACACACACACACACACACACAAGTATATAGATTAAGTAATAACATAAATAGTACTGACTTGTCATAATAGATTCTGTTATTTCTTGACAGTGTTTCACGTAGTCAGCGTGTGTGTTCGTGTATCCCATGCTGGGTGGCGTTGGTCACAATGTCCGCCTGCCTTCTCCTTCTATCTAGTATAGTGCCAATGATTTCTGATGAAGATGTTCTTCCAGGCCGTGTTGTAAGACTGTCCAGCATATTCTCTGTTGGTCTCCCCCTGACTCTCTTCACCTCCAGCCTTCCTGTTGTGACAACATACTTTAGCTTTTCTATTCTCATGCCATGCCCACAGAATGTTGACAATCCTCTTCTGATGCCAGTAACCAGATCTCTTTGTTAGTTAACTTCTGTCATCATATCTTCGTTGCTCTTTCAATATATCTACGTCATCATTCTTCTTTAAATAAACAAACCACACGTCTCTGCAGAATCCATATAATTCTTCATCTGGCTGCCAACTGTCCATAATTCGCTTCTGTATATCATTCACTGAGTAGCATGCCCTTTGCAGAACCTCGCTCCCATAACAACGTCCCGTAAAACTTCTCGATCACAAGTAAGATGCCCAGCGTCCCATATACCCATATGGAAATCATCCGCCACATCCTGCACCCATCTTCTCTTTGGCCTTCCTCTTCCTATCTTCCCAGGCATATATCCTTCTATTATTAATCTCTCCAAACTCTCATGACGTTTCAAGTGACCAAAAGATAGAATTTTCTTTGTTTTATCGTCTTTAATAGCCAACCTTCTTCAATATTCAGCTCTTGAAGTATAGATGCATTTGTTATTTTCTTTACCCAAGATATTCTTAGAACCCGTCAGTAACATTTATATTCAAAGGTATGTATGCGCTGTTCAGCTTGTTTAGTACATGTCCAGGTGTCACAAGCGTATGTTGCAATGGGAAAGATGCTTGCTCTTAAAAATCTGTATATCGCGATTAACTTAATATAGCTGTTAACATGTTTTTTTTCCCTCAACTCAGTTAAATGAAGATAACTGCAGAGAATATTCTTCATCTGGTGAATTGCTGATTTGCTTGGGTTATTCTGCATTGAACTTACATAATACATGCTTCTATCTGCTGTTATTAAAGCACCCAATTAGTTAAATACATTTATGACCTATTTCAGAATGGTTCCATTCATTTTGATGTTGCATTTGGATATATACGTTTTCTTTGTAATGACAATTACTTATGTTCTGTTTCATCAGCATTGCGAAGTTTATTTTTATGTACACCAACCGATATGCCTGGTATGCCTTTATGGTTATCAATATTTTTTCCTTGTATGTGATCAGGAGATACATATGTGTATATATGCATGTGTGTGTATGTGTGTGTGTGTGCTTGCATTCGTGTGTGTGTGTGTGTGTGTGTGTGTGCGCGCGCGCGCGTGTACTTTGCAGGACGGTGCAATCAAACCCAGCTTAATTATCTAGACACTCTAACGTTCAGTGGTTTTCCATTTATTTCTGAGCCAGAAATCTAGGTTTAAGTCCATAAGTCTAGCTGACCAGTGTAGGAAGTGAATCTACCACCCCTGCCGTCAGCAGCATTCCTAGCATATATAAATGACATAATAGCCATACATTAGTCTGTGTTACTGCCATCACTTCCATCGTCATGCTGCTCGTGGTTAAGGTGTGTGCGCCACTGGATTCTTGAACGGTTCGGCCCGCTGAACGGGTTGTAAATGCCCAAGCACTCCTCTGCTTCTTTACAACAGATCCATCTGTATAGATGAGCACTTCGGGGTTGTCTGAGTGTTCATTGATGAGCGCGTTGACCTCTGCATTGACAGCGGCAGGGTTCTGCTCTCTGCACTGTGTGTCAAGTGTGATAATGCAGGAGAAGGTGCACTTAAAAGCTGGAGGCACAGACACCCATTCCTTGACGGGGTTGATACTGGTAGGACTGCAGACCTGTCTGATGACATCTTCCGCCCTACCCATCCATGAGTCCAACCAGAGTACACACATCCTCCTTTGCAGATGACATAGAAATATGCACAACTGATTTGGCAGCAGACCGCCTTGAGTTGGTTTTTTTTACGAAAAGGTATGGGTATCGGTTGTTCAGAAAGCAATGGCAAACTACTGCACGTAAACTTGCCAAGAGATCTCAGGAGCAAAAAATTATGGTGTTAACTGCAACTTCGTGTAAAGGATATGCAACTAACTTTGTAAAACGTATTATTAGCGCTAAAAGATAGGTTAAAATCCTGACTAGTCAAGATATATATATCTTACGTGCGTGCGTGCGTGCGTGCGTGTGTGCGTGCGCGTGTGCGTGTGCGTGCGTGCGTGTGTGTGTGTGTGTTTTTTTGCATGCGGGCATTTTATCTATTAGACATTGTGATTTGTTTATCGAACAGTTTATAATGGGAGACTTGATGGTTCCGTCGCCCTGCTACTGAGTGAGTGTGTGGCGCGACACTGTGAGCTGTGAGTTTCGTGTGAAATGCTTTTTTAATCTGCCTGAGGTTCTTTGGAACGTGACTGCATGTTCGGAGCGATGGCATGTGGCTATGTCCCAGAGTTGACCGGTTTTTGCCTTATGCAGAAATGCGTGGCTGCTGGGCTTCTGGTTGACTGCCACTGCCATCAGCGATGAACTGTATTTTCGTGGACTGTGTGGGTGAACATCTAGGAAACATTCAGATAGGAAAATACTGCCGATTCCATCATAGATGAACTGGGTGTTTCGTGGAGGACTGGTGTGTTGACATTCTGGTGGCGGCGTTATGCACAGTGTATCTGTGCGGCTGTTGTTCGTCAAGACTCCTGTCTTTTCCACTTTTCACGTGGGGAGCGTTTTGTGTGATATTCACTGGCACAGGAACGGAGCATAATGGGGACGACCCGTTGCTGTGAAGTTGGAACTGCGACTAACTAACTAACTAACTAACTATAAACGATAACCTCTTCCCCCAGAGCATACGCATGCACCGCTGGATAACCAGACATGCACGCTTTAATCAGTCTTGGAACGCGCTGCATATAATTGCAAACGACTGTCTTCGCTCTAAATGAGCAGACATCATTCTGCAGTCGTACTTTACATCACTAACCGGGACGTACGCATCTGAACATGCCGGTATAAGGGATAACAAGCGAGCCTACCTACTGGGAAGTAATCTGAACGGGAAGAGGCACGGACAAATCTGATATTGTGGTGTAGTACGGACTCTGGTGACGGATGCTGACAAGCCTGAATGACCTGATTAAACCACCTGGGAGTGAAGCCTGGACTAGCGCATTGATGGCGACTTCATGTTCGAGAGAGGAAACATCTGAACCAAATTCTCATGGGGACAATGAGAAGAAATACTTTAAGATGGACGCTGTCAAAGAACATTTTGAGCCAAAATAGGCCTTACCAGCTATCTTAGAACTCACGGCTCCATACTTTCAACCCCACTTGATGAAATGAATTGTCACCATCATTTTCGATGGACAAACAACAAGCATCTGAGGACTGAGCATGGATGGGAATACCCAATGTACAGTGACGTCGATCGTGTAACAAAATCGAATATTCTTGCCTAGTTACCAGACACATGTTTGCCTGGGACAACCTTTAGTACTCTGCCTTCATGAGCATCAAACCCAGGAAATTCACAATAGGAGATATGAGTGTCATTGCTCAACTATGCAAAGGCTTTATATTCACTTATAAGCATCAAACTACACATATCGTTCCCAAATAAAGACCACTAAAATAGCAATTCCACGTAAATAACGATATGTACAGACTTTACCCGGTAACGATTCCTTTCAGCCATTAAACAAAAAGAAAAACAAACAAAATAAAAACCAGAAGAATGGCCTCCTTTTCTGTTAATGACCCTGTTGTTTCATATCAATAATTAACTTAATTCTAGACAGTCTCTGAGGAACACAGCAAGGGGTTTCGAAATCCTTATTGTTGCGTTACTTAGACAAAGACATTCTTCATAATAGGATTCTACATTTACGGAATTAACAACAGGAGGTATTTCTATCTCCAGGAGAGGTACACACAGCGAGCTTCGAAGGCAGCGGAGGAGAAGAACGTTTGAGAGGAGGACGCAGATGTGTAAACTATCATATGGGTTTCTGGATTAATTAGCTTACATGCAGTGTTGTAACTGTTGAGGTGGGCGGTTTCTTTGGGAGATTTATCAAGCTGCAATGACGTCAACTCAGAACACAAGACGATAAGATAAGGCGATGGGGATTTAAAACAACTGGTTTGGACCTTGAAGTCATCAACACCATTTTGTGCCATGACATTAAGCATAAGGGTACACGGATCGCCAACTCCGGCGATCACCGGAATCTCGGATCAGGTTTGTGTCCTTGTCCCGATGATGTCATGTTGCCATGCTATCCGGACATGTATCTTATTGTCTTCCCCTTGCTTTTTTCTCATTATTTTTTTTTAAACATGTTATGAGAAGAAATAAATTTGAGAACGCTGTGACAACTGGTGTTGATGTTGCAGGTGATGGTGGGGTTGGTTATGATTATGATGACTGTGATAGTACTGGTGATTGTGGGGTTTAAGATGGTGGTTGCGATGATGGGATTGATGATGGTGATTGCAATGGTGAAGTTGATGATGGTGTTTTCTATGGTGGGGTTGTTGATGGGGTTGCGATGACGGTTGTTTCTAAGTTCTCAAGTTTATTTCTACGCACAACATGCCCACAATCAATAACTGAATAAGGCATTTGACACCAGTTTATGCATGGCGTAATACCTCAATAAGTTTAGATAACACGACCCTAATTTTCAGAATGTTTCAAATATTTATTAGTTTACAGCCGAGGCCATAATCACAATGAGTATATTTTGCTAGGTAACAGCGCAAGACTCTGGCACGAAACTAACTACTTGAAGCGCCACACAATATTGGGGGACTGGCTTAGCGATCTCTTCTCTATATAGGTAATCTTTTCTCTGTATGGGTATTGCTGCCTTTCTATACGTAATGTTGTCTCTGTATGGGTATTGCTGCCTTTCTATACGTAATGTTGTCTCTATATGGATACTGTTTTCTCTATATAGGTATTTTTTTTCTTCTGCATAGGTATTGTTTTCTCTATATAGGTACTATTTTCTCTATGTAGGCATTATTTATCCTTTCAAAGTATCAGCGTATCAAAATATCAAACAGTACAATCAGCAGTGCGCCTCGGACAAGCCAATAAGGGAATAGGTGCTCAAGCATCCTCCTTAAAATGTCCAGGAGTGTGGCGGCTTACTACTTCAGGTGGGTGTTGGTTCATCCAGCGTTTACGTATTTCCATATAGAGCTTTCAATTCTCAACAAACTGCTTAATCCCAATATCTCTGATCCCAGGGAAGGTCTTCGTCTCAGTCGTGACACTGAAACCAGAAGTTACATCAGTATATTTAACGGTATTTATAACATCCACATGATTCATCTATGATCTCGCCGCGGTAGTCGCAGAACCAGCCAAAGAGTCGGTCCCATCATTACCTTTGGTACAAGAATGGCCTGACACAAAAGCAAAAAAGTAACCAGTCTAACCGTTGATGCCTGCATGGATGCGCATGTTTCTGGAATGTTCTGGAATCGGAGTCTCTGTGGCGAAGTGGTCAAGCCGTTTGACTCGTGCTCCGAAGGTTGTGGGTTCGATTCCGGGCCGCACCCTTCGGTTTACGAGTTAAATCTTTCGGAGACTCCTGCTAAAAGCTACGGAGTTCGTGCTTTGTGCGACGCTTTCCGCGCTGCGGAAAGGGACCGAGCCATGTGGGATAAAACCCGGTGCGATGAAGTCGACCCTGTCGACTTTTAAGCGACTTTTAAGTTTCTGGAATGTTCGGTCTTGGGCATGTTTTCTACTTTAACTTTATTCCCCATTGGGGCTTAGGTCCGCAGCCAACGCATTCCACACCCTGCTGCCCTTAGCGACTCATGCAGCTCTGGCAGTGGCTCTGGCTCTCCATGTTATTTATTTTAACTTCTACTTCTTTTCTCTGTGCGTTTTAGAGCTTCCTCTATTTCTATTGACCTTTGGATTCCCGACAAAGGCCTGTCGAGTTATACGACAGTCAGGTGTTCTTGCAATTGATCAACAAGTTAAAGATATGAGATGCTTACGGGTGTAACTGTGGCATATGTACAATGATGTTTGCTGCAGAAGTGTCTAATATATGCAGAGTAAGTTCATAATCCACCCTTTTACAGGTCTTTAGTGGATTTTAACATACAGTGCTAGACTCATATTTTTCAGACTAATCGGCACTCCAGGGGTGACGTGGTCAGAATAATATCCACCGAATTTACTACCCAAAAGGGTAGCCAAGGTCAATTAAAAAATAAAGAAAGAAATGCTTATCTTGAAGAAGATGTCCACCTGACCGTCAGGCAAGAGTCTAACCACAACGCTGTCGAGACTTCCATATGCAGGTTGTAGCAACAAAAGATGCTGTCCTACACTGGTGAAGATGTCAACAATATCAAGTTCCCTGATGATGGTAATGGTGATGATGATCATGATGATGATAATGGTGATAATGGGGGTGTTGGTGATGATGGTGGTGATGTGGCTGTTTGTGATAAAGATATTCACATTGGTTTATGAAGGTGTACTAGAAAGACGACAATGAGAAGAAGAAGAAGAGAAGAAGAAGAAGAAGAAGAAGAAGAAGAAGAAGAAGAAGAAGAAGAAGAAGAAGAAGAAGAAGAAGAAGAAGAAGAAGAAGAAGAAGAAGAAGAAGAAGAAGAAGAAGAAGAAGAAGAAGAAGAAGAAGAAGAAGAAGAAGAAGAAGAAGAAGAAGAGGAGGAGGAAGAGGAGGAGGAGGATTAAAAGGACAAGAAGTGGGAGCAGCAGCAGGGGTGGTAGCAGCAGCAGGAGTAGTAGTAGTAGTAGTAGTAGTAGTAGTAGTAGTAGTAGTAGTAGTAGTAGTAGTAGTAGTAGTAGTAGTAGTAGTAGTAGTAGCAGTAGCAGTAGCAGTAGCAGTAGCAGTAGTAGTAGTAGTGGTAATATATTCGAATCGAACACTTGTCGGCTTAGTATACAGACCACTACGCTAACTCACTGCCACTCCTATAGTAAAACAGATTTATTGAGTGTTACATATGAATGCCCCATAAATAGCATGTAGAAACCTACCAGGTAATAATAATAACAACGCGGACGCTATCTACAATAGGATAGGCTGGAAATTTTGTAAACGATGTTTACCAACAAACGTATAACTCCTAATGCTTTGATAAAGTACGGGGATGTTCCCTACCCCTGTTACTTCTTGCCCCTTGCCAATAACAACAGTTAGCTGGTAGCCAAGATATGGCAGATAAACCTTGCTTTATTCAGTTATCTCATTACAATTCTGCAGAAAATCAATACATAGCTGTGTTGTTCTTGGCGGGGGAGGGGTTGCATAGGTGGTAGTGGGAACGTTCAAGCAGTTGTGGAATTAACTACAACCATCATGGCTGCGCTGGTACACACATCATTTAACCAAGCCCAGGAGATATTGCATGTGTTCAGTGCGTAGAGTTATCAGTTAAGACTGGTAATGCTGTGATAGACGCTGTTTTCATTCACTGTGTGCGTAAGATCTATTAACATAGTAGTATGCGCTATATGAGCAGTCGTTGTGGCGGTATAATTGTGATGGCGGCGGTGGTGGTGGTGATGGTGGTAGTGATGGTGGAGTTGGTGGTGATGGTAAGGATGATGATAGTGATTGTGATAGTGCGCATTGTAATGGTGGTGGTAGTGATGGTGGGGTTGATGGTGATGATGGTGGGATTGATGATGCTTGTAGTAATAGTGGGGTTGATGGTGCTGGTGGTAATGGTGGGGTTGATGATGGTGGTTGCGATGATCGGGTGGATGGTGATTATGATGACGGTGATAATAGTGGTAATAGTGAGGTTTATGATGGTGGTTGCGATGGTGGGGTTGATGGTGATTATGATGATGGTGATAGTAGTGGTGATGGTGGGGTTGATGGTAATGGTGGTGATGGTAGTGATGGTGATGATGGTGGGATTGATGATGCATGTTGTAATTGTGGGGTTGATGATGATTATGATGACAGTAATAATAGTGGTGATGGTGGGGTTGATGATGGTGGTTGCGATGGTAGGGGTGATGATGATTATGATGATGGTGATATTAGTGGTGATGGTGGGGTTGATTATGATTTTGATGACGCTGATAGTAGTGGGGATGGTGGGGTTGATTATGATTATGATGACGGTGATAATACTGGTGATGGTGGGGTTAATGATGATGGTGGTAGTGATGATGCAGACTTGGGTGCGTATTGTGTTTGATGGTGGTTATTGTACCTTACATGTTGGTAGTTGTGATGGTGGTGATGATGGTGGTGATAGTGGTGGTGGTGATGATGATTATGATGAAGAGCTGAGAAAATTAAACGCGTTGGTCGTCTACTAACGCCGACGTAACAACGGCATTTTAAATAGAAACCCTAGTTGATATGTGTTTTGTTATTACATAGGATCATTTCTAAGCTCGAGCTGAAGGTACTTCTCCACGCCTTCAAGAATACTGGGTGCATGGTGCTAGCCCCATATTTTCAAAGTCCAAATGGTACTCGATGGGCGATATGGTCGATATCACTCTGACCGCCTTTACTTCCCAGTGAATCTCATAGTGCGCATGCTAGGCTGGGTTGACCTAGAGATATATAGCTAATAGGTCAATTTAAGAAACAAATATATATATATATATATGTTGTCGAAGCCCCAACGGAACATATATTTGTTTCTTACATTGACCTATATCTCAGGCCAATTCAGCCTGACATGCGCACAGATCATGGCAGTGCAAATAGAGCTGTCGATTATATAGCTCACAGAACAATTTAGTCTAAACTCATTATATTACCTGCCGAAACTCATTACATTAGCATGCCACAAGTCACTATCTTACCATGATGAAACTCACTATCTTACCATGACCAAACTCACTATCTTACCATACCGAAACTCACTATCTTACCATACCGAAACTCACTATCTTACCATACCGAAACTCACTATCTTACCATGTCGAAGCTCACTATCTTACCATGCCGAAACTCACTATCTTTCCATGCCGAAACTCACAATCTTACCATGTCGAAACTCACTATATTGTAAAAAACAATTAGTTACATATCCTTTACATGACATTGTAGTCAACACCAGCATATGTTGCTGTTGTGCTCTCTTGTCAAGTTTACGTTCAGTAGTTTGCCATTGCTTTCTGAACGACCGGCACCCATACAATTTCGTAAAAAACAATCGCAACGTGGTCTGCTGCGTGCAGCTGTGTTTCGAACGCGGGTATGCATGATCACGAACGGCGTCCGTTACACCTTCACCACGGAGCAGGCACTCACTATATTACTATGTCGAAACTCACTATATTACATGTCGAAACTCGCTATAGCTGCATACCGAAACTCACTATATTACCATGTCGAAACTCAACATATTACCATGTCGAAACTCGCTATATTAGCATGCCGAAATTCACTATATTTCCATGTCGAAACTCATTATATTACCATGTCGAAACTCACTATATTAATTACCATGCCGAAAATCACTATATGACAATGCCGAAACTCAGTATATTACAATGACGAAACTTATTTGCCGAAATTCAATATTTTGCCCAGCCGAAACTCACTATCTTGCCCTGTCAATACTTTTTATCTAAGCCTGCTGAAACTCGCTATCTTACTCTGCTGAAACTCACTGTATTACCATACCGAAACGCTTTATATTACTACGCCAAATCTTACTGTCTTGCCCCGTCGAAACGGGTATCTAATGTATAATATAACATGACCACAGTATCAGAGATGGGGGTATCTAATGTATAATATAACATGATCACAGTATCAGACATAGAGGTATCTAATGTATAATATAACATGATCACAGTATCAGAGATGGGGGTATCTAATGTATAATATAACATGATCACAGTATCAGACATAGAGGTATCTAATGTATAATATAACAAGATCACAGTATCAGACATAGAGGTATCTAATGTATAATATAACAAGATCACAGTATCAGAGATTGGGGTATCTAATGTATAATATAAAAAGATCACAGTATCAGAGATGGTGGTATCTAATGTATAATATAACAAGATCACTGTATCAGAGATGGGGGTATCTAATGTATAATATAACAAGATCACAGTATCAGAGATGGAGGTATCTAATGTATAATAAAACATGATCACAGTATCAGACATAGAGGTATCTAATGTATAATATAACAAGATCACAGTATTAGAGATGGGGGTATCTAATGTATAATAAAACAGTATCACAGTATCAGACATAGAGGTATCTAATGTATAATATAACAAGATCACAGTATCAGAGATGGGGGTATCTAATGTATAATAAAACATGCTCACAGTATCAGACATAGAGGTATCTAATGTATAATATAACAAGATCACAGTATGAGACATAGAGGTATCTAATGTATAATATAACAAGATCACTGTATCAGAGATGGGGGTATCTAATGTATAATATAACAAGATCACAGTATTAGAGATGGGGGTATCTAATGTATAATATAACAAGATCACAGTATTAGAGATGGGGGTACCTAATGTATAATATAACAAGATCACAGTATTAGAGATTGGGGTATCTAATGTATAATAAAACATGACCACAGTATCAGACATAGATTTATCTAATGTACAATATAACATGATCACAGTATCGGACATAGAAGTATCTAATGTATAATATAACAAGATCACAGTATCAGACATAGAGGTATCTAATGTATAATATAACAAGATCACAGTATCAGAGATGGGGGTATCTAATGTATAATATAACATGATCACAGTATCAGAGATGGGGGTATCTAATGTATAATATAAAAATATCACAGTATCAGACATAGATGTATCTAATGTATAATATAAAAAGATCACAGTATCAGAGATGGGGGTATCTCGCGTATCTCCCGGCTGAATCTCACTATCTTACTATGCTGAAACTCACAATCTATGCATGTCGAAAATCACTATCTTTCCTTGCCTATATTTATTATCTTGTCCCTGCCGATACTCACTATCTTGCCATGAAAGCTTGCAAGAAATGTGTACAACCTTATCTACTATTTCATTGCCCATGGCTAGTGTAAACTGCAGGAGGCATATTTCAGACATACTCTTCAGTGCTAGCGCTTAGTTTCAGAAAGCATTTGCACGAACATAGAAATCAGCCTCTGATTCGCATTGTCAACTACTCAAGATTACAATAAATAATTCCTATTTCTCAAACAGGAGTTCGGTAAGTACTCGCCCAATGCCTACCCTTCCATCATCCTAGCGGAGACAATGACAGATTGAAACAGTTATACCCTTACAGCTGGCAAGATTATTATATCGCCACTCCCTCCCTTGTCAACTAAAATATCCAACCAAAAACCGTTGAACACAATTTACAGCTTTATTTCTATCTCTATCATGTGATGATTTCTTATTCTCAACCTGTCACATGAAACTGTAATGAATCCCCTATCTTCGCTGCCTCATCCCATTTAATAAATTAAGTCTTATCATCGAAGCACACACCCTAGCTCATTCACGCCTACACACACACGCACTCGCATTACACACACGCACGCATACACACACACACACACACACACACACACACACACACCAACGAACATACATGTGGTTAATACAGATTAAACCAGGGCCCCTACATTACCGAGGCAGGTAAACATACATACATTGCATACACGGAACGAAGCACGTGCACAAACTCACGCACGCCGTAAAGCTGTTTACCCAGAATTCTGAGCTCCGCACAGAACTGTAACATTGAAATATGACTACTGTACGAGGGGTGGATGAGGAAGAGGAGGCAGGAAAACAGCTGGAGGGAGGACTTACTTAGTCCTGGTACTCAGACTAGCAGACTTGTATCTCTGCCAATCGATAGATATGCCCCATATCCCAGAAGCCTTCTCTAAAGTTAAAACAGGTCGATAAATTTTATATTACAATAAAGCACGGAGGAGGCGAGTCCCTTTGTACAGACTAGGGGTTCAGGGAACAAATATACCGGGAGTACAGGCGCTCTGTGTACCCTCACGAAGATGAGGGTTGGGGGGATGTGGGTAAGAGGGACGGGTATATTGATGGTATTGGTGGTGAGGACTTTTAAAATTTGGCACATTACAGAAACTTAAGTTGGTACTGATGCTGACGATAAAGACTTTGAATTGAAGAGGGAGGCAAGGATACATGCATTAAAGCGTTCAGAATATCTGAGCTAATAATAATAATAATAATGGCAAAGTTGGCGACGTCAGTATAGAGGAACAGCATCTTGTGGAGGAGTGCTGATGTATATAATAGTTGTGGATGGGTGATGGACCCTACTATAACTTCTCCTTGAGGTTGAACGGGGTAAGGGTAAAGGTAGTGTCGCGTAATGTTGACTATTTTGATAGACAAGGATCAGAAATAACAACCAATAGACTTTCAGAATTCCGAAAGACTAATCACTGTCGAAGAAGAGGTCGAAATGGCTCGAACTAGGAAGTATGATTCGGAACCGTCCCAGGAATGACCAGGTCTTCAGACAGTGTTCTGGCACAGATAGGGAAAGCGAACAACCGTACTAGAAATAATTCTAGACAGTAGGCTTAAGGAATCTGGCGACGAATGCCTGCAAAAATTAAAGAGCCCCCTTTAACTGATCCGTTCTCACAACACGGAGAAAGAGTACAAATATAAAGTTACAACTTGCATTCCTTCTCTCTCTCAGTATCCTAATATTAAATTAGAGTATAACAGCAACAGACTAGGTATGCTTCTGGTATCACATATAACTATTAATTTATTGAAAACTGTGTGGCATGTAATAGTCTGTTGCCTTAGTGTGTAGGCAATCAAATCCTAGACTAAGTTGGCAGGCTAAAGGTGTCAGCCGAGGTGGTCGGTCACTTAGCTCAAGACTTGGGTGAGGCTTGTCAACTCGGGTGAAGTTCCAGTTCAGGTTGCGGATTCACTCTCCGGCAATAGACATGGTGCTCACGACTGGTAAGTATGCGTTGCTGCAGGTTGCTGGCTCATGGTACCACCAATGAAGGTGCAGAACTTCTGGAAGTTAATCAGAGAGAACAGAACCGGTGAATGCTTGTCCTACACGCAGGATACACTCATTGCACACCTCACTCTCAGTCTCATATTCAGACACGACTAGCATCACAAGACTCTACCTGTCACAGACGCATCCCTAACGCTATGACAACACAATGACAAATGGCTAAAGTGTACAATCTACTATCTTCCTTAGCCACATCTCATCCATCTAATCATGACTCAGACGCTCATGTATTCCATTCTACCGACACTGACACATCAATGTATATTGCTAAGTCTGATCACACTCTACAACATTCTTACTATGATGCATTCACATACATTATAAATCACACCAATTACATTTAACACTATGAAGTGTACACAATGAGTATGAATCCCACAGATTACATTTAACTATGAAGCACGAACATTGATTATAAATCACACAGATATTTACTCGACAACGTATCACCATAGATTATGAATCACAGATTACATTCACGTGACGAAGTATGAACATAGATTATGAATCACACAGATTCCCTTCATTCGAAGTACACCACAGATTATGAATCATACAGAGTACATTCATTCGACGAAGGAACACCATAGATTATGAAGCACACAAATTACATTCACTTGACGAAGTACGAACATATATTATGAATCACACAGATTCATCTCAGCACATGAAGCAGTATTGTAAATTATAATTCTGATTCACTCCCGACTCACACACAAATTAAATTCTACAGGAGGTTGAAGTATTAACATAGAGGTAGAGGGTAGGCAGTGAAGGACTGCGTTGAAGCAAGGATACTGATAGGAATGGAAGGCCTGTCCCACGCTGTCATGAGGTGACCTCTGACACGCGTGGTCTCCAGTAGACTATGTGAAAGAATTATTTCAAATTAATTAATCAGTATTTCCTATCACCATTTATTCCTCCGAATTACCCATCTCTATAATTATATTCTTCACTGGCGATATATTATTCTAATATATATATATTATATTAGTCCCTAGTTAAATATCAAGCTTCATTGTCTGACCATTCTTCGATAGTCCAGTACCCGCCTGCTATATTTCGTCATTTTGTGTCGCCGTTCCCTTCAGTCCTCTATTTTGGTCTTAGTAAAATCAGCGTCTCCATTATTTATATATTTATTCCGGCTGTAGGTTACGATCCCTGTTCTCTAACATTAGTTATCGCTTAGTTCACCCTGAATCTACACTACAAATACCGGTAAATATATACATGTAAATTCGTACTAATTAATTAAAGCAACGTACCTTCCAAATTGTGGTGATTAAACCTCTCCACGGGGGAACAGTGCCACTAGCAGTGTAAATATTACTTTTGGGTATCAATTGGGTTCGCAATTTGTTTTTCCCAAATATAGGCTAACTAGAGCCTGGATTCTTTTGTTGCAAGTGTCTTTTTAAAGCTAGTATCGGCTCCTGTGTCCTCACCGCTTCGGGTCAGTCAACCAAATGGACGATCTGCCGGCTGACGACAACTGGCCAGGCAGATTCTCGTGTTGCCACCAGGGTCGCAGGCTAAAACTGAATATGTTATTCAGCCAAACTTGCGCTGGGGCAGAGGGCATGCACAACTAATAGTTCTATAATATACTGTATAATATATAGTTTAAAAACCCTAGAATATTCACTAGGTTTACAGGAGATTAAATTCTCGCCAATAATACCGGCATATCTATAGATATCTACAAACATGGGAAAATAGGGAAAAGATCGTTTTTCTAGGTATATTTATAATTAAAAATACGATCTGCAATGTAATTTAAGCAAAACTAAAGGGGGAGACTGTCTATTACGCCACAGGCAGAATCCACATGAAATAATAATAACAGTGATAATGACGTCATTGATGATGATGGTGTGGTGTGGATGATTACGATGATGTGGTTGTCATGATGGTAGTGGTGGTGGTAGTGGTGATGATGTTGCGTTTATGATTATGTGCTGGTAGTGGTGGTAATGATGATGTGAAAGTGATGATATTGATGTGGTGGTGGTGATGATGATATGGTGTTATCATATGATGTGGTGGTTTGGTGGTTCAATATTACGTGCACCCTTCTTAACCATCTGCAAGGGTTAACCTTGTAGAAAGAATAGTTAAACTGAGAAATCACGTTCACTGATCTGAAAGTCCCAAATCAGTGGCCCAATATGTCGTTCCTGTACACTAACTGTCTTCTATAGCGATGCCTTGTGTGGACACGCATGCCATTCGGCCGTAGATAGCTGGCTTCGAAATGTTTATTTGATAATGTCTGAAACTCGTCAATACATAAAACCCCACCGTCATCATAGTGACAAGGGAGTAAGTGATCATACCTAACCCTCCACCCACCAATTCCAACTCTAGCACTATTAACTAATGTATTGACATGTGTCCTTTCTTTGATACATGACTATCCAGTATCTTTTCTCTTGATAGTCATCTCACTGTTTTCATATTCTTCTATTAATCTGAAAATGTGTTGCAATATGTTCCTGTTTCCTTTTCTCGTAAGAAAAGAAGAAAGTTAGTTTCATATATTTTACAGGAGGTAACAGTCAACTCCAGCATTTGTTTTTTACTGTTCGTGATTTCTTGGGAAGTTTACGTTCAGTGGTTTGCCATTGCTTTCTCGTAAACAAATTTTTAAAATACAAGGAATAAAAAAAAAACATTTACTGTCGCCTTCTTATGTTCGTGATAGATCATCTAGACATGGCCAGGCAAAGATCGTATCTGCCTGCCTTCGACTCTCATGTTTAAGATACACCCATACGTCGATATAGCCACACAACTATAGAGATCGCCACTACCTTGAGACCGTTCGCATAGGTGGCAGAACACATTGTCACACACGTAATAATCATATGAGAGTCAGTTAACATGCTATATAAAATCGCTACAGACAGTCTCCGCTTCCAATGGATAGACAACATTTGAGAGTCGGCCTCACGGCACTCACCTGGATGTATGCACCAGGACATGCCGAAATAAAAGATCATGAAGACCAGCTGGCAAAATAATGAACCAATACAAACGGTAAAAAGCGTGGACAGGGCTGGTATAATCAATGCAGTAGGGACTTGGCTGACGGATACTGACGATACCCCGATGTTAGCCCGCGAACTGGGGGTGAACCCCGGTTAAACAATTCAGCACTTAGATGTCAAGAGAGGAGTTGTCATAACCACATCCGCATAGGAATAGTGAGCAAAACCACTTTGGGTTGGCTGCTGCATCTGTGGACTGAGAACGCATGGGTAAGATCAATGTGTAGTGACGATTCGTACAGCATAAATTCGAATCATAAGTGACGTGAGAAATATCCGTTCAGGTCTTCTTCTTTCTTCTTTTTTTTCGTTTGTCCACCTGCAGATGGTGGAGTCAAATATGACGGGTCTACAGATTTAAATTTGGTGACGTCAGCTGGACTAAAATGTTGACTTCTCGTCCTTGACTTGGGGACGTAAATTTCAAGTATACGTGAAGTCGGAGTGGGGAGATGGAGAGGGGCACCGGTAGCAGGGAATGGTAACATACACTCAAAAATAAGTCCAGTGCACTTGAAGTTGTAGCACGTATGTGGACTACGTTTGAATTCAAAGCGAACTAAACGTTAAAAAACCGGATGACAGTATCAGAGATAGAGGTATCTAATGTATAATATAACATGATCACAGTATCAGAGATAGAGGTATCTAATGTATAATATAACATGATCACAGTATCAGAGATGGGGGTGTCTAATGTATAATATAACAAGATCACAGTATCAGAGATGGGGGTATCTAATGTACAATATAACATGATCACAGTATCAGAGATAGAGTTATCTAATGTATAATATAACATGATCACAGTATCAGAGATGGGGGTATCTAATGTATAATATAACATGATCACAGTATCAGAGATAGAGGTATCTAATGTATAATATAACATGATCACAGTATCAGAGATGGGGGTGTCTAATGTATAATATAACAAGATCACAGTATCAGAGAAGGGGGTATCTAATGTAAATATAACATGATCACAATATCAGAGATAGAGGTATCTAATGTATAATATAACATGATCACAGTATCAGACATAGAGGTATCTAATGTATAATATAACAAGATCACAGTATCAGACATAGAGGTATCTAATGTATAATATAACAAGATCACAGTATCAGACATAGAGGTATCTAATATATAATATAACATGATCACAGTATCAGAGATAGAGGTATCTAATGTATAATATAACATGATCACAGTATCAGAGATAGAGGTATCTAATGTATAATATAACAAGATCACAGTATCAGAGATAGAGGAATCTAATGTATAATATAACATGATCACAGTATCAGAGATAGAGGTATCTAATGTATAATATAACATGATCACAGTATCAGAGATAGAGGTATCTAATGTATAATATAACATGATCACAGTATCAGAGATAGAGGTATCTAATGTATAATATAACAAGATCACAGTATCAGAGATGAAAGTATCTAATGTATAATATAACATGATCACAGTATCAGACATAGAGGTATCTAATGTATAATATAACATGATCACAGTATCAGACATGGGGGTATCTAATGTATAATATACATTGATCACAGTATCAGAGATAGAGGTATCTAATGTATAATATAACATGATCACAGTATCAGAGATAGAGGTATCTAATGTATAATATAACATGATCACAGTATCAGAGATAGAGGTATCTAATGTATAATATAACATGATCACAGTATCAGACATAGAGGTATCTAATGTTTAATATAACATGATCACAGTATCAGAGATGGGGGTATCTAATGTATAATATAACATGATCACAGTATCAGAGATAGAGGTATCTAATGTATAATATAACATGATCACAGTATCAGACATAGAGGTATCTAATGTATAATATAACAAGATCACAGTATCAGAGATAGAGGTATCTAATGTATAATATTACAAGATCACAGTATCAGACATAGAGGTATCTAATGAATAATATAGCATGATCACAGTATCAGAGATAGAGGTATCTAATGTATAATATTACAAGATCACAGTATCAGAGATAGAGGTATCTAATGTATAATGTTACAAGATCACAGTATCAGACATAGAGGTATCTAATGTATAATATAACATGATCACAGTATCAGATATGGGGGTATCTAATGTATAATATAACATGATCACAGTATCAGACATAGAGGTATCTAATGTATAATATAACATGATCACAGTATCAGACATAGAGGTATCTAACGTATAATATAACATGATCACAATATCAGATATGGGGGTATCTAATGTATAATATAACATGATCACAGTATCAGATATGGGGGTATCTAATGTATAATATAACATGATCACAGTATCAGATATAGGGGTATCTAATGTATAATATAGCATGATCACAGTATCAGAGATAGGGGTATCTAATGTATAATATAACATGATCACAGTATCAAACATAGAGGTATCTAATGTATAATATAACATGATCACAGTATCAGACATAGAGGTATCTAATGTATAATATAACATGATCACAGTATCAGAGATAGGGGTATCAAATGTATAATATAACATGATCATAGTATCAAAAATAGAGGTATCTAATGTATAATATAACATGATCACAGTATCAGAGATCAGGGTATCTAATGTATAATATAACATGATCATAGTATCAAACATAGAGGTATCTAATGTATAATATAACATGATCACAGTATCAGACATAGAGATATCTATTGTATAATATAACATGATCACAGTATCAGAGATATGGGTATCTAATGTATAATATAACATGATCACAGTATCAAACATAGAGGTATCTAATGTATAATATAACATGATCACAGTATCAGACATAGAGGTATCTAATATATAATATAACATGATCACAGTATCAGAGATAGGGGTATATAATGTATAATATAACATGATCACAGTATCACACATAGAGGTATCTAATATATAATATAACATGATCACAGTATCAGAGATAGGGGTATCTAATGTATATAATATAACATGATCACAGTATCAAACATAGAGGTATCTAATGTATAATATAACATGATCACAGAATCAGACATAGAGGTATCTAATGTATAATATAACATGATCACAGTATCAGACATAGAGGTATCTAATGTATAATATAACATGACCACAGTATCAGACATAGAGGTATCTAATGTATAATATAACAAGATCACAGTATCAGTCATAGAGGTATCTAATGTATAATAATATAACAAGATCACAGTATTAGAGATGGGGGTATCTAATGTATAATATAACAAGATCACAGCATTAGAGATGGGGGTATCTAATGTATAATATAACAAGATCACAGTATTAGAGATGGGGGTACCTAATGTATAATATAACAAGATCACAGTATTAGAGATTGGGGTATCTAATGTATAATAAAACATGACCACAGTATCAGACATAGATTTATCTAATGTACAATATAACATGATCACAGTATCAGACATAGAAGTATCTAATGTATAATATAACAAGATCACAGTATCAGACATAGAGGTATCTAATGTATAATATAACAAGATCAAAGTATCAGAGATGGGGGTATCTAATGTATAATATAACATGATCACAGTATCAGAGATGGGGGTATCTAATGTATAATATAAAAATATCACAGTATCAGACATAGAGGTATCTAATGTATAATATAAAAAGATCACAGTATCAGGGATGGGGGTATCTAATGTACAATAAAACATGATCACAGTATCAGACATAGAGGTATCTAATGTATAATATAACAAGATCACAGTATCAGAGATGGGGGTATCTAATGTATAATATAACATGATCACAGTATCAGACATGGGGGTATCTAATGTATAATATAACATGATCATAGTATCAGACATAGAGGTATCTAATGTATAATATAAAAAGATCACAGTATCAGAGATGGGGGTATCTACTGTATAATATAACAAGATCACAGTATCAGACATAGAGGTATCTAATGTATAATATAACAAGATCACAGTATTAGAGATGGGGGTACCTAATGTATAATATAACATGATCACAGTATCAGACATAGAGGTATCTAATGTATAATATAACAAGATCACAGTATCAGAGATGGGGTATCTAATGTATAATATAACATGATCACAGTATCAGACATAGATGTATCTAATGTATAATATAACAAGATCACAGTATCAGTCATAGAGGAATCTAATGTATAATATAACATGATCACATTATCAGACATAGAGGTATCTAATGTATAATATAACATGATCACAGTATCAGACATAGAGGTATCTAATGTATAATATAACAATGATCACAGTATCAGACATAGAGGTATCTAATGTATAATATAACAAGATCACAGTATCAGACATAGGGGTATCTAATGTATAATATAACATGATCACAGTATCAGACATAGAGGGTATCTAATGTATAATATAACATGATCACAGTATCAGACATAGAGGTATCTAATGTATAATATAACAAGATCACAGTATCAGACATAGAGGGTATCTAATGTATAATATAACAAGATCACAGTATCGGAGATGGGGGTATCTAATGTATAATACAACATGATCACAGTATCAGACATAGAGTTATCTAATGTATAATATAACAAGATCACAGTATCAAACATATAGGTATCTAATGTATTATATAACATGATCACAGTATCAGACATGGGGTATCTAATGTATAATATAACATGATCACAGTATTAGAGATGGGGGGTACCTAATGTATAATATAACATGATCACAGTATCAGACATAGAGGTATCTAATGTATAATATAACAAGATCACATTATCAGAGATGGGGGTATCTAATGTATAATATAACATGATCACATTATCAGACATAGAGGTATCTAATGTATAATAAAACATGATCACAGTATCAGAGATAGAGGTATCTAATATATAATAAAACATGATCACAGTATCAGACATAGAGGTATCTAATGTATAATATAACAAGATCACAGTATCAGACATAGAGGTATCTAATGTATAATATAACATGATCACAGTATCAGACATAGATGTATCTAATGTATAATATAACAAGATCACAGTATCAAACATATAGGTATCTAATGTATTATATAACATGATCACAGTATCAGACATGGGGGTATCTAATGTATAATATAACATGATCACAGTATCAGACATAGAGGTATCTAATGTATAATATAACAAGATCACAGTATTAGAGATGGGGGTACCTAATGTATAATATAACATGATCACAGTATCAGACATAGAGGTATCTAATGTATAATATAACAAGATCACAGTATTAGAGATGGGGGTACCTAATGTATAATATAACATGATCACAGTATCAGACATAGAGGTATCTAATGTATTATATAACATGATCACAGTATCAGACATAGAGGTATCTAATGTATAATATAACAAGATCACAGTATTAGAGATGGGGGTACCTAATGTATAATATAACATGATCACAGTATCAGACATAGAGGTATCTAATGTATAATATAACAAGATCACAGTATTAGAGATGGGGGTACCTAATGTATAATATAACATGATCACAGTATCAGACATAGAGGTATCTAATGTATTATATAACAAGATCACAGTATCAGATCATGGAGGTATCTAATGTATAATATAACATGATCACATTATCAGACATAGAGGTATCTAATGTATAATATAACATGATCACAGTATCAGACATAGAGGTATCTAATGTATAATATAACAAGATCACAGTATCAGACATAGAAGTATCTAATGTATAATTTAACAAGATCACAGTATTAGAGACGGGGGTACCTAATGTATAATATAACATGATCACAGTATTAGAGATGGGGGTACCTAATGTATAATATAACATGATCTCAGTATCAGACATAGAGGTATCTAATGTATAATATAACAAGATCACAGTATCAGAGATGGGGGTATCTAATGTATAATATAACAAGATCACAGTATCAGACATGGGGGTATCTAATGTATAATATAACATGATCACAGTATCAGACATAGAGGTATCTAATGTATAATATAACAAGATCACAGCATCAGTCATAGAGGTATCTAATGTATAATATAACATGATCACAGTATCAGACATCGAGGTATCTAATGTATAATATAACAAGATCACAGTATCAGAGATGGGGGTATCTAATGTATAATATAACAAGATCACAGTATCAGAGATGGGGGTATCTAATGTATAATATAACAAGATCACAGTATCAGAGATGGGGGTATCTAATGTATAATATAACAAGAGCACAGTATCAGACATAGAGGTATCTAATGTATAATATAACAAGATCACAGTATTAGAGATGGGGGTACCTAATGTATAATATAACAAGATCACAGTATTAGAGATGGGGGTACCTAATGTATAATATAACATGATCACAGTATCAGACATAGAGGTATCTAATGTATAATATAACAAGATCACAGTATCAGAGATGGGGGTATCTAATGTATAATATAACAAGATCACAGTATCAGAGATGGGGGTATCTAATGTATAATATAACATGATCACAGTATCAGAGATGGGGGTATCTAATGTATAATATAACAAGATCACAGTATCAGACATAGAGGGTATCTAATGTATAATATAACAAGATCACAGTATTAGACATAGGGGTATCTAATGTATAATATAACAAGATCACAGTATCAAACATAGTGGTATCTAATGTATAATATAACATGATCATAGTATCAGACATAGAGGTATCTAATGTATAATATAACATGATCACAGTATCAGACATAGAGGTATCTAATGTATAATATAACAAGATCACAGTATCAGTCATAGAGGTATCTAATGTATAATATAACATGATCACAGTATTAGAGATGGGGGTATCTAATGTATAATATAACATGATCATAGTATCAGACATAGAGGTATCTAATGTATAATATAACATGATCACAGTATCAGACATAGAGTTATCTAATGTATAATATAACAAGATCACAGTATTAGACAAGTGGGTATCTAAAGTATAATATAACATGATTGCACTGGAGACATTCTGAGCATTGTACTTCTTTCATTTTGTTTTATAAGTGTCGATAAATACACCAGTATTTATTTTTAATGGTACTTGCCACCAGGCAATTCTCGATGACGACTTCTGCGGCCGATAAAACAAAACAACCTGGCACAAGAGGTTGCTACGGCAACTTGGGGAGAGAGAAAACGGATATACGTTTCCTTCTAAAATATCGAATCCACATTGTTATGTTGCTAGGCTGCCGTGCAGAAATCCACGAATGAGGTACATAGCTCCACAAACCACAACAGATAATCTGTCTTCATTGGGGGAATGATATCTCGCTGCTGATTTGCTCTTGAAGCTCACGGAAAATAAACTCAACAAAGAGTTTGAATATCTAACATAACCACGCGTAAGATGTATAACAATTAAATCGGTGCAAACAAGACAAAGGGATATTGAATACTTGTGGAATTTATGAGTTTAAAATTTACATTTTTTTTTAAAATTCACATATCCTTTACAGGACATCGCTGTAAACAGCAGCATCTTTCAGCTGTCTGTTGATTTCTTGGCAAGATTACGCTCAGTTGTTTGCCATTGCTTTCTAAGCGGCCGGCTCAGTTATCCCGCAAGTCACCAGCGGGGGACGAACCGCTCCCAGTTCTCGCCCGCTACGAGACTGCGTGATAAACGGGATTACGGAGAAAGTGTTGTAACCCCTCGGCCAGAGAGACCAGCTAAAATTTACATAATTGTCCTTAATATGACGTTGCACTCACCGGGGCATACACTGGCTGTTTGTGACTTTCTAGGCAATATTAGTTCGGTAGTTTGTCATTGTTTTCTGGACGGCCTACGCCTCATACACTATAAATCAACGCAAGGCAGCCTGATTCCAAATCGCCCTCAGCTGATTTATTAATGAGTTTTAACAACTTAGTTGCTTATCCTTTACAGACGTCGCAGTCAACCCATCGTTTTTGGGTTGTTTGTGATTTCTTGGTAAGTTTACGTTCAGTAGTTTGCCATTGCGTTCTAAACTACCGGCGATCATGATATTTTATATAAAAACTCAACGCAAGGCGGTCTGCTGCCAAATCGCCCGCAGCTGTGTTTCGAATGTGGTTTGCGATATTACGAATTGCCCCCGCAACACCTTCGCAACAGAGTACTTTATGAGTATTTAATGAGTACTGATTTGAAATGATGCTCGCAGATGAATGAGAAATAAGTTCAACTGATAAGCTAATACTATAGTATCCGATGAATCATTGAGTTACCACACTGGATATTTATTTAGGTTAGTAAGCTAAAATGTTTAATATATCACTTCAGAACAAATCTAGCCTTGTGACAGCTAATAAAACTGTTCTGGTTCCCTCTTAACATCCACGATGAGAATTGTGTGAGAGAGTTGTAATGTGGGGGTCAACTGGTTAGTCTCGTCGTGTCCTGTAATGCCCTGTCACGTCCTGCCATGTCCTGTCAATCCACGGGCAAATATGTGTATTATGTTTCGAGCCTTGCATTCTAATAAGGGTTATGTGAACTATGGAATTGTCCGAAATGAATGATTTCACTACCTCTGGAAGGAACCGCTTTG
The DNA here is from genome assembly GCA_014155875.1 of Cepaea nemoralis. Classification (NCBI taxonomy): domain Eukaryota; kingdom Metazoa; phylum Mollusca; class Gastropoda; order Stylommatophora; family Helicidae; genus Cepaea; species Cepaea nemoralis. Next base: position 24,349 of record JACEFZ010011951.1, on the reverse strand, counting down.
AATAAGATTATGGTCACTGTTAACAGATTCGGTACCAAACAAAAAACGTAGGTTTGGACCTAACATAAATAGATGGCGAAAAATTGGAAGTAGGGGTGTGTAGCAGTTAGGACTTAATAGTTGTTAATATAGTGATAGTCATGTTGTATTATAACGCAATGACAACCTTTCGGCGATAAGTCCATGGCAGGTACTGGAAGTCCCTTAAAACGATTAATCATCCTATGGCACTTGATCATTTAACCTGACAACAGAACTGACACGAAGCAGAGCATCAGATTACAGAAAGCCTTCCACGACAACAGCAACACTGCGGAAATAAGAACAATATTATTTGATCATAATAATAATAATTATCATGTGGAAGATTTTCTTCTTGTTTCAGTAACGCCTTGTGATGTTTCATTCCAAGATTTTAAAAAAAAGAATTAACCCATTGATATTCTTTATTTGTTGCCTGCATATTTTATGTCCAATAGAATACGGAGTCGTGGGTGTGCCAGGGCAGAAGCTCACGATGATCAAGATCTCTCTACTTAGAGCATCCTAGACAGACACTTTTCTGGCTAAAACGAGGAGGCTGCACCATGATCTCCGCTTTGAAGAAGCCTGCTGGGGTTTCAATGTTGCACGTTTGAGGCTGGAAGAGAGTCGCCGTGATTCCTCTCCTTGAAGATGGAAAATCAGCTCCCGAAGTTTGCACTCATCGCCTTAAGAGTTCTAGATCATGCTCGGAATGACTGTATCGTCAGTTCCCCAGGATATAGCGCTAATCATTCCTTTTCGTCTGCACCGCTGCTCTCCCCTTCCCTTTGTTATTCTGTAATATTAAACTCATGTTTTCTTCTTTGATTTTCACTCGTTTATTTTCTTCTCGTTTACTATAATCTATGCTGCAACATCATCGTCGTATCCATCATTATCACATTTATTCCTTGTAGAATTATTAATAAACGGTACAAATAATATCATGTTATTAAATAATGACATCTCCAGCTAAGTTGCCTTCCGCATCATCCTCAACATATGTATCATCATCAGGTCTCTTGTTGTAATCATCACCATCATCATCATTACCGTCTTTGTGATCATCACAATGGTCACCACCATTTATCATTTTCACAACCATCATCACCGACTTCAGTCGCATTATGAACATCATTGCAGCCATCATCATAATGGTAAATATCATTATCTGATTTATAGTCACCACCACCATCACCACCACCACCACTACTACCACGACCATCTGCATCTCCCGTAACCCAGTTAGCAAATCTCTTTGTCTCCAAACATGCCAGACGGCATCGAGTCTGGGTGAGTACTCTGGCTTATGTACACCACTCGTTCATCACGTTTCTCCCTTATCAGCAGCAGTCTTCGGGCCCCTCACAGTATCTCTTCATGTATCGATTTTCTTATCTACTACTGTTCAAACTGACGACTTTACGAATTCACTGTTTTCATTTCCAGGCGGGGTGGCCACTGCATCACATGACATTGAAGTAGAGTGATATAAACATAAACCTTCATCTGCTCGTTCGTCTTTATAACCGTCGTCTTTTTCTTATTAATAATTAGCAACGCCTTCTTCTTCTCTTCTTCTCCTTCTCCTTCTTCTGCCGATCCTTCTACTTCCCCCTCCCCTTTTTTTACCTCATGTTTATTCTAATACGACTTATATGTCTACTACTACTACTACTACTACTACTACTACTACTACTACTACTACTACTACTACTACTACTACTACTACTGCTGCTACTACTACTACTGCTACTACTACTACTACCACCACCTCCACCACTACTACTACTACTACTACTACTACTACTACTACTACTACTACTACTACTACTACTATTGCTGCTGCTGCTGCTGCTGTTGTTGTTGTTGTTGTTATTACTACTCTGAACTGAAGATCTGTAGGTAGTCAAAATACTGGGCAAAGCACATATTGCTGTTCATGATGCATTAACTATTACTGCTCTTTTTCAACAGTATTGCTTTAATTATTCAGATTGTGTACAAATAATTCAGTTTGTTTTTCCTATACCCATATTCAGGTACTGATATTTGCTATACTGAGAGAACTTTGTCCGGTGTCTTTTCTTTATGCTATGTCATGTTACACAGTCCTAAAATGTGTATGAAATTTCTAAACATGACTCCTCAATCCCAGATTTGTAACCAGTTCATAAATTATTAATCTTTGGGCCCATACTGTTTTGGTTTTCCCATTGGCAATCATATACATATTGGCGACTCACAATCTCCATTATTGACAGCAGTTTTCGATTTCAGAACAAATATACTTTGAACAGTTTCAGAGTCTTCGAATTCTTTTGGGTTACCCTCTAGGAGGTTTTCCTACAGGCTAACCAGATCTGGTGTCGATTATTCTTGTGTCTAATCTAACAAAGATGTTCACACCCCAAACGGCGCATTCCTGGTGGCCAGGTGCAGAATGTTTAGCTACACCAGCTAGGCACAGTAATAAGGCAGCTAACTGTGCAGTACTGATAGTGTCGTGTTGTGGTAATCCATGTCACTCCTATCGGGTACAGTATCGTTGTTATGAATCCTTTAAGTCCACGACGTTTGTTATGCAAAACATTGAACATAGTCGGCAGTTCTAAATAAATACACTGACTTGGTAAAATCAGAACTGCACCAGTTCTTTGTCTTATCCGGGTCTGATTTTTTGTTTCCACGGGGTTCTTGGTGGGGAACCAGCCTATCAACGGGGTTCACAGTTTTGTCTCCATGGTAATAGCCTATCCCTGCGAGTGATATTTATTCAATCAATATTGGTATATCCCTCTAGATCTGCCAGCCCAAAGCCAGGCCATTTACCCAGCTGCCAGAGTAAATAAGGACTTTAATGAAATCGCCGACATATTCAGCATAAATCGAGCCGCTTGGCTATCATGTTCCGTGCAATTTTTACCGATACTGAAGCCGCCCGCGCAGTGCAATTATGAGCTTTGGAGCTTCGATAACTGTACTGAGGTCATCCTCCTCCTCCCCCTCGCTTGCTTACAGTCAACATGAAGAAAAAAAGGGTGGCCTGTGGTTCAAGAAAGAGTTAATTCTGGAGAATACTCTGGAAAACCGGAGGCCATCACAGTTCTAACAGGAGTATATTTATATATTTTTATTGGATTTCATCAGAGCAATTATCACGTATACCCTCGATATCAGAAAGACTGATACTTAAAGTTCGAACCTGTTTGGGCCACATTACGTTGTCTTTTCCTTGAAGGTACAAGATCGCTTGCTGAATGCTGTGTCCGTTTACATCTACTTTGTATGAGTTCTTGGGAGCCGTCGTGGCATAGTGGATAGACGTCGCCTGCCGACCAGGTGGTCAGGGGTTCGAGTAAGCATCAGATGGATGTTTAATATTGTCCTGGGCTCACATATTGACACGGCCTAAGATTGGTACCAGAAACTGTCTTGGGAAGTACAAGCCACCGGTGTGATATGGGCCACATTAATCAGTGAGTGCCATTGGTCAATAAAATATTGGTTCTGGCACATATGCCCAATGCACCTTAGGCCTTAAGGCAGTGGTTCTCAACCTTTTTTGGCCTGTGTCCCCCTTCACCATATTTTCAGAACGTCATTCCCCCCCCCCCCCCTCGCTATCAAAACTTTGGCCCGTGCCCCTCTTCACCGTATTTTCAGAACGTCATTCCCCCCTTTCATATTTCCTATCTAAAATCCCCCACCCCTACACAGTATACGTAAAAATGGAAGGTAAATTTAATAGCATATACTAAAACAAGTCTAGACATCCACATAAAACATGATTTCTGGGTCTATTTACTTTATAAAATGAATGTTAGAAGGATGAGACGTACATAACTGTAAAGTATGAAGGGAAAAACAATATCACGTAATCGGTTCTTGTATTAACGCGATATTGAAATGGTCTTCATTCCCCTCCCCTCCCCTCGGTCTGGAAACCCTAAAATTCAAACCTGGGGGGGGGGGGGGGGGGAATTCCCCACCGGTTGAGAACCACTGCCTTAAGGAGTATAAAAGGGTCTTTTACTATTTTTTGTTTACTTTATCCTGTCTTCCCAATTGAATTCTTGTCATTGTCTTGCACATCTTCCTTCAACATTCCCATACAGCATGAGTTCCAGCAAGACAGTATGTCATTTCGTGTGCATGATATGGTTCACTTGTGGAACCTTTATTTCCTTTAGCAATTATCTTTAATAAATCCCCAATTACACAAGCACACCCACACGATCTTGACGTCTTCCCTGACTATCTTTCTACCCTTAAAGTTCTTAACTGCTTAAATGCCTTGTGATGATTTATCGTCTTAAGCGACT